>JAWZYV010012059.1:0-322002 GCA_038373885.1 Cheiracanthium punctorium | reverse complement strand
TAACCTTCATATTCATATTGCTTTAAATGTAACCTGCCCCGAAACGTTTTCAGCCTGAGAAGGGTGCCCTGAAATGATTTTTAGCCTGACAAGGGTGCCCCGAAATGATTTTTAGCCTGACAAGAGTGCCCCGAAATGTTTTTAGCCTGACAAGGGTGCCACGGGGGGGGGAAGTTTGGGAACCCCCGGTAGACCGATGGAGGGTGCCCTCCTTGGCAGTCTTTCTAAGTGGTCTTAACCCAAATTTACTCTAAGTTTCGAATAAAACCACGGAAAACTCCGAACAGTTATGTTGGCGGAGGTGTCTTGGGCTTGAATCAGGCATCTTCCATCTCCTAATTGAAGGCGCTATGTGCTCGGCCACGGGTGGGGCTGTCTAGAAATGGTAATTAAAAATTTCTCTATACGTAAAAGAAAGCTTTGAACATTCTTTTGTTTTGTTTTACTAACATCACTAATAATACATTACGTTTCAACTAAATTAAAATACAGCATATAACGTCAAACACACACACACGGAAAAAAAAATTGTAAATTTAGAGTTATCGTCTATTTATTTCATTTTTTCACACGAATATGGGTGTGCTAATGTTCTTTAACACATTTTCTTACCCTGACAGGTGCTTTTAAGATAGTTTTGAGTCATTATGGATCTCGTATGACCTAAGTGTATATAAAGCTGCATAGACAGTAATGTTTACAATTTTTAGATACGTCAGTCTTATTCAATTCCCTATTCTAAGGAAGTGGGGATCGTCGCGTCGGCCCCGCGCTTCCGTTTCGCGCCGGTGCTAGGTTTTTTTGCTTTTGTATTGTACCCTGCTTGTCCCAATGTGTGTTTTAAAAATGTTTTATAAAGCTCATTGAAATTTTAATCTTTATCTAGTTTAGATACCGGAGCCATTATTCAGCATACAACATACATAGTCCCCCACCTTTCAAATGTTGCGTTGCGAAATTGCGGGTTTAGGCCCTCTGGTTCTATAGAGCACCAGCCCATTCGACCGCCGGCCCATCGGGCGATCGCCCGATGGCCCAGTCCGGCCCTGCTCTAATGTGTATAGTTGGAGAAAACTGCCGAAAATTTCAGTCCATTAGATTGGCAGCCGCGTGATCGACCAGAACCGTGGACCTACCTTCACACATGAGCCATCTACTAATGTTTATAGTGTCTTATCCACTCGCCCCCCTCGGCAACTAGAGAGCTTAAAGAATGAAAGGAATAAAATGCAGGTCGATTAAAGTACATAACGTGGTTTCATGTAACCCTCTCTGAAAATGCTTTTTTGATACTTTTATCCTGGCTTGACATAATGAGATCCAGCGGCAGAGGAAAGCGCGAGAGGTGTGGGGTCGATCTCCTTCCTCACCATAATCATTGATCAAGACAAATAATGGGTGTCATTCTTAGTTCTCGGAATCAATTGAAACATACTGGGTATATTTTGTAGTCCTGATACCATAGGTTTAGAGAGTTAAAAGTTAATTTAACATTTAATACTAATTTCCTCCCCGAGTGTTTATTACGAACTGTTCAAACTTTATTTAAAGCATTATAAGATAGATGGCAGCACCACATTATATAAAAGTAAATTCTCTTTCGTCCCATGAAAATATGAAAGCATTCATTAAATTTAATAAAATAAAAAAGCATGTAAAATAATATGACCCTCAATTTTCTATCTCGATAAAACTGTATGTTAAACACAGTATAAGTTTTTTATTAGCATCTATAAACAGTTTATAACGACTCTTCCATAGATTAAATTTCAAAGTTGTCACTATATACGCAAGCCCTGATAGAAACTACAGGAGCCCTGGAGCTGGAAAACATCTGGCGTACATTAAAAAAAGAAAAATTTTAAGGTTTACTCATTGTGAACCAAAAACGAATCTGCTTAGTACTGAGAACGGCTATTGTACTTATAGTGCTTATTGCTTACTGTAGATTATATTGTAAAAAAAAAAAAAAAAAGAATAACTTTTTTTTTTTTTTTTAATTTACGATACTCTGTAGCCTTTTTATTTAGTTTCGAAACGCATTATAAAAATTGGACATGCACAGTAATATTTAAAAGGCATTTTTCTGCTCTTCGGATGTGAAATTTTGGATAAGTTCTTTGAAGTACACTTTCCTAAAGGAGGTGGACTCAATTGACAACATGGCTAAATAGTTCAGTTTATTTTCCTGCAAAGTTGTAGATTTTAATCCACTTTGAAAAATTCAAGTATTTCAATTTCATTTAAAGAGGGCCAGTAGCATACGCAAACTTCCTTCAATGTGGGTTTTGTGGGGCAAGTGGACCCCTAACCCTCCCCCCCTGCTGGCACCACCCTTGTATGTACTTTTTAATTCAATTAGTTATGAGCATATTATAAAAATGAATAATTTAGTGTTCTTATAATGAAAGCAAGTGTTACCATTATATGATTGGTGTGATTTATCACTATTTGCAAAAAGGTCTCTAAACCAGCATTTCATAAGTCACACAATAAGACATTTTAGAAAACTGAGATATTCCTTGAACAAGAAAAACACATTAGAATTGTTAGAAGCAAACATTTAAAAAATTTTATACTGCAAAATATGCATTTATTTGTTTTTTAATATTGTTTATTGAATTGCAGGATGCTATATTTCCCAACCACTAAGCAACAGAATTTTGCTGCCTGTCAAAAAAATTAAAAAGTCATCTATAAAGTTCAACTACTTCCCACATACATAAACCTGAGTACAAAGGCAATATTTTTACATGAAAGATAACACATACAATATACAACCTAATTTCCATGCTAACAGGTGAGGAGAGCGGCAATAGGCTCATCATCATCAGCGTCAATAGGACAACAGCCTGAGGCTTTCCTTTAGCGAGATTTCCAAGCATTCCACTGGGTGACAAGTCCTTATATTCTTAACCTCCTCTATCTCAAAATCTCTTAACTCTGTGAATTCGTTGCAACCTAAAACGTCTTCTTCCTCTTTGTACTTGCCAAACATGCTTGTCTGCAAAATATATTTCCCCCCTGCTTTTGCAGATTGCAGGCAGTAGAAGTTGGAAGACACTGCTTCAAGAGGCACATGTGTTCATGGACAGGACACAGTCTTCCACGGATAGTTATTTGTGTATGCGTACATCCAGTGCCGTCTCGTCATTAGGGGCCAGAGTGGCCGGACCCACCCTCTAATTTAGTAGTTCCTAAACATTTTTTCCCTGCGAACCCCTTCTAAAATCCAAAAGAACTTAGCAAACCCCTAGCACAGCTGTTGTATACTAGTTTATTGTTTTTGCCAACCCTTGAGGGTTCGTGAAACACTAGTTTCACGAACCCTCTCTAACCAATGCTCTAATTCAAAAGCTCTTTATAGCGTAGTTCTTTTGATAATCTGCTTTAGTTGAAAAAAATGCACAAATTTCATGCTGCATATTATCCATAAAAATATAAACATCTTAAAACACTAGCTATGCTTTTTCCTTGACCAAAGCATATACAGGCCAATTCATTTGAGCCTCAAACTTAGCATCTTTCTCCATGGACAGAACTGATATATTTTGCTATTTAGCACCAAAGCCAGATTAACAGAATACTTTACTTGGCTTCAAAATGCCTTACTTGGAACTGTTTTTGCAGTCTACTTCGTCCGATCCAAGCATAATCTTCTTCACTGCTGCTGAGGTGGAATATTTTACCAAATGTGATGAAAAATTTTGATGTTACCAAATTTTGATGACAGCTGGCTGTGCTCCGCACAAAGCCAGCTGTCATCAAAAAAGGGTCTCTAGATCTGTGGCACGCGATGAATGTTTCGATCAGCTGCCATCTTGCTGGTAGTTAAGTCGAGCGATGGCAACGGCTGCCCTTTTTTCAGCATTGGGAAAGGGTTATGCCTCAAAGGGTTAAAAAGTTTATGAGCTATTACAGAATACATCACTAAGTTTTGTTTATTTTTAGTAGCAACCATAGCACACATATACTGAACTATAAGGCTGACAGTTTACTGAGCATATTTTACTAATTTTGCTCAGCACATAAGAGCGGATTTCTTAACTCTTTAAAAGGAAAGCATTTTTATTCCATTCTTACAGATTTGCAAATTAGTCATATTTAATCAATTTCAAAATTAATTTCATAAACAATTATTGACTTTTCCTAAATATAACAAAGAAAGATTCACACATTTTCAGGGCCGGATTTAGGGGAGGGTGAAGAAATCCATTCGAATTCTAAAATAACTCGGCTTTGAAAATAATCAGGTCTTTCTTTTCTTATTTTATTAACCACACGACAAATATACTATTTACAACACATATACAGATCCATAAAACAAATCGAAGGAACATTTTAAACTCTACGGTTTCATCTTAGAACATGGCATTTTAAACTGCGTAGTAGCAGGGTCTGGAAAAAATCACAACAAACAATATTTCCCCATCGGCGCCCCTCGTGCAGGGAATGGACGCGACTCTTCGGAGTCGCGACATCCTCCCGCCCCGATGAAGATATTCATCCACATTTTCACTTGAATACAATTTAGAAAATATAAAATACCAATAAAACAACACAATATAAAAACTCAATGTCCAAATGAATACAATGAAATATAGCAAGAAATAATTTGACACACAAACCTTTAAACATACTTTTCTAATACAAAAATTCTAATCTCTTCTTTTTTATGTTTTTTTTTAATAAAAAAAAAGTTAATACCTGAGTTCAAGGTGGTAGAGAAGTGGAATTGGCCGTTTGATCTGACCTGAAGCAGTCTGCAGAGTGACACTTCTTACCTTTTGATCTCGTCCTCTATGAACGTTAATGACCTTACCAATTTTCCACATCTGGCGTGGTGCTTTATCCTCACCTACAAGTACTACGTCATTTATATTAAATTCAACATTTGGAATCATAGGATTTATGAAATTACAACTTTTAAGTTGGAGAAGATATTCTCCCTTCCATCGTTTCCGAAAGGCATTTAACAGTTTTTCTCGGTACAAGAATCTTCTCACAAGATTGTTTTTGTCAATGTTCTGTGGATTGATAGAGCCAGCCCAATAAGGTAAGGTGGTAGACCTTCTACCCGTCAAAAAATTGGAAGGAGAGAGAGGGAATGGTTCCTCAGGTTCGTTGTACACGTACGTTATAGGCCTAGAATTCAAAATTGACTCTGTTTCTGCCAAAATGGTTAATAATTCCTCAAAATTTAAGTGAGCCCTCCCCAAAATTTTCCTCAAAATGGCCTTTGTCATTTTCACCATTCTCTCCCAGTAACCCCCCCCCCACCAGGCTGCTCGTTCAACAATATATTTCCATTTAATACCCTTTTTACCAAAGAATTGTTGAACTGATTCTTTTTGAAGGTTACCGTATAAAGTTTTCAGTTCGAGTTCAGTTCTTTTAAAAGTTTTTGCGTTATCGGATTGAACAATTCTGCATATACCTCTTCTCGATATAAAACGTCTAAACGCTAAAAGGAATTTCTCAGTGCTCAGGCTGGATACGGCTTCTAGATGGAGTGCGCGCGTAACCGCGCAGGTAAACAGAGCAATGTACACTTTGTCCTTGTCCTTTGTATACAGAGGTCCTGCAAAATCCACTCCGGTGATCTCAAATGGATTTGATTAATTAATTCTGTCGACTGGAAGCGGTGCAGTTACTTGACTGCCCCTTTTGGCCTTGTATCGTCTGCACACGAAGCATTTGTGGGGGCAAGTCTTTACGGCTTGTCTGCCGCGGATGATCCAGTATTATTCTCTTACTTGCATAAGAGTGTCAGAAACACCAGAATGGAACACATTTTCGTGTTCATTCATAACTACGAGGTCGGTGAATCTTGATTCAAAAGGTAGAATCATAGGATGTTTTTCGTAAAACTTAAAATCAGAGTTCTGCAATCTGCCTGCAAGGCAAATAGGGTTATCAGTATTTAGACTTGGATTTAAGCTGAAAAGTTTTGATTCTGGACTAATGGGTGTCTGTTCTTTTAACTGATCATATTCCCTTGGGAATTCTACTCGTTGTCATACGCACCCAATATTTTTCAGCTTCTTCCAATTCTTCGGTACTTGGGGTACCTGATCTCTTTTGTAAATTAAATTTATTTGATTTGCAATTGTTAATGAATCGATGAATGTACGCTGTGATTCTCAAGATTTTGTTTAGATTGTTAAATTTGTTTAAATCAATAAGAGGTTCCTTAGACTCCTGGCACAGCTGCAGAAGGACTGGTAATTTTCTTTTTTCCTTTTGAACTTCTTCCAAGTCAATTTATTCCATCATATTATTTACTGGAACATCATCGTTGAATAACCACGATGGCCCCGTGAGCCAATCTTTGATTAGTGCATTGATACTTATCCCTCTAGTCAGCTTGTCTGCTGGGTTCGTTTTCCCGCTACAATGGTGCCAGTTCATTGGATTCGTCTTCTCTTTAATTTCGCACACCCTATTTTTCACAAAGGGTTTCCAGTCTTTCGCAAACCCTCGAATCCAATGCAGACAAATGCTTGAGTCTGTCCACAAGAAGGTGTTGTTTTCCTTTATCATCGGAAAAGTTTTTGTCAAGTACGAACACAGTCTTGCCCCGATTAATGTTCCAAGCAGCTCTAATCTTGGCAAGCTAATTTCTTTCAGAGGTGCCAAACGGGATTTAGCTATCACAAAACTAGTTTTGACTGTACCTGCACTTTTCATTCTGAAATAAGCCACACAGCCGTATACTTTAGGACTCGAATCTGAAAACACGTGGAGTTGCAACTCTGTGATCCTTCCCTCAAAATATTTCCTTTGAATCACCAAACTCTGGATGTATGTAACTTCTGAGATCCAATTCCTAAATCTTTCACTTAAGTCTGGGGGAAGAGGTTCGTCCCATGAAATTCCCCTCTCCCACAGTTCCTGCATCATTATTCTGATTCTGATCGTGAAGGGAGTCAAAAGACCCAGTGGGTCGAATACCATACCACTAACACTTAGAACCAATCTTTTGGTAAGAATAGTTTTTATGGTTATTTCAGGAATGTTCAATGCGACCTTTAGGATGTCGTGATCATTGTCCCATACCAGACCAAGAACCTTTAGAGGAACATCTTCATTTGGCGTTTTACGGCATTCAAGATTTTGAGAGTTCCAAATTTCGCGTAGTTCTGGCGAATTCGTAACCCACTGTCTCAAGTTCATACTAGCTTCTTTCATTATTTCAGTGGCGTCCCAAGAAATTAGTGCTGCCTCTTTCACAGTTTCTGCACCGTCGATTAAATCGTCAACGTAAAGATTTCGTAGAATTTCACAAGCATCTTTATGCTCCTTGAAATACTTCTGTATGTGATGTTTTAAAGTTGCCGCTAACAGGAATGGGCTGCACTTAACCCCGAAGGGAACGCGCTTCATTCTCAAGACCCTGATGCGACAATCACTCAAATCGAGGTTTGTCCCACACTCTTTTCCCCATAAAAATTGCAAAAATTTACGATCTTCTTCTGCTATACTAATCTCCAAAAATGCTCTCTGAATATCAGCACAAAATGCTATGGGGCGATATCGAAACCTCAAAATAATTTTAAATCCGGGTTGAGATTCGGACCACTGTCTAAACATTCATCAAGAGAAAGCTCATTTTTGGCCTTAGAGGAGGCATCGTAGCAAATCCTGACTTTAGTCGTTTCCTTTAATTCTCTTACTACGCCATGGTGTGGCATAAAATACCCTACGCTATCATTGCCAAAATTTGAAGTAACCTCTTCGATAATATCATCATTTAATTGCTCCTTTAGAATATCTTTATACCTTAAATATAATCTCCCACTTCGCCTAAATGTATTATTCAAGCTAAACAAACGTCTTTTCGCTACATCATAGTTATTATTTAATTCTCCATGATCCTGTCTCCATAATAATCGAGTCTTGTACCTGCCATTTTTATATTTAAGGTTTTGTTCAAACATTTCTAATATTTCCGTATCTGATTGTGATACTTTCGGTTCTGATATTCCAATTGCTTCCAAATCCCATAAACATTTTACCCTATCATTTACATCGTCATTAGAAACACTTAAATGAGAAACATGCACTTTCCAACTCTCAGATTCACCCTCTTTACCTTGTATAACAAATCCAAATATGCTATCTGTAGCCACTAATCGTTTACCTATTCTAACATTTTTTTCTAGTAATATATCCCAAATGTAATCCGATCCGATCAGCAAGTGTATTTGTGAAAAATTTCCGAGATCAGCTAATTTTATTTGTTTCTGAAATGCTAACTCTCTAACCCATGTCGCTGGCACTTCAATTTGCCCTTTCGTAATATAATCAATTACGATCGCTTTTATTTTTATCCTATTCTGGGCTTCGAGAATGCTTTCCAGCTCAATTTCTACCACATCATAAGTCTCTTTTTCTGATGTTTTATTACCAAAAGTATAAATTAGAAGCGTTTCCGTTTGAAGCACGGGAAGGTTCGATGATTGGACAACCTCACGCGTTATAAAACTACGCGTCGCTCCCCCATCTAATAAACAGTGAACTTGCAGCCTTTTCTGCCCAGACTGAGCGACTGCAGTGAATGTTTGAAGATAAACTGACTGGTAGTTATTTCCTTTAATTTTATTTTCTTCGCAAAATAGAGATAGGGAACTCTCTGAGAGAGTTTCGGTTTCAGGGGGATTCTGCTGGGGAGAAAAATTTTGTTTGGGTTTCTCATTTCCACAAATTAATGAGCTATGTAAATGTTGTTGGTTGTAAATTTTGCACTGCTGATTATTCTTTTTGAAACAATATTTTGCTGTATGCTTTCGGCCCAAGCAACAGAAGCATCGCCCTTGGCTTAACGACGATTTCTTTCTATCACTGACATTTAAATTACAATTCTCACTCTTATAGGATTTTGAACAAAAAACACAACTACGGTTATCAACAGTCGAGATAAGTGTCGAAGCAGTAGGAACATTTCGTTTAGGGGAATATGGGTATTTAGATTTTGAATAATTATAATTAATTGCTGATTTATGGCTTACATTTTCAGTTACGCTGCTTCTCTGATTTCCTAACAAAAGTGATGCTTCCCGACACTCTATCCCCTTTCGCAAAAATTCTATTAAATCCTTTATATCAAATAACTCTTTTGATTTACGTTGCCTATTATATAATAAATTTAATTCTTAGGGAAATTTCTGTAAAATTATTGGCGAAAGGAGACTGCTATACGTGCCAGCAGCCACTCCCAAGGAATCTAGGGACCTAACTTGAATTTCGATATCGTCATACATTTTTTTTAAAGCCACAACATTATGGACATTCTTAACAGAATCTATTGATAGCAATTTATTCATATGGCAAGAAATAATTAAATCTGTTCTCCCAAACCGTTCTTTTAACAATGAAATAGAAGAGTCATAATTCTCATCGGTTATAGCAAACCCTGACACAGCGGATAAAGCAGTTCCCTTTAAATAAGTTTTCAAATACGCAAATTTTTCAATGTTGCTAAGCGAGTCATTATTGTGTATTGCTACTTCATAGGAATTCCAGAAGTCAAGCCAGTCGGTGTTATTGCCATTGAACGTAGAAATATTTAACCGGAGAAGTTTCACAAGCGAGTTATAGTTTTTAATGCTATTTCTACTAGTATTATTTGGCTCGACATTATGGAGAAGTTCATTTTGCTTTATTGGATTAGATTGTTTTTCTAATGAAACAATGCATCTGTCAATTTTCGTTTTCAAAATAATACCTGTTTCTTTATATTTTTCATTAGCGAGCAGTTCCTTTTCTATTTCTTTAATTTCAATATTATTCTCAATTTCGTCATCCAATCTACCCAATTCCTTTATTTTTTCAAGATGTTGATTTTTGAATCCGTGCAATTCATCAATTTTATTTTCTATCGTGAACTCTGGAGTTAATTGACACTCGATTACACTTTCGATTTTACTCGAGAGTTTCGTAAACAATGATCGAACAGTTGTTCTTTTAGCCTTTAATCTTTCAATATCCATTTTATATTAATTCAAAATTCAACAGCCTATCCAAAATTTAAAATCAAATCAATTAGATAAATTAAATGAGGGACCTACCTCAATCTAAGAATGCCGCATCAGAATCTAACATCACGTACGATGGTCACCATGAAGAAATCCATTCGAATTCTAAAATAACTCGGCTTTGAAAATAATCAGGTCTTTCTTTTCTTATTTTATTAACCACACGACAAATATACTATTTACAACACATATACAGATCCATAAAACAAATCGAAGGAACATTTTAAACTCTATGGTTTCATCTTAGAACATGGCATTTTAAACTGCGTAGTAGCAGGGTCTGGAAAAAATCACAACAAAAAATATTTCCCCATCAGCGCCCCTTGTGCAGGGAAATGGACGCGACTCTTCGGAGTCGCGACAGAGGGCAACCAGGCTGCAGCCGTTGGGCCTCCACAATAGACATTTTAAAGAAAGATTTCCTAACAAATACCGAATGATGTGCAAAATAATTTTTAAAAAATTAATTAAATTCCGACACTGAAAGACCAGTTCTATCACTTTTTTCACTCATTTTTCGTTTTGTACATTCCAAAGCACGTTTTGAATTGTCAAAATGGTTAATATTAATCTCCTATCCGACAAATCGTGCATATTTGCAAGAAATAATCCCAAAGTAAATCGTCACACTATTATACATTTATGAAATGAATTCAACCACATCAGAAAAAAATTATAATGCATCATGTTATGGAGTACAAATTATGTGTAATTGTTATGTTATATGTATATACTATAATAAAATATATACATTCTATATAACGCTGAAAGAAAAAGTTGCTTGAAAAATAATGTCACAACCTCTATTCCCAAAGAAGTCAGATAGCCATATCCACATTGCATTAAGACTGCAACACCACAGTAGACATTATTTTTTGTGTAAATGAAATCTATCTCCATGGGAATCGAACCCTGTATCTCAAGGCTATGCGTTAATGATGAATCCTTTTCATCCCACTGGTCATCGAAAAAATTGTTAACTTGTTTGAGAAATAATTAGGGGCCACCACTCCTTTGTTGCCCCAGAGCTCCACACCCCTAAATCCGACACTGCACATTTTTATTGTTATCTGCAAGCATTTTATGGAAACAATATCCATTATTACTTATGAAACAGAAGTAGGAAATTTGACTAATGAAAGGCAAGTCGAAAGATTGAAAATAAACACACGAAAAGATAAGTACGACATGTTTAAAAAATTTTTTTTTTTTTTAATACCAATAAATATGAAAAGTCATGCCAACTTAACAAGACATGACAGTGTAAACTTAACAAGATGTCCTATTTTCTAAAAAAAATTGCATTGGTAGTGCCTTTGCACCCTAAATGTGTGTAAAAAAGGGAAATAAAAGACAACTTTTTAATATAAAAAGAACAAGTAAATTTATTGCAAACCAAAGTTTAGTTACATAATAGTATTTATATTAAAAATTTTCATGTGGCATGTTATGATACACAAAGCAACTGCTTATCATATTCTACACAAAAAAAAAAAAAAGTATTTACCCAACAAGTAGCTTTAAACCCTCAGAAGTTGAATCAATTAAAATGTGATAACATTTGTCAAAATATTTTAGAAATGTACCAGTAACTGAAAGAGTTTAGCTATATTATATTTCAATTTTATTAGAGGTTCTTACTTAACTGATACTAAGAAAAAATACGTTTCATTTTTCCTCTGAAAAATGGATACTACAGACAAATTATTAATTTACAAGGCATTTTTTTTTTTTTTTTTTTTTTTAGAAACCATAAGCAGTTTCAATGAATAATTTCCAAATATCGATGGTCCCTTTGAATATGTACAAACATTTAAACAGTTATGACAGTCAAAAGGTGAATAAAAGTAATGACATAATAATTACAGTGACACAAGATGACATCAGAATTTACAAAAAGTAAAACAATAATTTACATCAAATAGATAAAAAAAAATAACTAAGAGTTAGCATTTTAAAGAGGTAATAACCTAGATTTGATCTATTTTATCAGTGGTATCAACCACATTATTAATATATTATATATATATAGTTACAACTTTAAATTTTATATCAAGTAAAACTAAATTTGAACAATGCAAGGTTTTCACACAAAAATACGTAACAAAGGAAAAGAGTAATCAAGATTTCTTAAAAAGTCTATTAATGTCAAATTAATATTCAGGAGTTATTTATGTTTTTTTCTGCTTTTTTTTAAGCATCAATCAGAGATTGAATGTTTCACACAATAAATAAATAAATAAATAAATAAAATATTTTTATGCTATGACATCCATTCTAAACAAAATTTTAGTTATTAATTGGAAGTAACTACTTTACTAAGAAAAAATTTAAAAATTAATTTTAACTTCTTGTATTTATCAATAGTTAGTGATGTGAAAACCACGTATTTAGATTAAATAAAATATTATACACATTTCAAATTTATTTCTCTCTAAACGAGAGAAAACAGAGTAATATTCATGGAATACAAAACAAACTACAATTTAAACAAAAATAAAACTTTAATGTATTTCTTAAAATCAACATCTTTCTTATAAAAATATAATACTATAAATTGCATACAACTAAAACTAGTTTTAATAACAATAGTCAAAATTATTTTTGCAAATAATGCTAATTTAATTTAATAATACTTTAATTGACTAAAATTTGAAAGAATACTATAACTAATGCAATATAATTGTTTTACTGTAAATAATAGCTACCATAGAAAGAAGTTACACAAATATTAAACAGCTGTAATTAAAAAAATAATAATTTTTAGCAATAACTGCATGGTAATACTAATACTGTTAATTAAAAAAACTGTACAAAAGAACACTGCTGTAGAAAATTATACTAAAAACAGATGATCAGTATTATATTTCATTGTCAAGTGATACTTGGTTGTCCAGTCATACAATCAACAAGATCGCAAATATAAGAAGTACCAATATTTGAAAATATTTCAAAAGTGACATTCATCTTTTTAACAAGCTTTTTAAACAAATTTTTACAAATGTACAAATATTAAATTAGTATTTCAGCTTTGCAGGCACTTTACAAGGCTTTTATTTTATGCTAATACTGTTAATAAAAATGAGGGTCTGTTCAACAAAATGTTTTCAATTATTGCAAAAGAAATTAAGTTATTGTTAACAGCACTGCCAAACTGAACTAGTTTTACCAATATTTGTAATATATTTATAGGAAATAAACAGAGTTCAACTATCATGTAATTCAAACTTCTAAATCATTCAATAATAGAAGCAGATTTCTTCATGTTTATATATAGGAAAGTGAAAAAAATCTAAAAAGAGAAGAAAATTATAAGTTTTTATGAAAAAAAAAGTTTCATTTTGCTTTTAAATCTTATATTAAACTATTATTCATACAAAATACATAGAATTTCTTAAGCAATTTAATTATTTACACTGTTGCTCTACATTGGAAATAGTTTATTTTATTTATTTATTTAGAATTTAATCTAATCTAGCTAACATCTTTTACTTATTGTTTTTTATACCCTACCCCCAAGAAATTAGTTTTTTGTTTTTAAATATTTTATACTGTACTTTCACAAAACTGCTATCTGTATTAAATGAAAAACAATTTTTGTTTACTTATAAATGCAAGAGTTCTGTAATGGACATATTTTATAAATACATATGTAGAATTGGAGGGTTTGTCTCTTTTTCTTGTTTAAACAATAAAAGAAAAATTCAATGCACACTAACACTGAAGAAAACAATAGTAAAACATGTAAACTAATAATCTACAAATACTAAGGCATAAATATCTTCAGACAAACTGAAAGCAATAACAAATTTAACTAAAAGAATAACTTAATGTAAAAATATATGTAGAAGCTATTTAACACATCTTAAATGTACAGAATAAATAATATGATTCCAATCAATTTGTGTGGACTTAAATATTAAACATGAACGTTCAAAGTTTTGAATTTGTAGATTTTTTTTTAATAATACAAAGCAAGCCAAAATTTATTTCAATTCAAAATGCTATTTGAAACGAAATCGGAATAAGAATGCTAAGTGAAATTAAATTTCTAGGCTTGTTGCTCTTTAACAGTCATATGATTTTTCTTTTTTAAAGCAATATATTAACTTCTATATAACACATCCTTTCGAAAACTCAGTAAAAAAACAAGACAAAAACTAAAAACTTCATGAGCACAAGAATAGTGTAAAACAAAATAACTAAAAACTTTGTGTGCGTATTCTTCAAGTCAAGAAGACTGAAGCCCTGAATGTGATGTTGATGAAAAGTCACTGAGGAAAGTCTACAATGATAAACATCAGTAGAAAAGAAGTCAGATCTTAGTAAAGTTTGAGGAATCAGTTCCTCCACAAAAATGTCCAACCTAGGAATTCTGCAGGCACAAATTCACAGCACAGTCAACTGCTTCATCTATTTTATCAAACACTGGCACCCCTGCTCGTGTTGCAAGATCAGAAAGGTATACACGGCCCCTATTATAATCTTTAACAGCTTGCACAGAAAGCTGAAAATTAAAAAAAAGAAGCCATTTAATGAATTGAAGACCAATCATTTTCTTTTACTTACATATGAAAATTTACACAAAAAATAAAATCATTTATTAAAAAAAAAAAAAAAAATTAAGAAAACATTTGTGACCCTCCAGTAATTTTACAATATAAACAATTTGCCATTAATAAGAATAGTGAAACAAGCACAAGCCAACAGGGGTGGAGGGGGGGGGGGTCTTCGCTGTATATGAGAACAGGAGGCAAAGTATGTAATTTTCCCCCTCTCTATTCCGAAATTAAACATTAATCTAGTTTTAACTTTAGCTCAAAAATAGCTTTGCTTTAAAATCGTTCTAATAAAATAACTTTAAATTTGGATGTCAATCAGTGATAAAACTGCAGTGCATGTTTAAAGTATTATTTTCTAAAAATTAAAAGTTGGTATCATCATTTGATATCTACAAGAACTTGACAGCAAAGTCAGTTATGAATAATAAGCTCATGAATGAAGCATTCAAGCTTCTGGAATTGATTTTCATTGTATCTGTAGCTTCAGCTGAAAGATCATTCAGTGTACTCTCAGAAGACTGAAAATATATTTGCGCACAAACATGGCTCAAAAATACCTAACAGAACTCCTACTGCTTAATGTTCAAAAGCTGTATACTGCAAAAATCAATCTGGACTCAATTATTTAAAAAAAAAAAAAATGTGCGTCGAACTGCAGAGAAAATTTGCATTTGGTAATTAAATTTATCACAACAAATATTGGCCAACTGGCAGATAAATAAAAACTACTTTATTTATTCTTTTTAATTTTTTCTTTCTAAATAATCTATCACCCCCATCCCCTCCCCACTTTTAAAAATGCTGGCATGTCCCTGAAGTGTAAGCGTAATAAGATGTTAATAAATGTTTATCTATTCACATTTAAAATCAAAATGACCAAAAGTGAGTAGAATTTTTTTTAAAAAAGAATAATCCCTGAGAATGGTATCACTATGCAGTATTTTCTCAGGCTACATTTTTAGGCACAAATAACTAATGATGTCGCAGTAAAAAGAAAAAAAAAAAGATTTAATACATAAGGACTGTAAATTTTTATGAGTAAAAAAAAATATCTATAAAAATAATATCTATATTAATATCTATAAAAATAAAATACTTTTGACAGTATACTGTGCTGACTAGATTGTATGGTGGGTAAAGCACCATACTGCAGTTTTGGGTTCAACTCTGGGCGGTCAGGATTTGATCCCCAACTGGACATGGTTGTCATTGTGCCCGCTCCTTCATAGGGGGCGACGTTGGTCCATATACAAGGTGCCCCCCTAATAAAGAGACCAACAATTCTGGCCTTAGTAGTGGCCAATGCCTCCGAGGCAGAGGCCGCCATTAGGAAAAAAAGACTGTATATTGCTTTGAACTAAAATCTTTTACAATATCTACCTGTTTTATAAACCCTAAGTAAATTAGAATAACACACAGAATTCTTTTTTTAATTTCCAGTAAAATGCAGCTCAGTAAACAAGTAAAATATGTAACTAAATGTTATTTATCCCCCCCCCCCCAACAACTTAATCATTATGCTACAAGAAAACACTTTAACCTAGTAAATGCTGCATTACCTTTTCTCCTTCGATTTCTATATCTTCTGGTATATACTGAATACACAAAACAACTTGGCACCCTAAGCCAACATAATGAGCTGCCTGCAAAGAGAAAAATGCAGATTAAAATATGTGAATTATTAAACAGTTTTCGTATAAAATAAACACAATTGTAAAACTTCTTCTCTAATCCATATTACATTTCTTGAAAAATAAATGTAGAAAAAAATAATAAATAAAAAGACAAACCTATGTTAGATACAGGGAATATATACTTTGATGATGAATATGCAATACAGCTTCTTTGTGAAGTAATTACATCAAGGGAGAAAGTTTTATATGCTTCTAGATGTGTAGCAGGGCATTGCCTAGGTGCATCAGGTAATACAGCACAATTTGCCAACAAATATTTGTCAGCTGATGTCAATAACTGATGTACTGATCTGTTTTGTTTTTCATAAATACACATTTTTTTAGTATCCATGTATTTTTCCCATTTTTAACTGTATATAATTTTGCTGTATAAAGAATTCAGAATCAAATAATACTGACTATTAAGAATTAATAGGATAACCGTAATAATACTTTTATTTTCAATTACAATAAAGTAAATCACTAATTATTGAATTGCTGTATATCAATCACAGTATAGTTGCATATTTATTATATATCTTTGTTTACCCATGTCTCCATCCACGAGATATTTGGTTTTATGTCATGCTTTGAAATGTGTCACATAATTTGCCAAATTTCATCCAAACCCATTGAAATATTTCAATGTGAAAGTGTAAAAGATACAAACTTTTGCATTTATAATATTAATAGGATTTAGCTTTCATTGCTTTAAAAACAAATGTCCTGGCCAAAGTGCTACTTTGTTTATTGATAACTGACATATACAGTTAATTTTTATTGATCACATTTAGTAAATTTACAAACTATGACTGTCTGATACCAGAATTACAAAAAAATCGAAATTTTAGCCTACTTATACTGCAATAAATTGATTTTTTTCAAATATTAATTTCTAAAAGCATGACTCAAGTTTAAAAAGAGGTGAGTCTGCGAGAGTTTATTGAGGTACATGGCTGCTAATTGTTAGTCCTTCATCTGAGTTGTTCCTTGCATACAAGGAATAAAAATGCATACAAGTACATTTTTATTTCAAAGACAAGCATTAAAAATTAAGGAATAACATTACAGAAACTCAGGAGATGAGGAAAGTGACAACCATAAACTAATAGAAAGCATGACCCTTATGGTCCTGAAAAGCTTTTCTTTGTATTAGTCTGCTCTGTATTAAAGTAATTATATTCATAAATACAACAGTAATAGAAAAAAAATGTAGAAGGAAATTAGCTCAATAGCATGCTTATCTGACTATGGTTGTTTCCAATATGTTACACAATGCCTTTCTCCCAATATCTTAACATGTTTTGAACCCTTTTGTAAGCATTTAACATTATACACCCAGAAAATAAAAAAGGCTTAAATACACACTCGCCATCCAAGATGCTATTTAGGTCAGTGAATTTTGTACACTATGGTTTCGTATTTCTTAATCCAAAGAAAAATATAACTACACATAACTCCAAGGAGAGCTCCTTTTTAAAATTTTTACATATTTGTACATAATATGTATATTTATCGTACTTATATATATTTGCTTCGTTACAATATTGTACCTATTTTTAAACAATATTTTAAAATGTCACCAGAAATTCTAATTTTCAGCAAATGAAATCTTTATTAAGTGGGTGTAAATTTATATCCCAACAAATTGTTTTTCTTAAAATGATTATTTATATGCTTATTATTTTGCAAAAATCTGATTTTTCTATCTTTTCAGGACTAGGAATTATTTTTTAGCTATGTGTTAGCATCAACATACCTCTATTTAATGTATGGAACCTTGCAAAAGGCACTTTATCAACTCATCCCAAAAAAAAGGTAGAACTATTTCTACAGAACAGTTGAGTTAACCGTTTCCCCTTCTCCAAGTACATATATCCATTTAAAAAGTTTAAAAAATGAATCAAACGAAACCAAAAAGCAACAATTTATACACAATGCATTATTTAACTTATGTAAAAAAATTGTAATGCACTGGGGCTAGTTTATTTAGCTTTATTTGTTTTAATACATTCATTAAAATTTTTAATGAAGAAACACTTTAACTGTTTATACTAAATGTGTATATGAATTTAAACTTACTAAAATCATGTCTGCTAAAGATCTAGAATCATCTTTTATAACAAATAATAAAACATGGCTGTTTTCCATATTAGTTGCTTCCATAGGAATCAATCTTTCACTCCATATTCCATCTTGAGGAATAAAGTAAGTTAACCCTTTTTTCCTAAAACAGTAAAAAAGAATACTTTTTAAGTAAACAATAATACTTTTAAAGTAAACAATAATAAATACAAACTTTTCACAGAATATTTTAGCTTTCAAAAACACAAAATTAATAATTTACATTAAAGGCAAACAATAGACTTTAGAAGCTGTGCAAAAAGGTAATAAATAGGCATTACTTTATACACTTATGATAATGAATGAAAATTTAAATGAATTTTTGAGTAAAAGGTTCTAGAGAATCCTGATAATTTTAATTCCTTTACTGTAGAACTACATATATTTTGCACAGAAAGCACAGCTTCTGTGTTTCCACATATTGTTCAGCTACTGTATCTTTACTATTATAATTCAATGTCAATTTTAACTGATGATAAACACATATGAAAAGGTCCAGTATACTTTTTAAAAGTTAGGAGCTAAAAAATACCAAAAATAGCAAACGTATTATGTATTTATGTAACCGTTATTTTTTTTTTGTAATTTATGCACAACTCCTGAAACACGATCATCTTTTACGCGACTTTTTTCCTTTGAGGGCCATTAGTATATATTTGTTTTCATACCTTTGACACTTTTTAGGATAAAATGCTCAAATTTTGTAGATCACCTCATTAATAAATGAAGAGCATTTTACTAAACAGAAATTATTTTGTATGAGGGGCTGTATAAAAATGTGAATATTATATTTATTTAGACTTAATTTCCTGAAAATTTTAATCGATACCATAAAATTCTGTACCTTTTTTTTTTTTTTTTTTTTTTTTTTTTAAACACGTTACTTTGTAATTTACTGTACAAATCTATTATTAATATTTAAGGAATAAAAATGTAGGTAGATGAGTATGTAGTCGTTTCTTTGTTAAGTTTTACAAAGATCTTACAAACCACAATTATAATTAAAAAATTTAAATCTTTAATATTTTGACTAAAAACATGCATTTGAAACATGAATACACTTTAAATATGTGTAATTAACAGAAAAATGGTCATATTTACTTTAATAATGGAATGGCAATGTCTTCTCTCCATGTGGAAGGTTTTCTTGTACCACCCAAGTAAATATCCCGACAAGTTGTGGCATATGTTATGTCATTCCCATTGCATGATTCACCAAATTTAGTCTTATTTTCAGGACGTATCCAATCTGTAACAACAAATAAAAATTATATGGCTTAACTGGTTTATTTTCTGCAAAGTTCATTGTACACAGGGCAGTTTAAATGCTTAATAATTCTGATTAATAAAATTTGTAATAAAGCTGTGAAAAGCTACTATGTTTTGTTTTATATTAAGTTATACATTAATATCTGATTTGTAGTAAGTAAAATTTAAACATTCTGAACATTTTTAAGTTCTTTATTTTAGGATTTCGTTGATCCAATAAATGTCAAAGAAGAGAGTTTATTAATTTATTAAAAAATACATGAAACAGAAGAATGCTATTAACCAAAAGTATAAGCCATTTTAATTGTTTAACAGATTGAAACAATAAAAAATTCTTAATGAAGCACTTTAAACAGTTTACAATTGAGTCATTACTGTATTCTTTTTAAATAAAGTGATTGGCATTATGTTTAATACTTTTATAGAGAATTGAAAATTTTTCTTACAATGTAATTGATGATTATACTCTCCTTTAAAAGTTTTAGAGTAATAAAAAAGTTGAAATGAAAAAAAATTACTTAAAATATACAACTAAGTGCTTACCAACTAATTTTGATAAAGGAGTAAGAACTGAGCAAATTAGGTCAGATGCTTTGCTTTTTAGCATTTCTAAATTCTGATTTTCATTTCCAGCCTGCAGAGAAATATAATACATAATAAAGAATCTATAAATGAATTTCAAACAAAACAAAAGTTTTCACTCAAGACATGCCTTTAAATTTTTATTTAATACATTGATTTATATAGACTACATTGTACACAATTTAATAAATTATTATACAAAAAAATATTGAAGAGATTTTGTTGCAAATGCACTTTTGAAAAGTAGCTAATGAAAACTATTATTATCAATGCTAAGATAAAAATATTTGAAAATTGAAAATGAATATTTTTTAATGGTTAAAAGTAGCTGAATTTTAATCAGCAATTATAAATGATAACTATGAATTTTAAATTAATTTAAAAGTTAATAAAACACACACATAAGTGATATTAGTAAAAAATATAACTTTATATAAAACAACATTACTAAGAATAATTTATATTTAAAAAGGTTAAAAGACCTTTTCTTCAGAAATAAAATGTAAACTAAACCCATATAATAAATACAAAATCAAAAATTATATTTAATATAAAACTACATTTTAAAGGTTACACAGAAGGTTTTACAGACTTAGTGCCTAACAATGTAGGTTTGCATTTTAATTTATAACAAAGGACTTGTTTTCTCCTTTCCCTTTCCATGTATTTAAGCTGTATTGGTCTCCTACAGCAAAAATAGCACCCCACTAAAAAATGTCACTGAGTTAGTGCTTACCTCAAATGACACCACAAGGCCCTTGCACGTTCAGCCACACAAGGGCCCAAAAAACTCCTCCCGTAAGAGTTATAATCACTTTGAGGTTTTTAATTAAAACGTTATAAAATCCCAATTCTTAAGAGTAAAAATAAGTGGTATTATAAATTGATATAAAGTAACTCAAAATTATGCAAACGGATGTCAACTAAAATGTAGGTATAAGCCAATAAAATTCTCTTAATGGATAAATACATTCCAATTGCATATGGCTTTTCAAAGCTATTTAAAGTAATAAAACCAGAGAAAGATGTTCTTTAAACAAAAGGATCTCTTAACAAAAGTCACACAAAAAAAAAAACCCTTTCAAAGCACCCTCTTTGAACTGGTAGCATTACAGTTATAAGCTGGCCCCTGTTATGTTTTCGTCAACGAAAGCTTACTTTGAATAATTTGACTAGATAGCAATAAAAGTTACTTAAATTACAACAAAAAGATTTCAGACTTATTTTTCTCTTTCCTAATATTATTACAATAGCTTAACAAGCCTGCAGGACACATTGATTAGTTTTTGTTTAATAAAACACATGAGCTGAGTTCCAAAAATATTACTTACCTGGTTTCTAAATTCTGTCATAATACAGCAGAACTGATTGAAATCTACTTTGTATTCATCAAAAGAAGGATCATTACGCACTTCATTTGGAATTCCGCTGTGTTGAGATACAACAGATTTTAAGTTATCAATGGGAAGTTCTAAACTAGTAAGTATCTTAAAAGCCATGCAAACCTGAAAATTAAAAATTCATACATGAGTATAATCATGACATTTACAACAAAAACAAGTTTTTACACAATTTTTTGAACAACAAGAACAACAACAAAAAATTCATGTATTTATTTTGGCACTAGTTCTGGCTAACTGCATAGAGACACCAGATTCTCCATAGAGGACAGCAATAAGAGAAATTGACCAGCTTCTATTTTACTGAATCCAAGAGGTAGAAAGATCGACTTAGATCAGGGTTTCTTAATTTTGACCAATTCCAGATGAGAGACCTGCATCAGGATTGGCTACCCCAGAAATATCATATGAAGATAGAGGGCACAAGAGCCACAGCAAATTATGTATGCACTAGTAGGGTGTTTAAAAAAATTTAAAAATTGTGCTCCCTAGGCCTTTTTTACAATTTCTTTTGGTTCTTACAGAGTGTATATGGAGTTTCAGCCCTCTAAGATAACAGGAATTTGCCTGTATAGCACTAAAATTTGAAAAATATTACAAAAAAGTAAAACTTAGAAATTTTATAGTTACCAATGTTTTAAAATTAGTTTACATGTATTTACATAGACATTTCATATATCCATATCATCAACTAGCTCTTTGTAATTATCAAAAATGAATAACGTCATTGGCATCAACTATGCTTTTAAATCTTGTTCGCTTACCTAATAGGTAAGCTTCAGTTTATTATTTATTCTTGCTTTATTTACTTATTGTGTTGATTAACAAGAAAGGTATTTCCTATAAATCATAAACATTGTAGGCTTGAAACATATGAATTAATGCTTGAAATGCATGCTTTAAACATTTAAAGTTATACCTTATGGGGTTTTTATTTCCAGCCTAAAAAATTTTATAGTATGTACCGATTTCTTTTTAATATAATAAATGAAAGGTATGTTTATTTACCATGAAATAGCTACTAATAAAATTATTTTGTTTTTCACATACATACATAAAGAGAGAGCAAGAAAACAAGATGGGAAAAAACTACAATAGAAATAAATTATATGAATTAATGATAGAATTTATATTCAAAACGAATTTTTCAAAAACAATCGGAAAAATCTTTTGCCCAAGGCACTCCTCTGTAGGCAGATGCCATAACACAAAACACACAAAAACAATCAATAATGATTTACGCCACAGTAAAAGGAATTTAGTAAAAATAGTTGTAGTTAGATAGAAACTCACATCTTTTAGAGTAATTTCTCCACATCCTTCTGAATCAAGGTCATCAAAAACTTCTCTCAATTTTCTAAATAAAAGAAAAGCTTGTTATAATCTTCCTAATATTTTAAATTTGCTTTTAATATTTTGCACATGGATGTTTTCCTTACATGAGCTTATCACCGATCTGCAAGTATGCCATTTTCACAGGACGAGCTGCATCTTGAATAGTGAGGTTCTGAGGTTTTATATTTTTCTGCAGTATTGTTGCTGTACACTGTACAGCATGCTTAATATCACGGAAAACTGGGATGCCTTGCCTTTCAACAAGATCTTGAAGATAACGATGTCCTTGTTGCAAATCCCTGAATTCTCTGGAAAATAATAAAAAAATTTCATGAAACAAATGTCATTAAATTGAATTTTCTCACACAAATTTTGATCAACCAAATTATCTAGAGTTCAAAAATCGAAATGGAAAGACAAGGTGCATTCAAACTGTTCAGTGAATGGTCACCTGTTTTAAAAACTGTAGTTAGTACGTCATGCTCATGCACATGAAACGAGAGACATAAGAACTACTACCCCCCCCCCCCCTTAAGTCCAAATAATGGCAGTTAAGAGGAAGTGCATGCTACAACCAATTTAATGCAGTCAATGTGAGAAGGCGTGTCATTGTGAAATGGAATTAACACATGAACATCAAGTTTTGCTTCAAATTAGACAATACAGCAACAGAGACACATGAAATGTTAATGAAAGTGAATGGTGTGGAAGCATTTAAATCGCTAAAAAGTGAGAGCTTTTAGTGATTTAAATGCTTTAGAGACAAAAAGGAAGCTGTCAATCAGTTTCTTGAGCCAGTCTTTGAGTATCCTCCCCCCATTTCTGACAGATTCAATAATGTGTTACAATGGTGCTTCAAGCGATTCCAAATGAAGCATTTGCTGACAGTTTCCATCAATCGTACAATTGATGTCGTGATGAAGTCAATGATGAAGTGTGTTGTGGCTAATGATGATTACTCTGAATGCTTGTAAAGGTATTTTGTTTGTAACTCTTGTTTTCTTTATTTTAGGAGACCATTCATGGAACTTTTTGGACATGCCTTGTAATAGGTTTGCTTTTGTTTACCTATTACAAGGTGTACTTTTATATAGTTACACAACATTTATACAGGAATGTAAATTACATTATCTCCAAGAATTAAGATTTTAGATGGTCAAGTTAATGCAAGAAATTATATGTTGCTTCATTGAAAGTGGTACAATGGTTGGGGTTAAGTCTAATTGGACAACTTTCAGACACATTATAAGATTAAAACAAATAAACAGATGCATAAGAATGCATATATTAATGTAAATGGATATGATGATGGACTAAAGTATTAAATTATGTGTAATAGCATTAAGCATATTTTTCGATTTAAATGCTCATACATGGTCTGATATTTCAAGTACTTATAATAATAAGATTAAATATAAAATTGCAAATTTAGAAAAAAAAAAAAATCCTAAAAAATTGCTTTTGAGAGATCAAAGATGCCTGAAACACTTACATATCAGTAATTTTTTCACCCATAACAGTAGCTCCAGGTTTTTCAAACTCATGAACAACCAGAATCAGTTTTCTTTGTGTTCCTAGGGGAGAAATAAACATACACATTAAGTAAATCAAGATTAAGTTTATACTAGCAACTGGAAATACAATTCAGATGTTTATGATAATCACAATAATAACATAATAACATATTCATAATTTTTGATATCTCATTCACTGTAACATACCACTAAAGCATCATTACAGAAATTTGTAACACAAATATACAAAACAGTAAAAAAATCTGCACATTTTGTATGATATAAAGATTAGGTATTCACCAATTCACACAAAGGTAGGTCATATTATACAAGTTTAAAATTGTACATGTATTATTTTTTTACCTATAATAAAAAACTAAGTTTTGAATTCTAAGAAGGTTTTTTAACAAAATTTGTAAACTATATTAAAAAATAAAATATAAAATATTGAAAAAGTTTACAGTTTACAGTAAAAAGTCATAGTTTACTTGTAAGTATGCTTAAAGATTTACAGATGATATTTAAAAAAAAATGAATTGGTAAATTTGTCTCTAGTTGATGAAAAGAGAAATAGAAAATGTCTGTTTTTCCAAGTCTTAACATTTCTAATCTATTTTGGGAATAATCATTTTAATTAGACATACAATCACTCTTATGTCATAGACTTCATAATGAAACACAGAAATTTTGATGAGAAATGCTACTCCTTATTAACTACACACTTTTACATTATAGATAAGATAAAGGTAAATAAATGTGCATGATTTGTACTTGAAAGATTGTAAAAGGAATTCTTGGCTGAGTAATGCAAAATCACCTGAACCATTTAAAATGCCATCGTATAAGTGAGAGAGGAGTACAGCTGAGGGAGGTTTAACATTATATTCTATAAGGTGTGGACAAGACTAAATGAATTCGGTGTATAGCCAAGAGAGTTGTAAAACTAAGAGTCGCATACGTGAGAGGTTACTGCAATTACTGTATTTTTATGTCATGTGGTACTACAAACGACTGAAGAGAAATTGCTAAATTCATAATAAAATACTAGGTTAAGATAAAACAAATTTTTATTCTATTTTGCTATACCTACTTTTTTCTATGACTTTATACAAACATGAAATGCCTAACATACATTGATGAAAAGTATATAAAAATACGGTTGTTAGGAAAATTAAAGTCTTATTGACATAAAATGCTATCACAATGGACATGCTTGCTAAAAATACAAATTCCTAAGAAATAATAAATTTGTATTATTTTTGTTGCTTAGTTTACTCATCAGATTTTATCACATACTTCAACTTGAAAGTGATAAGTTACCTGGAAACTAGCCAAAGGAAATATAACCCAGATTTTAAATTTCCAAAACATATTCTAGCAACCTGATAAAGTTTTAAGAGAAATACCAAATAATACTCAGTCTAATCATCAGATAATAAAAGATCAGTCATAGTAAATAAATAAAAAGCATTTTTTAAACTGCAGTGTTCATGTATTTAAATCAAGAAAAAGAAAAAAGTATAGTTGAAAGAATATTTTGGAAAATGAAAAAGAAATAATAATATTAAAAAATAAATTAATACAATTAAATCCTAATTTTATCCACTGGTGAATACAAGCTAGTGCAAACGAGTAAAAAATTAAATGTCTGTACAAAAAAAAAAAATTGAGAGGATTCAAGTAGACAATAGATAAACTACTTAAATGCAAAACACAATTTATTTCATAATATGATAGCTGCACAAAGCTTTCCAGTATTTCCTAAAACTATGCATTATATAAGAATGCATTAATTTTTATTATTATAATAATAGCAGTGAAATATAATCATAAAATTAGTTTTGAATTACAAAAGTTAATAGAATTTATTTACTTATTAAATGCATAGAGTTAGATGAAATTAAACATACAGATTTAGCATTATTACTAATGTTTTCTTAAATCTTAATGCATATATCTATACTTTAGAGTAGGCCAACATACCAGCTACTTGAGAAGCTTCAATCATAGAGGCGACAGATCTTGTTTGGTTATCAATTACAAAAAACATTACTTCAGCATTCTGAAATATAAAATTAAAGATAAACTAAATACTTTCTGTGCATTAAAAAAACAATACTCAATTAGATGAATATTTTTAAATAAACATTAAGTTGTCCTAATGTACATGTACATATAACTACTTAACAAATAATAAATAATAACTATTAAAAAACAGACAAACTACATTAATAGAGAATGACATTTACTTGTTTTGCTTGATTTTCAAGTTCAATTAGTTCAGGACCCCACTGAGCAACTTGCTGTAAAAGAAATAAGCTTTTTAATCATACTACAAGGGAGAAATAAAGGAAAATCTTTTACACTATAATACAGAATAATAACACTAAAATGAGTTGAGAAAATTTATTTTAAGATTATTTCTACATAAAAAATATGTTAAGTAATACTAACTGGATTGTAATAAGTGATCCCTAAGCTTTTGAAAGTAGGAATAGCAATATCCTTTCGCCATGTTGTAGGGTTACAGGAGCCTCCAAGAAATACTATTTAAGAGAAATAGAAATAAATAAAAGAACACATAAAAGTGTAAATGTGAAGTTTGATAGGCATAATTACACTTTTCATGAAAAAATAAGTAACCCCCCTCCCCCCCCAAAAAAAAAATCTTCCAAAATTAACAATTTATTTTATTTTAACTGCAATTCATGAAAAAGTAAATGTTATAAATTTTTCTTAAGCGAAAAATGATACAAATACATAATTTGGTAAAGTAATTATGTATATTTAAAAGAAAAATGCAATAGGATACACCCTTATATTTACTGTCTCTGAAATTTTTAATAAATATAAAATATTAAGTATTTGCAAATAAAATGTGTAAGCATCATTTATACTAATAATTTACTTAAAAACTGAAAAATTTACATTAATATTAATAAATATTAATTAAGTTGATTTTCCAAGCTATTTAAATAGCTGTTTAGGAATATTAATTAAATTATAGAGTTAAGCCAAAATTTATTATTAATTTTAGTAAAAACACGAAAAAGTCATCATAAATTGCGAGTTCATTATTTAGATATTTAATTTAAATAAAGAATTTACTTAAACAGAGTTTAATAAAGCTACGAACATCATACTTAGTATGCATTCACTGAAATAGAAAAGTGAAAAATAGCACAATTACCTTGATATTTTGATGATCCTGCAAAGTAAAAGAAAATAATTATTACTTTTGATGTTCAATGTATATCAGTATAAAAACATAATATAAGAGATTTTGTTTTCTATCATGTGACCATAATAGGCAAGTTAATCCAATTTTGAAAAAATGATTTATCCCTTAAAAAAAAAAGTATTTTTTTTAAACCTTAGTTTTAAAAATGTAATGTTTATGCATGTTACACTGATGAATTATTTGAAAATCATCAAAAACTAATAACACTACTCAAAAGATCTAAAACTTTAACAAAATTACAATTAGAAAAATTCAGTAATATTTTAAAAATATGCATAGTATAAGCTAAAATGTAATGTAAATAAAGTAATACAATTTATAGGAATAGGATAATGTTTAAGATAAGAAGTAGAAGATTCACAAAAATTACTTAAAAAATTTCAAATGGAATATATTGAAACATAACAAGTCATGTTGAAAGTAATTTTAGTACTAATTAGCAAAAATTTTTAATTGTAAAATTTCACAAGTTCTAGCAATAAATTTAAACAATTTTATTTAAAATAAGTAGAGATTTTCAATGAGCTAAGTATGTTATATCCATCATTCAATTTTCTTTTTTGCTGCATGTTATTTAAGGTGAGGAGTTTGTAATACTTGTGATAATTTTAATTAAAACAATGAAAAACTGGTTTTGTCAAAATGTGGAAAAAATTCAGATTGCAAGTACAATGTTCTAGGAATTTTTTAAATTATATGTGTATACAAAGAAAACTGATTTTATGCAATTAAAATAAAGTAGTTTGTTAATAAAATTCAAAGGAAACCTTCGGATAGAAAATTAAAATTGTACTTTTTCTTACTAAAGAAATATTTTTTATATTTTACTTACTAGTTATAGCACTTCTTCTTCTGTTACTTAATCGTCTACTCTCTTTGATAGGCTTGGATAAAGGAGTTGGCCGGGGAATTCTATAAAATAATTTGAGATAATTCATCAAATAAAAAAATAACAATGATAAATTTATATAAAGTATACAAGAAAGTTTTAATAAACAGACATTAGTATGGTAAAATACACTTATTTTCACACTGCATTGCTATTTACTTAATATTTATAAAGTAAAACTTGATAGTTAGACTGAAACTTACTTATTTTCATAGCATGATTTTAATTCTGATGCATAAACACAAAACTCTCCAAATGTAATGTAATCACTATTTTGTCTTTTAGAACATTCATTGGCACAATGTAACATTTCGTGAACTGAAAAAAAAAAAATATATATATATATATTCACAGATTTTATAATTTATGACAAAATATTTAAAAGGCATATGTAAAAAGCATTGCATATGCATTGATAATTAGCAATACCTACTATGGGTGCCCACACCTACGGTCAGGGATCCCCCTCCTCCCCTAGCTCTCATATTACTGCTGTGATTTATGTACTGGTTTAACCCAGAAGTGGTTCAATACTAAAATATAGTATCTTTATGGGCAGTACACTTTACTTGTCCCCTCTCCTACAAACAATCATATGGGAGCAAATGATAACTACTTTTATTAACTGTGCTTAGCATGGGTATCTATGTGATTGTAGGGAGGGGTGAATCAGGAATCCTGCAACAGAAATGTACTATATTTGCATTGAACCACTTGTACTCTATACCAGTGCATACATTTTTATGGTAATATAATTTTTTTCTGGGACCTAGGCGGAGGGGGGGGGGGAATGGCATCGTTCTGCCCATAGGTATCCATGGTGCTTAATATTTTTGTTAAAAAAAATTATTATATATATATATATATATATTACAAACTGTATTTTTTAAAAACTAGATATAAATCATAAAGAATTCTAATAAAAAATAATATAAGACTATTTCATTCATGCAATGTTTACCCCATTAAGCAGGCTAATGTCAAGGAAATATGAAGCCATAAATACAGTTTTTTGAAAGAAGTTTTAAACTTGCAGAAAATTTTGTTGATAACTGTGAAGATTTTTTTAAAAATTTGATATTATTTTATGATGCATTTTCTATAAATACAAATTTGTAGACTGTATGCAAAAACGATGCTCTATGTCCGTTCTAGGCAGTAATTATACTTATGTAAAAAAAATTTCATAACAAAGTCCTCAGTTTAAGAGATTCCAAATTTCTTAATATTGTGGAGGTTAAACCTATTATTTAAAAATATCACTGAAACAATTCCATTAAAACGCTGGTCATATTTTAACTAATAATATGAAGTAAAAACATAGATTTTGTGACAAGTTTTAGAGGCTATATGAAGAAGATTTAGCGCTCTTTATTTAGCAGCATAAGCACATACGCGAGCACACCAAATTCCGTAAATTTAAAATACTTATTTGCAAATATGTATTTTTAACAGCACTTCGGCGGGCGTAGATTAGTCACGGCAGAGTTACCATTTTAAAGAAATTCTGGTCCATTGCTGACGATGAAAGCATTGGTCATCACCTCTTCGGAAAAAATGAACCAAGGAACTAATCGATCTTTTAATATGAGGGGAGGGGATCAAGAAACCAGTAATTTATAATAAATCATTGTGTAAAAAAAGAAATTATCTATATTGTTTTCACTTGGAAAGGAAGCTCGTGTTTTTAAAAATAAATTTCAAAATGTGCGTACCCCCCCCCCCCCAAAAAAAAAAAAAAAAAAAAAAAAACCACGTGCGGGCTAGTTCCCTTTATAATTCGCTAAGCCCCATATCTCCACAATTTATGAAATTTGGATTTTAACTTTACGTATTGGCAATAAATGTGTGTCTACTTATCAAAAAATAAATAAGGAGATCACAAAATACAATCCACAATTACAATATACAGAGCCTGATTATGACCAACGGGAGCCCGGGCATTGATGAATTTGGGGGCCCCCAGCTATGAAATTTGTTTTATTTTTCATAAAATTTTGATATAAAAAATATATTTCAGAACAATGTTTGAAATTGGGAGCCCTGGGCAAAGTCCCGATTTGCCCATGCGATAATAAGGCCCTGACAATATAATAATAATAATAATAAATATGCTGCTGTTTAAACAGTTTTTAAAAATAAGTGATACTTGTTGGGCTTTAATAAAAAAAATAAAATAAAAAAATAAAAAAAAAAACCTAAACTCATCTCTAGTACCCAGCACTGTTTCCCTCGAATGACGAGCACAAGCTTGGGACATAGACCAATGTTGGGTTCTATAAATGCTACGTCCCAGTCTTTTCGGTGTAGAGCTTTTTATCATAATACTGACATTAAAAGATAAAAATAAAAGAGAGTGACGTCTTTAAAACAATTACTGCAGTCAGTGGCGGATTTAGCTCTTGAGAGGCCCGAGGCGCAACTCAATTTTGAGCCCCTCCTAAAGAAATACTTTTCACTATAGTTATACCTTTATATTGCGCGTTCTATGCAGACGTTTTTTACAGTAATTAATTATTTACTTAATCACTTTGATTAACCAATATTAAATTAGAACTGTCTGGTGGCTGTATTTAAAAGGTTGCTAATGTTCCGATTGAAGTAAAAGTATTAAAACGATCTGCTAATTCTTGGGTAGAAAAAAATACACTTTATATTAAATTTACTACTTATGTGTATTTTTAATGCACTCAAACCTTTCTTTGTGCGGTATATGAAAATTTCAGTCAAATTGAAAGATAATTGAGGAAGTTATCAATAATTAAAAAAAAAATAGTAGGCTTGATCGGCCATTTAGTTTTTTTGATTTTCGACATGTATTTCATCATATTACATTTATTTCATAAGTATTACATGTATTTCATAAGTTTAGATATTGCATCAACCAATTACATTACGTATGTATTGAATTCTATAATCGCTTAATTTAAGTTACTTTTTTTGCGGTCCCTATTCACCGCATAAAAAATACTTTTTTATTGTGTTGCGTAAACTATTTTTTATAGTTGCTGGTGAAGTTTAGTGCGATTTTTTTAAAGCGTTTTCTTTTATTCGGTCCCTATCCACCGCACAGAAACAGGTTTTGAGTGTAATCTAGTAATAATAAAATAATATTTGTAGATTATCATATTAAATTTCGCAATCATTAGCTAATAATGACAAGAGACATTTTGAACAGCAGTTGAACATTTTTGAACATTAGTTGGAATTAATTTCATTCTAAAGATTCGGATTTATTTTTTGAAATTTCTGGGAATGGACTAATTGATAAAGTCCAAAACAAGGACAAAGAAATCTCATTTTTTGATTCTATATTCTCTTATTGAAAATTATGTCTAAACTATAAAAGTTCATTTATGTTTAAAATAAAATTATTTTAAAATGTTTTCACTCCTTTTACATCTAATTTATGTCTACAAACGAGCATTAAAAATAATTTGTATATTTATAGATTAGTACATTAAAAAATATTTTACCTCATGAAACTTAATTTTTTTTACTACTTTTCGCTTTTTATGATTAACACCAAATAAACATCAGCATACATCTAAATATAACCGCACAGATGCAATTTCATATTGGTGTACCTTGATTTTATCGTATCTGGTATCAGGGCCGGCCCTAACAGTTTTGCCGCCCCGGACAAAAATCTAAAATGCCGCCCCCCACAGTAAAATTACAGTTAAAAGAAATAAATTGTTCACAGATACTGTTTTCCTGCCTATAAAACTGATATAGCTCTTTAAACATAACACAGCATAAGAAAAACCAAATTAATTAAAAACCACACATTAAGCTAAAAACCAAAAGAAGAAAGAAAAATAAAGAGGGTTTTTTTCTGACTTTTAATTCCGCAAAATTCCTGACTTTTTCTCTTAAATCAATTTTTCAACTAATTCATGTTCGATAGCCAATGTTAAATCTGTTCTATTTTTCTCGATAGCCAATATTCGATAGTTAAATTATTTAACCTATCTAGAAGAGTTGTTGAATATAAGAAATTCTGAGTTAACTTTAATTTTGAGAAACTCTTCTCTGTACTTGCCACAATTATCGGCAAAGAAAGCGAAATTCTCGAAGCAAAAGCAAGATGTAGTGTAAAATCTATAGTTGAAATTAGCTTTACAATTTCAATTGGGCTTTCCTTTTTGCCTAATAAGGCCGTAACTGACACTATTTCATTTACTAGATCAAGCGCGTTTATATTCCTCGATTCCCCATCGATCAGTATTAACTCAAATTGTTTACACTATAAACAGTGTTAACACTGTTACACTGTGTTACAATGTTTAATTAGGACTTTTTAGGAGTGTCTTTTAACTCATTTACGCCGTGCAAAAATTTAAAATAATTACATTGGGTACTTATTATTAAATCTGCACTCTAAGATATTAATCGTTTTGTTTACGGTAAAAAAAATAAAACTATCTTAAATTTTAATTTAGGATGTTTCACCAGAACATCTCGTGATTCGCAATCAAAATTAATGTGTTACGTGGGTGCTTAAACTCAGTGTTAGCCAGAATACTATCTCGTCGGTCAGTTCTCTTGCATAACAGAACATGTCATTTAAAATCGCATCCAATCGAAGATCCTTTCAAAAATCTTTACAGTTTCTTAAGAGTTCTAGAGAAGGTGGTAAATTGTTGTTTAATTAAAACTGCAGTTGCTAAAATATTTCTAATTCGTTTAAAAGTTTTGAGATTTAAAATTGTTGTTTGAAAACTGTTTGTAAATGTATGTTCGCCCATTGTTAAAAAATGGTTCAATGGGATAGAATGAAATTTGGAATTATATTGAATGGTAAGTTAATTGAAACAATAGATACCAAAATTGTTTTAAATAATTCATAGACTTTGAGATTTTGCAAAAATCGCTTTAAAAGTTTGCTCTGGCATCCATCAAAAACGGATTAAGAGAACAGAATGAAATTAGGCCATATGATGGGTAACAAAGCATCATCAAAATTTTTAAAAGATTTGAATAAATTGAAAGGGTTTGCAAAAGTTGCATTGTATTTTTCTTTTCTTTTTTAGGGGGCGGGGAGAGAGGGGGAGGGCATCACTTTAAGACGTCTGGAGCTAATACAATAGGTGGCTGTTCAACTTAAACAAATTACGTAGATTTCTTTTTTTTAAATTATTATAATTTTTTTTAGAAAATCCTGCAAAAATTTTACAGGCATAATATTAAAATTTCTAAAGTTAATAGAACAAAATTCAGGTACTATCGATGAGATTGAGTTAAATAACATTATATATATATATGTGTGTGTGTGTGTGTAATGTATAAAAAGGTAATTTGGGTTTTACTAGTTTGGGTATTGTTCAAGCGGGTACTATAAGTTTTGCTTTCCTGTCATACTTGCCACGCGCGCTCTGGAGCTATGTTTTATTTATTTTGTTATTTGTCAGACATCAGGCCGTCGATTCTGAGTTCTTTAGAGTCTACACGTGTCCCCACGCCTTTGTAACCCCGGATGCGGGTCATGTTGGTAAATGTGTGTGGTTCGATCAGAGATAAGAGATAGGCGGAGTTATGTCTTCGCAAACCACGTGGTGTGGTAAGCGTAAATACTCCCGCACATCGAAAATCGAGAGACTTCTGCCACTGGAACTGCTTAATTTGTCCACGCTGATTTTTGTACCCGTCTCCCCATCTCCTCTTCTCACTCTATATTGTAACTTAAAGATAATGTTTAATAAGCTGTTTTACCTGCCTTAACTCTGGAACTTTACTGAAATATCTGACGTCATATATATATATATATATATATATATATATATATATATATATATATATATATATATATATAGTATATTATTTTGAGAAAATTTTGTGTGACCACTTCGTGAAAACAACTATAGTGGTCAGACAAAAGGGAATGAAATATTTTGTTAAATAGTAGGCGGTTAGTAAATTAAAATTTCAGGTTTTTAATTTTCTACAAATTTGAATTATTTTTAAGGTATGACGTAAACTTTGATAAAGTTTTTCGCGCATCAAGTAAAATCATCAAAATATAATTCAATCGGACGTTGCAGTGTTAAATGTCGGCTACTTGCTATGACAAAGAAATTTCCAGATATTCTCTTTTCAGTTTAATATTCATTACTAGCATCTTCTTTTGCAACTTTAAATGACTTCTTGATGTAGGAAGCTCATCCACTAAAAGAAAACGTTAATTTTGAATGTAAAATATTTTCTCTATTGACAATTTGTCTCAGTAATTTACTCTCTAACCTGTAATCTTTAAACAATACACAAGAGTTATAACTTTGCTTTCTATATTTCTGCCAGTATGTTAATTCCATTTTTTGTTCTACTACAATGCAAACGAAATTTCGTGTGATTAGTAAAAACCCATCAATGACGAATGGATACATCAACTAGTAAAGTAAAGTTATATAGAATGATATTCTTCGGAAAATTTTTAACAATTCTTTAACTAATACTAAATGTATTTTTCAAATTCGAGCCAAAATGCCGCCCCTAAAATTTGCCGCCCCGGACAGGGGTCCGGTTTGTCCGGCCCTAGGGCCGCCCCTGCTGGTATTTACCTCTTGTTTCAATCGTGAAAATTTAATGCACTTAACAGGGACTTTTAAGGGTCAGAACAGGGGGAAAATTGATCAGAAACATGATTTAGACCTCACAAAGTTTAGAAGAATTTTTTACTTGGATAAATGAAGCAAAAATTTAACATTCCTGTAAAAACATATTTATAAATATTTAAATATATTCATAAATTTCCAGCTTGAAACCACAAAACTGTAAGCAGTTTAATAGTGAAAGTAAACTTTCTGTTTAGTCTAATTATTGTGTCTATTCAAAAACTGGCAATAAGTTTGACTATTGTACGATACTAATACTATGAGTACTATGAGTACGAATTATATATATATATATATATATATATACATACATACTTTAGCATATATTAGGTAAATGCCCCCCGGCTAGCCATTGTTGTTATAGAATTAATGCATAAAATGCATTGTCTCATCAAAGGGAGAAATGCACAACACCGAAACCATAGGTTTCTGACTCACAGCCTGAGGTTTTGCCAAGGAAATGTGTTATATGTAAAAGCCGTATTCAGTAGAGATTACTATAAATGTATTTAAACTGTTTAAAATGTATTTAAATTTGTTACGAGGCAATTAAAGATTTACTCTGCTTACGGCAAACCTCAGAGGTGTAATTCTCGCTTACCCTATCTCCCTCTGATGAGACAATGCATTTTATGCATTAATTCTATAACAACAATGGCTAGCCTGGAGGGCATTTATCTAATATATGCTAAAATATTATACACATGTTTTCCATTAAGCAGCTTCCATAAGCGCTATGTAGCGTGTGTAATTACTGTATTTTTATTTGCTTTTATATGGGACTTGATTATATACATACATACATATCATTCTATATTTGAAATAGAACAAAAAAGTCCTAGAAGAGAGTAAGGAAATATCATTATTTTAAGTACTTAAAATAAAAAAATATTACTGAGTTAAAAAATAAATTCCACTTTATATTGAAACTCTATATGTTCTAAGCTTCTGCCCAACGCTTCTTATTAATGTTTAGCATTTTCATCTGCGATTATAAAAAAATGCCGTGATAGTTATCATAAATATTTTTTAGTTAAAAACAAAAAAATTAATTTAGTCATCATTTACTTTTCAAGTTTTTAATTAACTATGTTTGTCATTCCAGCTTAAAATTTGCTTATGAATTTTATCCCTCTTCCTATTATGCGATCGAGCTGAAAATTGGCACGCATAATTGTGACACTGGGTACTGCTCTTCTTAATTTTTCAATACTTTTTTTAACTATAACATATTTATTTCCCCCAAAATTGTGTTATCTCGTACATATCAGCTTGTATCTGCTTGATTATTTATCGGCAATTTTTTATTATTACACCCTCGGAAAGTTCTTTTGATTCTAAAAACGATAAAGTCGTTATCTCGCTTAAAATTTTAGCTTAAATTTTTAATTTTTAGTGATTTTTCGAAAGGTAAATTATTCCTCTCAATTTCTGCACAACTGACATTCAAACAGCTGTACATTCTAGGTATGGAAAAAAACACTTAAAATACAGGTGTTAAACGCTAAAATAAATAAAAACTTTGTGAAAAAACACACATAAAAGGACACTTATAACAAGATACGATCGTTTCGACTGAAAATGCAATCAGTCTTCATCAGTCAAAGCTCTTCGTCTCACTGTTTTGTGAGAAGAAATTTTGTGTTATATATATTCTTTTTGAGAACCGAAATTTTGAGGCCCCTTAGATTTGAGAGGCCCGAGGCGCGCGCCTCATGCGCCTATTGGGAAATCCGCCACTGACTGCAGTGCATCTTAAAGTACTGGCATTCTTTTATGTGCTCCTGTAAAAGAACTATATATCCTATTTAAACCATTTTGAATAGGAAATGTTCCAAAGTACAAATCAATAATACACTAAAGTTTCGTGGTCATCTATGTGCATTTCAACTTTCCTCGAAAGTATTTAAAAAAAAAAAATCATCTATATATGAAGATTCGTATGTCCAGAGCCCGATCAAGGCAATTGTAGGAGCTGAGCAAAAGAAAATAATTATTGGGCCCATGTGATAACCTCCGTGCTTTCTAAAAAAAAAATTATAATTAGTATATTCCGAAAAGTTTTAAGAATCTTTTTTTCTTTTCTCCTCCAAGCTTAAAATGTTATTCTAACTAACTTAAAATATATAAACGAATACATATGATGCAAATGAAACGCCAAACCGAAATACCTACATCGACTAAAGAACACATTAACGAATTTGAACAACGTTGTTGATTAAAATTGTTTATGGAAGTCTGAATTTGAAGTGTTTTCATCATCCACATATTGTAAAAATAGTATAATTTTTCAGAATTTATTTATTTTTCCTCTTTTGTAATTTTATTGTAGAATTTAAAAAGTGGAGAATATAAGGTTATTGGGCCCCTAAAATCCGTGGGCTCTGGGCAATTGCCCCGTTTGCCATGGAGGCATTAGGACGCTGTGTATGCTAATAATATAAAACACACTACATATAAATGTTTAAACAAATTAGAACATTTAAACAAATTAAAACATACCTTGTGATGAAGATGGGTATATATCCATATCATGAAAAGTATGAGGAACAACTTGTGATCCCATTTTATTAGCAGATTCTGCTCTTTCACTCCATATCAGGAAAAGCTTCCTAGAAAAAGTAAGCAAGACGAAATTTAAGCACCCAAATACATTGGACTCAATAATTACGAAGTTCTTAAGACAAGTACAGGTAGTAAACAGTACTGAAAATGTGTAAAAATTATATTATCATAACAATGCCTACTAATCATTAAAGAGGAAGAACAGTTCAAGATTTGGAGCACTTAAAATGAAGCGTGCAATCAAGAGGAATGGGAACACCAGGATCTCACACCCAGGACCCAGGAAGTCTTGAGTAGAATACGACACATTGAAAATCACAGGGCTGTAAAGTAATTGGACACAGTAGCAGAGTGACAGGGACCGGACTCAATTGTCCACCATATGTTCCAGGGCTTGTCTTCTAAGAACAGTGCATGTTGCCTTGGAGATAAGCAACCGCAAACTGCAATAGCAGCAACCGATTATGCCTTGAAGGAATGATTTCATTTACTCACTTTTCACTTCAAGTTACTTATCTATGCGCATGTATTCTTTATGGGGGGGGGGGGCATTCTGCACCATATGCAAAATCTTCAGTTTTTGAGATAAATTCAGATATTCTGACGCCTCTCTGTCTCTCGCTCAAATAAAGCATGATCTTTGACAAAATATTTGTGTCCAGAGTAAAGGAAATTAAACGTAAAAGCAAGGAAACGATTTTCATGCACCTTACGCTCATTCATGTACCTTACGTGATTTTGTGATTTTATAAATTATTTCTTGGTCTGTAAGGATAAATTTCAGTGAATTTTATGTTATGACATCACAGATGCTATACGAAGGGCCTGGGCTGGGAAACTGTACATCACCTACACCTTATCTTCGTATACTCATAATGTGGCTAGTTAAAATGTATACCCATTTTATGAAAATAAAATAGTATCTCTTACATTTTTCACAGATTTTTTTTCCGGGGGGAGGAGATCACCCCCTTTTAATACTTCAGTGGAATACGGGGCTATATGCGATACATAAAATAAAATATGAAACATATAAATGAGATTACTAGAGCTCATAACTTGGGAGAGAAAATTTATACAATTAATAAGGGAAAATATCACAAGATTTTATAGATATTAGATTTTTTTTTAATGAAACATTTAAACTATTTAAAAAACACTTGATAGGATTATATATACATATATATATATATATATATATATACATATAGCTAATAGGGTGGGGAGGGGAAGCCATCGATTCTACCCCCTCATAAATTACCTTTCTCCATTCGCGTGCTCTAAAGTGAAATTTCATACATTCCGATGTAAAGAAAATTTAAAGAATTTAGACTTTCAAGAAATAATGCTGTCATTCATGAAACGTATGGTGTATAACGAATCCACATTATCGGTATCTAAATTGAAATAATACAGTTTCATAGCAAGAAGGCTCGAAAGTGATTACGATTTTACTAGTGTTTTTGCAAATAATAAAGCACTAAATGCTCAACTTTCCCCTTTCCCCCCGAAGTCCGTCTTTTCAAGTTTGTTGTGTTAGAATCCTTTAAAAAGTCCCCAACTTGCAGGCAAGTATCCCCAATCTGCAGGCAGATGCCCTTCATGTAGGCTTGCCATAACACAAAACTCACTCTTCAAGTTTGCTTAAAAAGTTTATGAAAAACACTTTAGAAAACTATGACATAATTTTTATACAGTTCATTACATTTACAGGATTCCGAAAACAAAATCTATAGAAATATGAAGTTAGTAATGAACAGCCATAGGCTGGATGGTGCACCAAAAAGTGGGGGGCCAGAAAAGTTTCGTAGGGGTTAAAGTTGATTTTTGTTGTAAAATAAGGCTATATAACTGGATTTTAACATCATTATGGACTAAATGAGCTTCTCTAATTATTGATTAAATGACCTTCAGCGGGATCCCGCTTATATGTTTGCAGGACTAGTCCCGCGGGATTAGGACCGTAATCCCGCGGGATTGAAACTGAGAAATAAATTATTTTTACTACAATTTTACGCCACCTTCCCGATTATTGACCAAACATTGTTGCATGTGTATGTGTCTTATCTCACAATATATAAATGAATAATTAGAAATTTTAAAGTTTTAATTTTTCTAATTATCCTCCAATGGGAGTTTGGATCAAATATTGTAATCTAAATTTTTCAAACTTCCCACTTTCCAAATGAACAGTTACATTTCATGCCAATTTATCTCTTAGCGAGTAATCACGAATCAATTATAAAAATTTTTCCCTTTAAATTTTATCTTTTTAAATTACGCTTTTAACTATTTTACTAAAATTAGACCAAGACTAGGAAGACGAGAGACTCTTTACACTGCCTTTTTTACATTCTTTTTTGGCAAATAAGAATATATTATTTTGAATATTATAACTATAATTTTCATATTAAGTTATCGTATTAATCATCAAATAACATTAATTATTTCGATTAAACTCCATAGTGCATAAGCTCTTACTTTTTCCTATTTTTCTCTGTCTAAATGAATTCTTAGCTGAATAAAAGGTTAATCCCGCGGGATTAATAAGTCTCAATCCCGAAATCCCGCGAAACGAAAAACAACGCAGGATTGCATTCCTTACTTCAGAGGCGAATTCTTGCTAGCTCGTACTCCTTTTCTTCTCTTGGTTTGCGTATTGAATTTCCCTGCATCATTTTTTGATGGATAGTTACTTTTGAACATTAAAAAGTGGAGGGTCAAGAACCCTTTACCTATAAAAGTGACGGGCAGTTTCCCCCTTGCCCCCCGCGTCACGAGCCGCCTATGGTAAGAGCTACGAAGTCATTCAGGCAAAGTCAAGTGTTCGGGGAATACAATCCCTATATTATCAGCTGTATAGTTTTAAAATATTTTTGGTAACTTATATTTTATCTGCTCCTTCTCAAGGGAAAAAAATAATGATTTTAAAATACACAACTTTAAAAGCAAATATTTGGAAACAAAATAATTTAAATTAAAAAAAAAACTAATTACTTTGTTTCCAAATATTTAATAAAAAAAATTCTACTTACTCTACTAATGCATCTGAGATCAATACATAATAGGACGGAACATACATTAAATTGAAGTCAACCGTGACGTACATGGCGATTTAGTTGAATAAAACAGCAAATAAATATGAAATACAAAGTTTTTCACAAATTTTACGATTTTTTTGGACGTTTTTAAAGGTATAAGTTAAAAATAATTGTAAAAATCGTTCGCTCGCAGTCACCGCATTTTGCTGACTACAGTCGGTCTAAGGCTCCAAATTTTTCCGCGCTATATAAAACAAAACTTATCAAAAGGTAGTAACATTTGCATAGCGTCGTGCGAACTCTTCAGCCAATGGCATAGCACATGATATCAAACTTCACGCATCCATTTTATAAATGTTTTTGTTCTTCTTCCTTGACGTATTACGTTTCGAAATCAAAGTGTGACATCACAGATGCGGTTTTTTTTTTATTTTTTACCTAGCGCGATAGATAATTTTTTTGCTCGAAGCGGGGAGGAAACCACTAATTAAGAGAAAGAATGCTGTGTGCGCGTTCTATTACTATGAAACACGGGAGCGTCAAGTGTCCATTTGTGTGTGAAATTCAATATATTGATCACATGCATTGAAATGCAAGAAAACGGCGAGCGAAATCAAAGAGCTTCGGTTTAATTACATAAAAATTACTTTCTAAATTACATATGCATTAATCCTTGTACATGTAAACTGATGATGGAAACTGTGCGTACTTTGGGAGCAACGTATGTGGATGGCCAAGAAAATATAAAAAATATGATACTGTAAAAGCCCTTATTTTCGAGACCCGTAATTTTCGCGCAATGAAGATAGCTGTGATTTCGTGAGCTGAAAATTTCGCAAATTTTATATGAAAATAACCGAAATACCTAAATATAGAACCCCTTTTGCATAAGGCATTTTAAGAAACTCCTTTTTGTCCAAAAAAAGTCGTCCCCCCCTCCCCATTTGGAAAGACTTCAAAGATGCTGGTATAAATATTGTAAGTGAATGAACTGCATTCTATTAGCTGTGTTACTGTTTTATGTTCAAGACATAGGCGTAGAGTTATATGGGCCCGTGGGGCTCGAGCCCCCCCAATAGATTGTGAATAGGGGCTGAGCCCACCCAATAATTTACCTCTAAATACAGAAAACTAATTAATACTAACATAAAAAAAGATTTCACGCCATTTACAAACGTTTAAAAAAACCCTTACTTGGACTTTTAAAAATGTTCTTCTTTTGATTTCAATCATTATTTAGTATTCATTGTGACGCCACGTAACACACAATGTTACTATAAGCTGCCCTCGCTAGGCCTGGCTAATTGAAATCAGATTATGCAATGTAAAGTATGAAATGAAGAAAAGTTCAGATGTGTCTAAAATCAACACCTCTATCTCATCGAAAATGCTTTTTTTTCCTCCTTTGGATTTTTTACTTTGCTTCTATTTATAACTAATAACATGTTAGGAAGATACTAAGATGGATACTTACCGTACACAGATGTAGAATTCTATAGACCCATAGAGCTCGAGCGCCTCCAATAATTTACATTTATATATAGTAAGTCATAGCTGCCAACTACTACGGAATATAATTAATCATTTTTTACAAACGGTATATTTTTTAATTATTTTTTTCAAAATAGTAACCAGCTCGCGCGCGCAGCACAAAAATTTTGCTATATTTTAAGCCGAAAAATCATGTAGAAAAAGTGGTTAATTATATTCCGTAGTAGTTGGCAGCTATGACTAAGTTATATGTACGTGAATCAGTGGCGTAGCCAGAAATTTTTCATAAGGGGGGGGGGTGTTACCACTTCTGTAACTCACATATATGTATACGGGTGTATGATAAGGGTGAGAAGAATATACATTTTGTATGGCAAAAAATTCCTCACGGGGGGGTTATGACCCCCGTAACCCCCCTTGGCTACGACACTGACTTGAATATATGTGCTTGTGGGGCCCGCCCCCCCCAATAATTTTGAAAACTTTACGCTTATGGTTCAAGATATAGATGTAAGAAAGAAAGTTGTCAAGAAAGAATTTTTAACTGTGCAATAAATCATTAAATCTTAGTAAGTGAAAAATTTCTGATTTTTTATTGTTATTTGAAGCGAAGGAAAAAAAGCATTTCTCGAACTTTAATTTTCGCGATTAGGACGCTCTCGAGCGAAAGTCGCGAAAATTAAAGCCTCGCGAAAATAAGTGCTTTTACAGTGTAGTTAATATTTCAGCAATTTTCTAAAACGTAATTTACATTTTGTCGTTGCTTCGATAAATAGGCACATGGGTGAGCTTGAGCGACAATAGTTTGTTCAACAATTTTTAAAATACCATCCTTACATCAAAAATCATAATTATTTCATTTTTATTTGAAAGTGCTGTAATTATTTATTTAAAATTTTTAAACAATCCGCAGTATATTTTTCACCCCCTCTCTTTCTCTTTTTACCTTCTTTTCTTAAAACTTGGGAGCGGTAATCGAATATTTGCGCAAAGTCTTGTGAACGACCCTTTTCAGGTTTGAGGTCAAGTAAATTCAACTTTAAGAGTACACGAGAGTTTTAGAATTAAATAATTGAAAATGATTATATTTATCCCTTCTTCGTTTAAATTAAGAATTACATTCATTTTTTCACTATTTAAATCAAAAATTTTGTCTGTTGTAAACCCATAACACTGCTAAAGCTCACAGCATTTGTACTACGAACTTGTTTAAGCAGCAAGACATTTTATACTCTTGTTTGTTTTCAGCGTCACACATAGAAAACTTTTTGTTAGGGGGAGAAGGTTATATCTTCACAATAATACATAGATAGAAAAAAATAATTAGTGCTAATTAAATGTAAATAAACTAATATGATAATGCTAGTATGAGTTAAAACGTCTCAACGTGACGTTAAACGTCGTCTGTGTCTTATTTTGGGGTTTGGGTGTGCGAATGTTCGTTTCTGTTCAAGTGACAAGCTTTGTTTCATTAAATTACCTATAAACAAAGAATGCTGAATGAAAATACCAAGTAAACCGTTCAGTTAGATATGATTGCCCCACCGCAGAGCAAAAGTGAATTAGATATGATTCAAACAAAATAAATATTTTGTTGGCTTGTTTGGTTGTAATTTCTTGTTGCACATTTTATAGGAACCAAAAAACAGATATACAGGATTAAATTAAAGTCATTAATCAAAATAAAAATTACAGCAAATAGAATTTTCGATTTTTAGATAATAGGTTATTCGATTCATGAACAAAATTCTCTCTTCGGGAAAAAAAAATGCAAACCATCTTTTTTATTAATATATTTATTATTAGACTTGTACCAAAAACTGTTAAGCTATATATATATATATAAAACTCATCAGCTGTTATCCCAACGAACAGGCATAGACGGTCTTTTTTTCTCCAACAAACATCTGCCCATAACACTTGTATTTCTCCTAGAAAAAATAGAACAGCGAAGGCTCTGCGTACTTTTCTTTTTGTGAAAACGCAAATTTCACTTCTAAGAGATTCCTTGGCGGTTATTCCACTTATCTTTTCCTGTTGCAGACAGGAAACAGTAAATCCTTAACCCAGAAATCCCTAATAATTCTCACCAACTGCAACATTTCAATGTCGCAATTACCTACCAAAGAATTAAGACCTTTTCGATTCGATTCCACGGAGGAAACGGATGCGCGAATTGGAAAGAAAAATAGCAAGTGTCGTCGCAAAATGAAAAATGACTGAAAATGCTCATAGAGGATTTCCGTACATGTCAATGTTCATGATGGGTCCATGGTCAAATGGTACCAATCTCAATCGCAAAAGATAATAAACTCGTACGTTTTACTGACGAGAACAAGATGCATTGAATCTGATATTATTAATGGATAAATCAGTGGCGTATTTAAAGGGGGAGAGGGCCTGAGAACCTCTAACAGCCCATAGATTCAAGAAATATTAGAAGAGGGATGCATTTGAAGTTTATAGGTGGTGATACCGAATGCAAAACAAGAACAAAATATGGTCCACGCAATAGATCTGTCGAATCTACATCTCTTTCTTTACACGCATTTCTATAAGGACATTTTCAAGAAGTATGTCTAATGCTTGCCACAGAAAAACACTGATTAAAGATAATATTGAAATTTTTTTCTTCCGAAACTACAATCGAGAAAACTATGAGATATTCTGAGATATCGTTTTCACGGAAGTCCTACTAAAATCAATAGATGTCTAAAGAAAATTCGTTGTTTATTCAAATGCAACATCTTTATGTTTACACAGGATGCCATTTTCGAAGCAATTTTTGGATATTTGTCAGAAGAGAAGGAATCTTTCTTTCAGGCAGCTCGTTTTGAGGTTTTTGGATGGAGTATTCATTACATCTGCCTAAGTAGATCATTTTAGACTATGATGGAATCGATGAATATTTAATACAGCAGCAAGGACGTACCCAGGAGGGTGGTCCTGGGGGTCCGGACCACCCCCCACCGAAATTTCAGTTTTTGTTAACAAAATAAGAATGATGAAGTCTTTTTGTGAAAAATTTTGTCTTTTTCACCGTTTGGATCCCCTCCGAAATTTTTTTCTGGGTACGTTCTTCTACAGCAGCCGTCATACGGAAGATTATCTCGATCATCGAAAAGAAATATTGTCTACAGCAGGGGCGTAACCAAGGGGGGTTGGTTAGGGGGGTCATAACCCCCCCCATGAGGAATTTTTTGCCATACGAAATGTATATTATTCACTACATTGTCACACCCACGTATATATATATATATATGAGTTGTAGTAGTCGTAACCCCCCTCATGAAAAATTTCTGGCTACGCCCCTGGTCTACAGAGTAGCAAAAGATTTGATTTGCACTACGTTACTGATCAGTACGTATCCGGAAGGGCTGTTAGATTTGAAATATTTGTTTCCGTTTCTTTTCCTCATCTTACGGGGAAGGAGGTTGTTCTCAATTTTAGGAAAACAAGGAATTAGAAATGGCGAAAATAATATACAAATGCATCACAGCAAAAAGCTGTGATGCGTTTCCGAATATATTATTTTTTATAGGTGAAAGTACCATGCCTAAATGGAAACAAAAGACATACCAGACTAGTGAGCAAATGACTAAATCTGACTTGGAGTACTGAAACGATTGATGGATGAAAATCGCCGAAAGCTCTCCTTCCTACGATTGTTTGAAAAGCAATAAAAGAGTTTGCAGGCTTTTAGATCTGGATTGACATTCCATCAATTAAAAATAATTTATTATAAAAAGAAAGAAAATCTTAATTTATGTGCTATAAACAAATTGGTTTTGAATTTTGTTTGTGTGAGTGAGGAATCTGACATAAGATTTTAATTTTTTTAAATACATTTTTATATAACAGTCAAAAGAACTTACCATGTGTAGTTTCCATATGTGACTATGGACATGTTTCAGGTGTAAACACACCAAAACTCGGCTGACACCGGTCCCTGAAAGAAAATTAAGAGTTTTTAATTTAACATTATGATTTCATGCGTCCTAGTTATTATACAGTAAAGAGTTACAGAACCAGTAATCCGATTTGAAATACCAATTTTTCACGCCAGGGTTCATACACATTTTTAAAAATAAACTACTTGAGATTTCCGGATGATTTTGCCCGGAATTTCTAGGTTATCATAAAAATAAATAAATACTAAGTCACTACTTCCTATGTTATATACACTGGCAGGGGCGTAGCCAAGGGGGTGGGGGGGGGTTAGGGGGTCATAACCGCCCCCATGAGAAATTTTTTGCCATACAAAATGTATATTCTTCACTACATTATCACACACACGTTTACATATACATGAGTTGTAGTAGTCGTAACCCCTCCCCCCCCCATGAAAAATTTCTGGCTACGCCCCTGTACACTGGTGTCCAAAATAAATTACAGTTATAAAGTTGACGATTATTTGGAAAAAAGAGGGTATTCGCCGGATGATGTGGTTAGCGATGTCTCCAGACCTCAATTCCACAGAACACTTGTGGAATGCTTTTGTAAAAGCCAGTGCAGGTTGACAGCCCCCCTCCCAGGATTCTTCAGGCTTTAGCCCTTTTAACTCTTTGATGCACAGACAATTGTTTTATCCACAACAGAAATTTTTTTATATTTACAAAGCAAAGAATGCCATTGAAAATTAAAATAATATTCTTTTTAGTACTCAACTGATATAGTGATAAAATGGTTAAATAACAATTGGTAGTCAAATCATACTAGCATGTAATGACTTAGAAAAGGCTTGAATATGTGGTATGTTTTTCATACCACTATGCTCTAAAGAGTTAACGAGCGGTGTCCTCTTTGTGAGGACACAAAACTCTGATGATTTGACTGATTGTCAATCACGAAGAAAAAATATGATTTCTATAAAAATACTTGAGGGTGATATAGTTACACGAGAATCCTTTACTTTTTAGCACCTCATTTCCCGTAAAAACTGTCGATTATTTGTAAAAATTTTCGGGATTATTTTTAACAGCACTGGCATCTGCTGAAAACTGGAGAATAGGATGGAAATACATTGATATAGAAGAACAACTGAACAGACTCCCAATGCTGAAAAAAAGGGCAGCCGTTGCCATCGCTCGATTTAACTGTGTCAAAAAATGGTCTCTAGATCTGTGGTACGCGACGAACGATTCGATCGATTGCTGGTAGTAAAATCGAGCGATGGCAACGGCTGCCCTTTTTCCAGCATTGGGAAATGGTTGCGCTTCAAAGGGTTAAGAACGACGCTTTTAGAAGAGTCGGAATGACTGCTACAATCGCTGACCGATAGCCTCATTAACAGTGTGAGCACTCGATGTGACGTTTGTATAAGCTGTGCGAGTGGCCAAACCAGATGACGCAATAAAGAGTTATGACACAGCCTACTTTCACGGATGCTGTCCTCATTTGCATACCAGCCTACATTAAATGCAAATATTTTTGTCGCCATTTCCTGCCATGAGGTATTAGTATACCGAATTCCCTTGTATTAAACCCTTTTTCCCCTCCATAAAATCAAATTTAAAGTCTGTAACCTTAATTTTAGACACAATTGCACATGTCCCATTCTAAACTAATTACATTACTATAGCACGATAGTAATCAAAGTTATGTTTCCCGGTCGCTTCATAAAAAAATATATTACATTAATATAAAACATGCTCCCATATTCATTTCCACCAATAAAATAAAATAGGAATTATGCAAGTGCTCTATTGGGGAAAAATGATTTTTTTCAGGACCCCTTCAGTGATTGACAATTCAGGATTAACTTTTGATAGCGTCAGTACATGGTAAACAACTCTATATTCTTCAGTACTAATTTAAATAAAACCTAGCAATCCTATGCATAGTGATGAAATACTTCATATTTTAGGATTACATAAAAATACCTAAACCAGGGGTCACGCTGGCTTTTTTTAAAATTTCTCCAAATTAGATTTCGCCGGACATCATTAAGAAATGCAATTGCCAATACTTTCGCAACTAATAATAAAATGCAGAACTTTTTAAGGTGTTACGTTTTCCTAGGTAATTATGCTTCTAATTCAGTGAAGAATGTCAGAAAAACAAACAGAAAGAAAATACAGGAAAGTGTTTGGTGATTTTGAATGTTCCAGAATTAAAGATGAATTTCCCAGGTTCATAAAGAAATTTATGAACATGTAATGAGTACATAGTAATGAATTTTTCCACATTTCCCTGAGTTTTAAGAGCTAATTTTTAATCCCCTCAGTTTTCTCGGCATCTCTGAAGACGCACCCTCTGGTCAATGAATAATTCAGATTGTAAGAATTTAAGGAGGTGCTGATGTAGAATAGTGTACAGGATGAAACGGTACATGATTTAACAGTGATACCGAAAGCTTATTATCGACTATTACGTCCTCTGTTCGAGTTACTTGTACACTAAAGATAACTTTGTAATCTTGTTGTTCTCGTACATTCAAAGATTTCATATTACGACAAAGTTCCGAGTCCAATAAGTAAAATATAAAATACAATAACATAGAGACTGTTTTGATTTTGTTTATAATCATAATCTATAGTGCTGAAATAATCAATATTACATAAAGAGTGAAACTTTCAGGATAATGCATTCAAATACAGTATGAAATATACTATGATAAATATCAATAGCAGTTTATCTAGAATCTTCAATTTTACTGAACGTTCTTTATCTTTCAGGGCAACAGCTCTCATTTCAAAAATACAGGATGCCCCGAAAAATGCATCAATATATGTATTTTGTTTTAAAAAGTTAAACTAAAGTATACAAATAGATTGCAGCCTAACCACAGAGGTGGAATCTTCTCCTTCTCCATGATTCTAACGGGTGACCGTATTGGTAAAGGCAGCGCTAATATCAGTTTCAGATCCAAAGGGGGGGGGGGGGGAGAACGGCCGATTCCTCGTTACATCTCCAATGAACCCGACACTGACAACATGACGGTCACTAACTGCACGTTTAAAAACAGCAATTTCAAAATAATTTTTGGCAGTTCTCGACGTTTTTGACAAATAGGCTTTCGAAATAACGGCTAAAACACATTTTAAAACAGCCGTAAAAAAAAAAAAAAAAAAAATGTCAAACACTGCTGTGAATTCCTTTAAAAATTCAAATATGCTTGTATTTCAGAAAATAATATTCGTGTGAAATAGCAAAACTTACACAAACATTATAGTAGCATGTATACAATGTATGTATTACATTGTAAATGTAATATACAAAAATTTATGATAATCGATATTTATTTAACTTATAAAGCTTCTTAGAATAAATTTAAAACTTGAATTTTCCATACGGATGTATTGTATATTAAGGCGAAGCTATTCGAGGTCTCTCTACCTAAGGGGTATTGTTGAGTGGAAGACTTTTAAGGGGTTCTAACAACTATTCACGCTACATCTGGAGAAAATTACCCAAAACTCCAGACCGTTAGATCGATGGACGCAAGACGGGCCTGAACCCAAGAACCTTCACGGGTCAGCCAACAACTATGTTACGTGTCTCTTATTTTCTCAACCATGGGTGGGGCCTGTTCCGTTGGAAAATGACCTCTGTTTTAATTAATTCGACTTGCAGAAAATACTTATCGGTGATATTTATGAATAAAAATTAGGTCTAAAATTCACACAGAACTTTAAAAATAAAATCCCACACACAAAAGTAGTAAGGTACGAAAGCTTCGGGCTGTACAAAAGGTCCACCCATCTTCAGTAGCAAAAACATAACTTTTATTTCCTCTTCGGCGAAAAAACTTTTAAGAAAAATGGGCCCTTTATTGCTGAGCGTAGCCGAAGGCCGAGCGAAGCTTTACTATTGAATCTTTCGATTTTAGTTCGCTTGCTCCTCCTTGTAAAGCTTACGTAGACTGAACGCTTACGGCTACGTGAGCCTTGTAAAGCTTACGTAGACGGAATTTGGCATAGGGACCATGTCATAGATAGTACTGAAAGTAATCGGCCTTGTCGTTGAAGAAAAATCTGTAAAAACTTTTTTCTCATTTGTTTGCTAACTACCCGAGACAGCTCATGCGATCTTGAACATTTATTGCTCTAGGACTACGGCGTAGATGATAGTATACTATAGGATACTACCTTCAGGAACGGCCTACCTATTTGGTTTAAAGCCTGTTTTAGTTCCTGAAGTGTCCTACTGTCCTGCTGAACTCTAGCCCCAGGCTCAGGTCCAGCAAGCAGCGGTTTCCCTCTTTTTTTTTTTTTTTTTTAAACAGCACAATTTTTGGATTACAATTGGCAAAATACATTAGTGCTATACAATATAAAAGCAGTTAGTTTACAATGGTTTACAATTGCTCACAATATTGTTCTAACATTTGACCATATATACATATATTTAACACGTTCCTTTTTTTTTTTTTTTTTTTACAATTTTGAAAGCTCAAAAAAAGTAAATAAATATCTAAAAGTAAACAATAGGCTTGAGAATGATAAACTTTTAAAGTAATTTTGAAAAAATTTAAACATTAAATACATCTAATATTCAAAATTTGGCTTTAGAAAGTAAAAGTTTTTTTTTGAAAGCATACATATGCAGATAATAATGTACAGAAAAATAAATTTAGGCTTGGTGGAGGTTAGGAGAAGTGTTTTTTTTTTTTTTTTTTTTTTTTTTTTTTTTTTTTTAAATTCTAACGAAATAAGAGCAGCAGCAGAATTTCTATGTCAGGAAATAATGCAAATAAATCCATAATTTTAAAAAATTGTTCTATTTAGAGATTTCACGTGATTTTGGTGGCGTAGATGATGCTGAAACGAGATGATGGTAATCGGTCACGTCGTTGAGGAGTCATCGTTGAAAATCTGAATAACTTAATTTTGTTATCTTTGTTCGCTAAACTCCGAATTTTTTTTCAAAAATGACCCGTTTTTTTCAAACCAACCGGTCCCAAGGACCTTCTTCGTGAGACATACTTCAAACTTCACGGTTTCCGTAATGCTATTGAAAAATGATCCAGAAAATTCAGAAAGTAACCCGACCGAAATAGTTAATTTTGTAAGTTCCTTTAACTAAAAAAATTAAGAAACTCGCTTGACCCCTGGTATCAATTTTTCATGACCTCACGTGAGCAGTCTCCTTGTTTTAATAGCTTTTAAGCTGGCTGTGCGCGAGCACAGCCAGCTGTCGTCAAAAAGAGGGTCTCTAGATCTGTGGCATGCGATGAACGTTCCGATCGTCCGCCATCTTGCTGGTAGTTAAGTCGAACGATGGCAACGGCTGCCCTTTTTTCAGCATTGGGAAAGGGTTGCGCCTCAAAGGGTTAAAAAGCCTTGCATTATTTTGAAGCTTATTGCCGTAGACAGGCGAAGTACTGTGGTTATACTTATGTTAGCTGTTATTCAAGGATCTAGACTTTTGATATATAAAGCGTACAACAAGGTACAACGGTCTAGCGATCAAGGTAAAGTATTTGCGGGTATTGTCTACGAACCAAACTATCTATATGACTGACAGCCAATGTTTTCATGCTCTTATCAGAAGAAAAATATAAAATAACAATTTCTTATAACTTGCGGTTTTAGTTGCTATCGGACAGATACATTATCTGTATCGTTCCAGATGCCATGTAGGAAATGATAAGTTTCATTTTTAATTTTTATCTTGATAACTAAAGCAGCCTGCGGTAACATGTTCTTATCGATGGATTTTGAAAGGGGGGTTTAAAATCCCTATTGATATAAAAGTGCAATATTAGGTGGGACGATTATATTAACAAAGAGTTAATATTATTTTCTATGATAAAAAAAAAAGAAAACACGTATCAATTATTCTAGTGCAACAGAGGTTATAAACAGATAGCAAAGAGAAATGATACGTAACACATATCAACCAAAATGTTTATTCTATTTACGTATAAAAAGGCAGATTTCAGGCTCAGCACTACTTTCAACAGTTATTAACCCATTTGTATCATGAGATTATGAAAAGAAGGAATTTATCACCGAATTAGACGCTCGATTTTGTTATAGAGTAAACTAAGTCGAGCATATGCACACGGCTCTGGTGACAGTGACTAGGAAAATTGCGCGCATATATAAGCTAATAAATCAAATAGGTTAATTAGTAGCAAGTATTAAAATAACTACTGAAAGTGCTTTTGAATTTAAATATCTATATCTAAATATTTAAAAACTTCAGATTCCAGTAAACCAGCACACAAAACATGTGTGGTGTACGTTATAATACATTACCTTAACCCTTCTAATGCTCACTGTACGAAATTCCAAAGCAAAAACTTATCTTTTCGTTGAAATGGGTGTTCTTAAGTCAAAAAAAGTAAGAATAATTTTTAAAAAATAGTGGAAAAAAAGGTATTTTTTAAATATTTCAATGGTAGCACCATGATTTTAAAACTCTTCGAAACATTTAAAATTAAACTTAAAAAAACTATTTTGCATCTAGTGAAAAATCATATTTTCTTACATATAAATGAAAATTATTAATTTTTTCTTCATATTAAATGTTATTAAAACAGTAGAAAAACTTATGATACGTTTTCTTTGTTGACTTCATGCATGTTACTTCTAAAATATTTTTTATCCATTAATGCTGGCATCTGTGGACCCAAACTATTACTATTAGTAATTAAAAGTACCATTAATGGCTTTGTGATTTTTCAAAATTACTTTTTTGAAACATTTTTCCGGTATCAAAATAGCGTTTAATGGATGGTATCATATGGCTGTGTCCTACCATTGGCATTAAAGGGTTAAATTTTAATCCATGAAAAAATGATAAATTGAGGAACTATTTCGTTCATGGAATGGTTTTTACGCAAGAGACTATTAGTCTGATAGGATTTTGAATCAATTTTTAAACTTTCATCATCAAAAGGATGTCAATCACACTTGCGATTTGAAAAATCCGGAGTCATCTTTGAAAACAGATTTCCTTTCAAATGCACAATTATTCACCGCTTTCGTAGCCAAGACCACGCAAACCAAACTATATGGCTATAATAAGAAATTATTATTGTAGGAGTTACATAAATTAAAAATACTTCTTTACTCTATAAAATAGGTGGAAAAAACAATCTCCGATTTCATAATTATTTTTCTTTTAAAGTTAGTTATTCGGAAATCTGCTTTCAAAGGTATCTCCGGCGTTTTCAAATCGCAAGTGTGATTGACATCCTTTTGACGATGAAACTTAAAAAAACCGCTCAAAAATCCATAAAATACTGAATAAGAAAAATAATCATAGGCCGACTTTTGAAAAACACTCGCTTAGATGTGCATGACTTCATATTTAGAATTTTCTTCGTACCAAATTCGGTATGTCTACTAGTAACCTATTATTCGTTGTTGTTGCTGCTGCTAATCACTGATGGTCCACGTAAATGCTAGACAACCTCCATAAAACACGAAAATTCCAGAATATCAATAAACGAAGAGGGCTCCCTCAAGGCGTAATTTTTGGTAAAACTTAGGCGGTTCAAAAACATGAGAGGGAGAAGTCTGAGCAGTAATACAGTGCTGACAATCCAGATAGATTTTTTTTTAAAGTTCAACTTTAACATGAGTGCCCTGATGTGGCCATTAACAAAGCGTCAGAGAGCTGTCTGCTGTTATCTCTGAACTGAAGCTTCAGTTCGGGAGAACTGGCGTTCCTCCAGGGCTTCTACAAAATTTGTTAATTTACATTTTTTTTTTTTAATTTTGGTGGTGGCACAGCTTGGATATTTGTCACCACGGCGAAAGATGAAACATATCGCGGTGCTAAATACGTCCATACTCTCGTTTTTTTTTTTAAACCAATGCTAATAACACTTGTAAGAAGCAACCAGATCATATATGGGTATGCCGTTAAATGCCTGGATTATCCCTGCAGTACTTCTGTCCTAAACATGCTCAAAAGACTTTAAGGCTTAGGAGTGGCCACATTGAATTTAAATTTCATTGAAAATGAGAAGATCTCATATCACTGAATGTATCGGTGCCTCTGTGGGGCAACTATTGAATGAGGGAGAGACTTGATACGTAATGATCTTCTGGTCTTGGTTTAGGGGCCTAAACCAAGGGGATGGGCGGCAACAACAACATATATGCTAATCTGCCAAAGATTATGCATAAAAATATATCGAGATAAATAGCAACCATAATGGTAAACGATTATCGATTATGCGCATGCGTAATTCGTCAAGAAATGAAAAGCTGCTATCAGTGGCAAATATCCAAATTCTTCTAAGGCGACTTCATTATGCATTTTATCCCCATGCACTTTATGTGTAGATGCTGATTTAGCCAATTCATTGCCACCTAACCCGATGTACGACCGACTGATTTTTAATTATAAAATATGCTTTTCCGTACGTCCTTTATTCCGACATCGGATTATTTTACTTCTTAAAAAATTTGTTTTACTATTAAGATACCTATGCCTGTATTTCGATCCATGAATAAGAATTATTCTATTGGCATAAAATGTTGTTTTCCATTGTTCTAAAACTCAGCATTAATGTAAAGTTAATCTAAAATTTATAAATAGACTACGTAGACCGAAAAATACTTCTAGAAGGGCAAGTGCCCCCAGATGTCTGTTTCATGTAGGACCATTTTGCTAATATAATCATAAATATTCTTAAATTTTAATTAATGATCTGTATTTTATACAATGGCTTAGGTAACAGAACAATCCGAAGTTAAAAAAATTTCGCATTGTCGGAACTTTAATTTGAAGTGGACATCTAAGAAAATAGTCTTAAAGTGGCTTGTTGAAAATTGGCAGGTAAATGTTAAGATTTTTATTTTTTTACCGCTACGGGGATTGTTTTTATTTATTTATTTATAAAGCACTTTCTCAAAACATTTTTCTTAAATTTTATCATTTATTACTATATCCTTTTACATTTACGACAGCCATGAAGATTACAGAAATAGGATGCGTTTTACCATAAAAGAATGTACACAGGGCATTAAATGCTTCAGCTAAGTGTTTCTATACCTATGCTATCAAGAGTACTTTAAGAGTTTAATAGCGTAAGTTTCACTACGGTCGTTTGCAACAAAACTGAGCTTATATGTATCGCTAACGCTTTACGAACTACAAGACAAAATCAAAGATTTCTCCAATAGCTTGACATGTTATTTTTTAGCCATTAACGCTAAAACTTTAACCTAAATAAGATAAAATTTGATTCCTTAGGAATGAAGCATTTTGAAAAGTCATGAGTTTCGTCTGCAGTTCTTTGTTTTTGAATCGCAAATGACACAGACACAGTTTTTTTGTCAGAATTTTGCAGTCTCATTTAATATTAACACAGATTAGGAACTGTAATGCAAATGTACTTAGTCAGAAGTCAAATGATTGAGCATTTTTTAAGATTCCGTTTCGACAGAGATAATTTTAATCATATGCATAAGAGGGAAACATTCGTTTCCTCTCGTGCGAAGAACGAGTACAATGGCAATTCGGGAAAGATGAGAAATGAAAATGGGATAAGAGTTATTATACGAGATGAGATAGAAGTTAATTAATATACAGGGATTTTGCGAAACGAGAAAGATCTACTTTTTGTTCAGCTTTCATTTCTAGAATATACCTATGCATTTGCGAATGTTATGATTCATTTAAAGCCTTTGTTGAATCAATGCAGATCTTAAGTTAATTATGTAAATCTGTCATTTAAATATTGGTTCTTCAATATATCTCGTTTATAAATTGTCTTAAAAGCTGTTTTAATTGTTAAACTTCTTTTGCATTAACTAACAAAACTTCGATCTCTACAAGGATAGTTTTTAGGATAAAAATTTTACAGAGGTTATCAACCTCTCAGTAATTGCAACTTTCATCACACCCATAAAATTTTTAATGATTTTTTTCCACAATAAATAAATCAATAAAATAAATGTAAACATCTTATTCGCCAAAACATTCTGAATACGAAATCAACACAGTCGACGAAAGTATAACGATCAATGATTATGATAGAAACTCAACGTATTTTTATCATTCCATAAATAGACAGAAATCGAGATACGCTTTTCACAATCCGGGGAAAACTGGAATTTCCCGAAAAAAAGGCAGTACAGATGCCCAATAATAATAAAAAAAAAACATCGAATGACATAATTTCAATATTTCGCAGACCGCGAAATGGATTAAATTTTGCCTCGTTTATAAAATACGATACGCAGTGTCTCTGAATTCTACAATAAAAATAAGAAAAGTGACAGGACACAATTAAAGTAATGTTCTTCATAAAAGAAGGTATACAAGCTCAACTGTTAACTTTATGTTTCAGTTAATAACTGCTTAAAAATGTTTAAAAAAATTCCGACGATAGTTCTATAAAAATTAACAAATGTTTTTGCAAAAACCACATTGCTAAATGTTATTTATAAATTCTTCTTCATTTCTGGCAAGAATACTACAGCTCATAAAAAAACAAAGAAAATGTGAATAAAATTTAATTTAAAAAAGAATTATGTTAAAATTTAAAAATTGACCTCGAAGCAGCCATTTATTCATAGTTTATTATTCCCCTCTTATTTTAGGTTGCAGAAAGACATAATAAATAGTGAGTGAACTCATTTTCTGACTTTGAGGAAGGAGTAACTCATTTCAGAGGAAGAAAGGTAGACCCTTTGTACTACCCGAAACGGTCCGTACTGTTTTAAGTACATGTGGGTTACTTAGAAAGTTCTTTTTTGATCATAATTTTATGCATAATACTAAAATAGCTGTCATGTCAGCTCTTACGCGGGAAAAACCATTATAAACAGGCATGAATGGCCACAAAATTTATGAAGCGAATGTTCATTTAAAATCAAATACGCTAATTTTTGTCATGTAAATATACATATTTTCTAAATCACTCAATTTGGGCATTCCTCAGCCTATTTTAAGCAATAAAAGCACACAAAAAATAAACCCACGGTACACTGAAAATTAATTGACCACAGGGAAACATTTAAAGAGAATTACTCACAAACCTACGACCCGCTGGCTCAGTTGAACTGTTGAGGATGGTGAGCAGATAAAACACATATATGCCCCACTTATAGAATTACTTAGATAAAATACTCATTCACAACTATATATACAAACGATATATATACAATTCGAAAGAAATTAAATCACTTGGAAAATACTCGCAGATCAAGTTACTTGACATTCGAGGCTCCACTGAAGGTATATAAATATATATGGCTAAGTAAATCGTAACAAAAAATAAACAAATAAAATAAAACCGCATTTAAAGAGTATTTACACACTCCATAAGAAATATACCAATATTGTCACGTTTTCCAACAGACAATGACTTATCAGACAGACTCAATAAATCGGAGAAAGGCTTTTGAAGTGATAGGCAAATAAAAAGATGTGGACACGAATCAAGTAAAGAGCTTTGAAAACGAGAGAGATAGTTCAACAATGGGGAGCAAGGGAAAAAACTTAAGAATTCAAAATATTTCCAGAACTGCTTGTGTCACTTTACATGGACAACGAACACGAAAACACCCATCTGACAGAAATGGAAAAAAAACCCTCAATTTTCATAGCTCATTTTTAAAAACAAGAAAGGTAAGTTATGCCAAACGTACAGATTATAAATCACTTTTCAACAGAACTGTTCTTTTGTGCGGGCTGTCGTCAAAAAAGGGTCTCTAGATCTGCGGCACGCGATGAACGTTTCGGTCACTTTACACATGTAATAGTAAATTTGACGAATTCAAGAGCATTTTTAGTCACTGCGTCGACATTTACGCAGCAAATATCAACCTACATAAGTTAAGTTTTCAATTTATTTCTCTCCTCCCCCTCAACCAGTAAAACAATTTAAAAAATAAAACGGTAATTTAAATTGAAAACAAACTTCCAAGTATAGATAACGTTAGAATTGTTGGCACATTCGAGTGCAATAGATGCTACTATTTTTATGAATTATAGTAAAGGAAAAGAAACTACTATATCAGTATACCATTGTTTAAACAAGATACTGCGTTTTGCTATTTCTGAAAATTCATTTACATTAAAGTTGTGCGCAGGGAAGGTGCGTTTTAAATGAGTCAGGGGAATGTTTAAAAAAATCGTATTGCTTTTTGGATGTTGAATAAGCATTCTAAAAATTTCAAAGCACATCACTGAGTTTTCTCATTTATTCTATGATTAAAAAAATACCAAAGCATGGTATAAAATTAAAGAGAAATGTATAAAATCAAATATATTGCATACAGCTGCAGTTAATAAGTTGCAGCAACATAGTTTCATCTAGCTTTATTAATAAATATCAGACCACCTTCCTCAACAAATTACCAATAGAATTGATAAAGATTTACGGTCCAATACATAAATTACATGATGATAAAAGATAGGTAAAATTAAAATACAAGGTTATGCTAACGAAAACTCAGTTCTTCAATGTCCAATCGACATAAACTTTAGAAAGAGCTACCAGCTAGGAAAAATACTTTCAAAAGGTACTGTACCTACACGACTGCTGCATAAATTTGTGTTATGGCCTGACTGATATTTTTCTGACTCTGTTTAACAGTTAACTCAAATTTCGCCTCAAACTACATATAGTGCCTGCCCGATAATCAAGGTCCGACAATGTGAGAAACTATATATTTTTTATTCAAAACATGAAACTAACTTCTCTAGATGTAGCTCTCGACTTAATTGAATGTATATTCGGTTAAATGTCACTAATTAATTAAACGTATGCTTAATTAAATAACGATTAGTGGGGATTAGCATATATACTAAACCAGGGTTTCTAGAGATTTCACAGCTTTTGATTCCCTGACTTTATCTAGCATGCTTTCCCGAATTTTGCATTTCTATTTTTAACATTACATCCTTTAATTAATAATTTTTTATATATTTTGCCCCTTTCTTTACAAATAATAATAAAATTAATATATACAAGAATCTTATTTGACATCACTGGATTCTAACGAAAACCATGTTTGATAATAATTTAGGATAAAATTAAGCATATTTCAACTGCACAAGATATGCTCATAAAGAACACATTTTAAAATTATTTATAAGGTTAAATGAGAAAATGAAAATAAAACAATTTCTATACTTAGGTTCAAATAGCAAATATTTTCTTGATTTTACTGCAAAATTCAATTTTTCTTGCATTTCCTTGACTTTTCTTCAATTTCTGCTAATTTCCCTGACCAAAACCCATTTCCCTGACTTTCCAAGTCTGTAGAAACCCTGTAAACGAACATACACGTTCAATGCCCGAGAGGAAAGAATTGGTCCAGATGAAATTTTGTTCAGAGGAAGAAACGTTCGTTGTTTATTCGAGTACACCACAAAAAAAAAAAAAAAAAAGTGAGGGAAGGGAGCGAGGAACAAAGTGAAAAAAGTTTTCTTTCAAAGCTGTCAAACAATATTTTAGCGTTTGATGGATATCAAAGTTCGGTTTTTATTGAAGTGTTTAGAAAAGGTTCCAAGCTAATGTGTTAAATATCGGTATTCGTAGATTAGAAAAAGCTTTCTCTCCATTTTAAGAATGTACTAAAGTGGTTTTCTATTTTTATTTGCGAACCTTGGTTAGAAATACAATAAGAATTGCACATACGTATCATGATTCCATTTATCGTTTCAAAAATAAGCATTCAAATGATAGAGTTAGTAAAGGAAAAAATTTCCTTGTTTAATTAGGAAATGAATAATACTTTTTACAAACGTCTCTACACATTTTTCCAAGTAAAATTTTAGAATCTTTTTTGTCTTGCATTATCTTTATATATAGAGAGGTGTAAAAAAGCCAGGAAAAAATGCTCCTGTCTTAACAGTTGCAAACTACCAGAACATAACATAGAAACAATATGTCGTTTTTTTAATTAAAAAAAATGTATTAACAGTATGGCTTTTTTATATATAAAAAGCAACCAGTGTATAATGGTAAAAAATTATACAGGAAAATATTTCTTTAAATACTTGTAACAGTGTGAAAAAAAAAGGAAAATATTTTTTTTTATGCGCACTAAGTGGTGGACGAGAATTTCACTTTTAACCCTTTAACGCGAGGTGTCCTCGCCGTGAGGACATCAAACTCTGACGTTTTGACTGTTGCCAGTAACGAAGAATAGATTTGATTTCTATAAAAGCAGTTGCGGGTGATATAGCTCCATGAGAATCCTTTACTTTTTAGCACGTCATTTCCCGTCAAAAAATCGTCGATTCTTTTTAACAGCACTGACATCTGCCGAAAAATGGAAGAATGCGAGAACAGCTGGACGGATTGCCCAATGCTGAAAAAAGGGCAGCCGTTGCCATCGCTCGACTTAACTACCAGCAAGATGGCGGACGATCGAAACGTTCATTGTGTGCCACAGATCTAGCGACCCCTTTTTTGACGCAAACAAGACATTGCGCGCACAGCCAGCTGTCGTCAAAAAAGTTTCTCTAGAACTGTGGCACGCGATGAACGTTTCGATCGTCCGCCATCTTGCTGATAGTTAAGTCGAGCGATGGCAAGGGCTGCCCTTTTTTCAGCATTGGGAAAGGGTTGCGCCTCAAAGGGTTAAAACCAATTTCCAAATTTTGAAAGGATGAAAAGAAATATTGCAACAATAAAACCACACACATACACATGAAAGACACGTTTAGTATTTTTGAAATCCGATGACACCCCACAGATACGCACCCACACCTCTCAGATAAAAAAAAAAAGTAAGATATCTGAATAAAAGATCACCCAGCACAACGCGTGTTATAATAGCCAATCGCTGCTGTTGCTATGTGGTGGGAACACAATAGCCATTATCATCACAGTGCTGTCTTTGATAGATCAATTCTTTGATCGGATACCTAAAGAAATTTGATAGGAAGATAAATTGCGAAGCTATTCAGAGCTGCCCCAAAATCACTGATATCTAACAGCTTGAGCGGAGTTCAGGTGGGAGGCCGACCATTTCCGCATTTAAAAACATTTGCAGCAAAGGCGTTCTAAAAAGGAGGACATCTGCATATTCAGAAGGCAGAGCAAGAATATAAATTAATTCCAACGTTTGTGTGGCAACATAAAGAGATGTAAATGATTATCGTTGAAATTTTAAATTCTGGCAGTTCTTTCTTCACGGCGCTTTAATAAACACACTAATACTAGTTAAGTTGTTAAATGAAAGTTCATACCTGAAGCTGAAAGATATGAACAAGCCACATGCGTCGCAAAGTGGAGCATGAGGACAGTGGCGTAGCCAGAAATTTTTCATGGGGGGGGGGGGTTACGACTACTGCAACTCACATATATGTATACGTGTGTGTGATAAGGGAGTGAAGAATATGCATTTTGTATGGCAAAAAATTCCTCATGGCGGGTTGTGACCCGCCTATCCCTCTCTGGCTACGCCACTGCATGAGGACGAGTTTTTCTATGTATTTATACTACATACAAAGAAATCAATTTAAGGGTCACGCTTATTTGGCTCTGTAAAAGCTGCAATTAAAGTTTACTGACCTCACACATTAACTTACCAATTTTATGAGTTGGTAACAACTACTGAACCACAGGTTGGATATATACCTTGGACTTATGCCAAATTCCCGACCACTCAGTTACATCTGGTAGTAAAAGATTCAACAATTTAGTAGATTTAATCACTTAAAATTTCGTACCCTTCTGATAGGCAGACATTATATCTATAACTTTTCGGCAGGGACGTAGCAAGAACAAAATATCGGGGTATGCTTCGAAAGTGTGAAAAGGATAGAATTTCTGGCAAAATGCTTGATTTATTGACATCTACACATTTAAAACTGTGCCTCTGATTTAAGAGGCCTATTGTGAAAATTTTTGCCCTTTATTTCTGAAATTTAAGAGCCGCAAGGGCATGGTGCCTTTGGAATTTGAGAGGCACAAGGGAAAGGAACCTTTGACATTCGGCATGTATCACTGAGATTCAGAGTAGTTTGTCTCAGAGGCACAAATCTCGCACCGTGCATCTGACAAATTTCGTTCTGTAATGGGTGCTTTTTATTTTCGATGTGCCTTTCATATTAAAATAATACAAGGCACAATCCGCTTGTTCCTTGCATACAAGAGGCACAGTTTTAAGAGTGTAATTAATAGAAATCCAAAATTTCGGGGAGGAGATGTCTTCAGCCTTCCTGACGTCCCTACTTACTTTTAAGGAGATACAACTCCACAAAATTAATTTTGTGTATTATTTTCTTAACAGGTTTAATAATTTCTCATTTTCTGCCTAATTTACGGGTCTTACAGCAGTCAACAACAATTACCGGCACTCACTTTCCCTGTAGCAGGCCCAAGTGATTATTAATGAAATAATACACAAAATTATTTTTTTAAGGTTGCTTCACTTTTCGTGCTGGCAGGCGATAATATCGGATTTTCGAACAGGTAAATCCGGGATTGTCCGAGCAGAAAAATGAAAGCTTTTCAACACCGTAATCTGATGAAAGGGGAAAAGCATGTGAATAAACATGATGTTTATTTCTATTGTGTAGCTTCATATTCGAGTTAATAGAGCTTTTTCAATGAAACAGTGCTAAAATGGCAGAAAGACTGATGATTTTTAAATTTCGATTAACGCTTTGAAGCGCAACCCTTTCCCAATGCTGAAAAAAGGGCAGCCGTTGCCATCGCTCGACTTAACTACCAGCAAGATGGCGGACGATCGAAACGCTCATCGCGTGCCACAGATATAGAGACCCTTTTTTGACGCAGCTGGCTGGTTCGTTCCTTTCGTAGCACAGCCAGCTGCGTCAAAAAAGGGTCTCTAGATCACGTTGTTTCTGATACCAACGTGAGATTTAGGATATTGACAGCAACTTTTGATAAGCAATCATAATTTCTTTCAAACAGCTTAGCACTGATTCTCAAAGTGGCATTAATTAATAACCAACATTTCTCCGAGTACAAAATGTGTGGCAGTTTGTTTGTTGTTGTATTAGATAAATGTAACGCCTTTTCATTTGACACGGAAAGAGATGTAAACTTAAATAACTTCTATTTAATACATATAAAAATGAAAATTGTTTTCGTTATTTAGTTTAGATAGCTTTTATGAAATTGTCCAGCTATTAGTTTATTAGGTTTACCGGGGAAAAAAATAACGCTGGAATTCACGTACCCTAAAGTAATCATTTTTTTTTTTTTTTCACAAAATTCAAACAAATTTTCAACATGTATTGAATTACAAACAAGCAGTGCGCCTAAGCATGGACTTATATTTGTTAAATTTTAAAGGAAGAATTTTATAGATTTTTTTTTTCTTTCAAAGAGAAGTGACCACTCTCCCCTTTTTTTCAGGCCTAACCTTCTTGGAGGTCTATATTCGATATATTCTGAAATTGATTTTTAGGTATTAGTAAGTGTAGTATTTTACAGCAAGAATTTTATGGATATCTCTTTTCTTCTTTGAGATCACGCATATGTGAAAAGAATGTTTTGCCCCCCCGCCCCGTGTCTCCTATAAGTTACGAATTTTGGAAAATGCTCTTCAATCTAGCACCTATGCTAAAAAAAAAAAAAAAATCACATACGTGTTATTAACTTCAGTAGTTTCGGCTAGGTAAAATACTGACATACGAATTTTTTTTCGGTACGCCTAACATTTATTATTTATTCTCAGTTTCAAATTCTGGATTTCCACAAAACATTACATATGCAATGTTTCACTAAGATATTTAAATGCCGGATAGGTTATGACGCTAGGCTGCGGTTTTTATAACAGTTAAATGCTTTGCGAATCATTTTAATTTTTAACAATTAATTTCAATTTTATCAGAAACTGATAAGCAATATGATATTTGAAAGAATATAAGTTAATTGATAGCGAAAGAAAATTTTATCTAGATAATCAGCGATTAAAGACTACGTCTTTTATTTTCACAAAAACAACGGACGCTAAAAGTTATTACATCAAAATAAAGATCGAGAAAAATCGTGCTGGTGGGGCGTGATTACAGAAGAAGCCTTATGAAAATCTAAAGTGCCCGAATCTGTTTTAAAAATAACTGATTCGGGCACTTTTTCGCTAATTGTATCACAGATATGGCAGCCTACGTCAATCTTTTTCAGTTTTCAGTTGATTAAAATCTATAACTAAAAAATACTTTAATGAAACTGCATTTAAACGACATTTCTCTTTTTCTTTTAACACTTTCTATTAGACAACGAGTTTTTCATAAAAAGCTAGTATGTATTTGAATTTTTCACTTTAACCCTTTAACGCGCAGTGTTCCCGCTCTGGGAACACCAAACTCTGACGTTTTGACTATTGCCAGTCACGAAGAATAGATATGATTTCTATGAAAATAGTTGCGGGTGACATAGCTCCACGAGAATCCTTTACTTTTTAGCACGTCATTTCCCGAAAAAAAAATTGTCACGATTATTTTTAACAGCACTGACATCTGCTGAAAAATGGAAGAATGCGAGAACAGCTGGATTGATTGCCCAATGCTGAAAAAAGGGCAGCCGCGTTGCCATCGCGGCACAGCCAGCTGTCGTCAAAAGAGGGTCTCTAGATCTGTGGCACGCGATGAACGTTTCGATCGTCCGCCATCTTGCTGGTAGTTAAGTCGAGCGATGGCAACGGCTGCCCTTTTTTCAGCATTGGAAAAGGGTTGCGCCTCAAAGGGTTAAGCAAGTTTCTTCCAGCTCGATCTTTGAATGTTTTCCTTTCTCCCAACCTGGGACAAGTGCATTTTTGGGCCGAAGCAAGAATGGATTCGTCGAAATAAAGCATAAAATTTTTTGGCAATCTTTGAGCACAGGCAGACAGACAAGTTGAAATAAAATAATCTAGAATTTTCGTGGAAAAAAATTAAAAATGATAATTTTGGAAGGGTCTCGAATAACGTGGCTCCTCCTCTCAATGAATTACCACGAATGTCAAACATCTTGTACTATTTGACAAGATAAAAATCGCAGACAGAAATGAAGATCCAATATTTTGGTAGCACTTACCGAAATTCTGAGAATGTTTAAAATAGGAATGTAGCACTCAATCGCTTGAATTCTTCAAGGTTCGGATAATGAGTCCGATTAAAAACAACAAGCTTTGCAAAATACTGGAAACTACTTTTAAAAAAATCTAAAAAGAAGACTACCTCTGTAATGTTAAAATGAATTTAGGTTTGCTTTCGAGCAGACAATGATACACTACTGATAGTAGAAATAAAAAAGGACACTTTAGTACTTTTAAAATGTATTGAAAATAGCTATTCTACGACTCATTTAAAGAGTAAAACGTAACGAAAACAGTCATGCGTACGCATACACAGCAAAGTCGACATAAATAGCACGTATACATCACTGGTAAAACAATTTTATCCCTTTAATACGAAACTTATTACAATTTTTATTATTTACTGAGTTCTATGTTACTTCGTGTTATCTTCAGCAAAGAAATTTAAAAAAAAAAAAATATATATATGCAAACACTGCTATCAAAACGCTTTTTTTTTTTACGCATTATTTTAGTCTATATAGGTAAAAATTGCGATTGCATTACTCTGGAAACGAAAAGCAATACCTTGTTAAACAGTTCAAACCAGACTCAATATGCAAAACTGTGACACTAAACTGATAAATGAATTTTTACGCTTATGTACTAGATCAGGTATGGGCAACCTTTTGAAAGTTGCGGGCCAAATTTTAGAATGTAAGGGAAGTCGCGGGCCAAACTTTAGGATGTTAGTGAAGTCGCAGGCAGCATAATTGGGATTTATATGGATTTTGAATGGTTTATATATAGGTTCTGATATCTTCCGCGGGCCGGATTAAAATCCGAGCCGGGCCACATCCGGCCGGCGATTGCCCATATGTGTACTAGATAATAATTTAATTTAGTAAAACATTTTAAAATTGGATAGAATAAAAATAAACTCTTTAGGTATATTATCTTCGTTCCGGTAAAATTTCATAAATAAAGTTTTTTAATTTCTGAGTCTGCTTCATGACTTTCATTAAGTCCCCCCCCCTCCTCCCCCATTTCCTGACTTTTCAGAGAGTGTCGTGACTTTCTTGACTTATCACACTATTTTTTGTAATGTGTATGAAAAATCTGACAAAAAAAATCGTTTAGAAATTGAAGCTAGGTCAAAGTCTGTTGGGAATAGAGTGGCGATTAGCATAACGTTTCAAAATTTTAGGAGAGAGGAGAAATTTAAGTAAACACTTTTAACATGTCCACAGGAATACTGTTAATGGTACATAAATGGAGCACGTTACATCTTATGTTCATAATCCATGCCAAGGATGAAGTCTTTCGGGCTTATAATTAACCCTTTGAGGCGCAACCCTTTCCTAATGCTGAAAAAAGGGCAGCCGTTGCCATCGCTCGACTTAACTACCAGCAAGATGGCGGACATCGAAATGTTCATCGCGTGCCACAGATCTAGAGACCCTTTTTTGACGACAGCTGGCTGTGCGCGTCAAAAAAGTGTCTCTAGATCTGTGGCAAGCGATGAACGTTTCGATCGTCCGCCATCTTGCTGTTAGTTAAGTCGAGCGATGGCAACGGCTGCTCTTTTTTCAGCATTGGGCAATCCGTTCAGCTGTTCTCGCATTCTTCCATTTTTCAGCAGATGTCAGTGCTGTTAAAAATAATCGTGACAATTTTTTTTTTTTTTTTTTTTGAGGGAAATGACGTGCTAGAAAGTAAACGATTCTCGTGGAGCCATGTCACCCGCAACTACTTTTTTTAAAAATCCAATCTATTCTTCGTGACTGGCAACAGTCAAAACGTCAGAGTTTGGTGATCCCAGAGCGGGAACAGTGCGCGTTAAAGGGTTAAACATATACGCACGCGTCTTCGAAAAACCATCTAAAGCAGTTGTAGTCAATTCATTTTCTGACACAAAGCATGACATACGAGAAAGCAACAAGCGATTTTAGCAAACGAATGGAGTGGCGCAAGCAAAACATTCTCATGTCTGGCCCGCTGGCCCACATTTATGTGCGTTTGCTGTAGAGCGAGGGCGGTCGGGCGGACATAGACATCCTCATTGAGAATCTGGCTTCCGCGGTTCAATGAACCACGGAGATTTTAGAGGATTTCACACTGCAGAAAGCACACGACCGTAAGTCAATGAGACGAATGATAGGAGCTTAAAATTAACGTCATAACGCGTGCCATTATGCAAAGATGGTTTATTTCTCATCTTTAAAAGGTCGAGGAGATTGATTCTTCTTTTCCGTCAATCATTTCCCTCAATCAATATAACATAAAATTCAGAATGGAAACACACGATTCCCATACGAAATGCTGTGACATTCTGACGAGAAACAGTATTAAAATTTATCAAAAGTACTTAACTGACGCTTTCCAGGTTGAAAAATATGTCAGTATTAAGTAAATAAAAAACTTTGTAAAAAACACACATGAGAAGTTATAGGTAAGAAGATACGGAAGTTTCGGTCAAAAATTGTTTTGACCTTCATCACAGTTCCCAGTGTTCCTTGCGACGAAGGGCTTGGACTGATGAAGGTCAAAACAATTTTTGACCGAAACGTGCGTATTTTCTTACCTATAACTTCTTATGTGTGTTTTTTACAAAGTTTTTTATTTACTTTATCGTTTAACACCAGTAATTTGAGTGTTTTTTACCGCTGTCAGTATTACTCGTAAATAAGCCACGCCTCTCCCTTTAGCCCCAGCCCCTTTGTTCTCCTTTCATCTGCAGCAAGATATTCATAGTTTGCTGCAGATGAAAGAACAACAGTGTCCCTTAAAATCTGCGTACTGTTTTATACTAACTCATGTGTGGTTTTTTTTAATGTTACTTATTTTAATCTACTAGGCATTTCAAAATTAATAAATCAATCTCAAAAAATTTAAGAGTTTCTAAACATTACAAAGATTTATGCATTTTTTTATGAATTACTAGCCTCATTTCCGATAGAATTGATTTTAAGAAGAAATTAATTTTTAGAAAAGTCTGAAATTTATCCGTAAAAATGGTTATTGAATTATTTACAACGCTTTAAACAGAACTTCATAACAACGCTTAATAAGAGAAAAAAGTATATATTAAAAAAATTGCATCACAATTGCAAAATACAGTAAACGTATGTTTCACACGATACAGCAGGATATCCTTCCGGATGAATCTATATACATTTTGTCATGGCGTTTCTAAGAAATATATAAAAGTTACAGGAGATTTTTAACGTTTCCTCTTACAGAGCAGTCGAAAGAAGAAGAAAAATAAAATATTTTCATTTTAACAAAAGAAGGAACTTTTGTAAACAATTTTGTGTTCTTTTTTTTTTTCGCTACATAAAATTACAATTTTTTTTTAATTAAAGAGATAAAGAGTGCAGCAAATGATGCAAGTAATTTAAAAATGTACATAATTAATGTTTCCATGAAAAAAAAATTAACAAGAAAAGTCTCCATAATTAGGTACAACAATACCCTTTAGGAAAAGTTTTAACATGATGAAGGTTTTACAATTTAACTAAATAATGAATAACGTAATCATAAAATAATTAAGTAAGAGACGAAAGTTTTATTTTTATTTAATAATAAAATTAATATAGCCGCTGCCAAAGCTGAAATGGTAGATCAGTTCATTCCCACAAGCAGAGATGTAATTTGCATTTTTAAGCTGTGAAGTATATTTTTTTTTTCTTTTCCTTCAGTAATTTACTCAGACTTTTTTAAAAAAAACTTATACATAATTTTGCATCAATATACCTATAGAAATTTCAAAATAAATATTAAGAGAACCGAAAAGTAATGTTCCCTTTGAACATAAGATTCATATTTGTTACATTTTAAAGTAAGAATTATATATAGAGAATATTTATACATACATATATTTCTTTCATGAAAGATGGCAACTCTCCTCTTTTCCCTGACCCAAGTCTATTCTCCTTGGAGGACGATATTGAAAATGTCCGGAAATTGATATTTAGATATTTGTGAATGTTCTCTTTTAAAGCAAGAATTTTACGGATTTCTCTTTTTTTTTCTTATGACATAAAGTGAGATATGTTAGAAGAACACTTTGGCCCCTACAAAAATAAGTTATGAGTTTTGGAAGATGCTATCTAATCTAAAAAAAATGTTAAACTCAAGTACATGCCAAATTTCGTATTAATAGCTTCAGCAATTTTACCTAGACGAAATACTGACATAAAAAAAACGACATAAATTTCCGGTTCTGCTAATTAAATATGCAAGTTAAAAAATGAAAATGATATTTTTTTTTAATTCAAAGACGACTAAAAGATTTGAAATAGTTTTTGAGAATGTTAACACAAACATTTATTAAAGAACACGAATGTATCCTAGCTTACGGATCAGCGGCTAAGTTACTAAGAAATGCATTAAATATTACATTTTGCTTTTTAAATATAAAATAATATATAATTTTTTAAAATCTTCAAGCGCTTTTAACGCACTATATGTATGAAGTCAAAAGAAGTGTTAATGCCTCAAGCTTTTATAAATTATACAATATTTTGTACTTTTTATGCTGTCTTTGAATTAAGAACACGATTAAGAAGAAAGTAACTATTTTTATTTATTTAATTCTTTTCAGTCTGTAAACTGTTTAGCGAATAATGCTCCTTCTGATATTATGAAACTTAACACAGCCGATTATGTCTCAGCATAAATAGTGCTGAAGTCCCAATTTAAAAATATATGTAGTGTACAGTACACACTGCTTCGAACCTGGGTAAAATGGAAAAGGACATGAGAAAAAAAGACTGATAAATGTTTATACAATTTGTTAATTACTTTTGATGTAATTTAATTATTTGCAAACGGCAGTTTTGGTCTCAGCATGACTAAAGAAATTTTTGAAGCTTGAAAGAAAGAAGGAAATAAAGAAAAGGAAAAAAATATGAAGCGCATATATCTTCAATAAAACTGAAACAACACATGTTGAGATATACGAAAACTTTTTTTTTCTATCGTAACAATTCTTTATCATACGTTTATTAATTATCTTAATACTACTTTAATCACGATTACAGCGTATTAAAGATAGAAAAAAAATCTATTTAAAAAAAATTTTGTTCATTTTTGATATCTAACTCTTTGATGTGACATTTAAAAATATGCACCATGCATCGAAAAAGTATTTCACTTCAATGGCCGAAGTGAATCGATCTCTGGAGTTTCAATGATAAGTCACAGGTGAAGCAATCATATGAAAAGATGAATAAATTTATATCGCAGAAAACAGGCTAAAATGCATTTATTTTTACACGGAAATAAGAACATTTCTCCATCCAAAAGTTACAAAGAGAACGAACTAGTTGAGACTTTCTTTCATTACTGGAGCAGGCAGACATGTCTCTCAAATCCAGCTTCAAAAAACAGCGCAGCCGTTTAAATGTCGGCGTTTTCAAAAAGGTACTTTAAACATTCGACACACACACACATTAAAAAATAAAAATAAAGGTGAGACAGTGTTCCTCCAACACAACTGGGCGGCTGCCAGGAGAAAAAAGGCGGGTAAAGATGGCGAGAGTAAAGAAAAGGTGAATCTCTGGAAGAAAAATAAGAAAGAACCGCTTTGCGGAAGCGCACACTGCAAATCATCCAAACGATTCCATCTCAAATCAATGCTGATGAACTGCAAAATGGGAACGGTTCCTTTTGTTTGAGTTTGTGTTGTTATGGCAACGCTACGGTTGAGGGGGGGGCTTGGTTGGAGGACTTTCTAAATCTAAGTGGCTCTAACGCGTATTCACGTTTTATCTGGAGAAAACCGACCAAAACTACAGACCGTTAGATCGACATCTGCGCGATGGATTCTGAACCCTGGAGCTTCGCACTTCAGCCGTCTACCATTTTGAATGTCTTATCCACTCGGCCATGGTGGGGCCTCCGCTTCATTTAGAAGTAGAGAGTGCATACTGCAAGACAACGCTGTTTGACCCAGTTTCGATTGCCTTATTTTGCAGCTCTGTTACGGAATTTCTTTAATAGCATTAGTTCGATTACGAGAATTTTGCATAAGAGTATCAGATAATCGAGGGGTACTACCTTGACTCTCGTGCACAGTAAAAATATTTTGTTTTCATCGTCAGAAGTTTGGTGAAGAAAATTTTTGATACTATGAGTTTGCAAGCATGCTCTCAACAAAGAAAAATTATCTTACAGAAACTGTTTTGTAGACATAAATTATCAACATCTGAAAAGTACTTCGAAAATGTTCATTTAAACCAACTTGAACATTTTGGAAAAACTAACACTAAAGAAAGAAAAAAAAATCTAAGATTGGATCAGAAACTGACAAAAAATACACAGACGATATTACAGGAATTCTTAGTAATACCTTTAATTAACTGATTTACTTTGCAATTTTCTGGTAATTTTTAAGGTCAGGTGAAGCCGTTTCTGCAAACTAGCTACTACTAGCAACTAGATTATTACTAAAATAAATCTTAATGTATAATGGTTAAAGAAAATTCAACTGTTGCCACACCCTTGAGACGCAAGGAAAGCTGTTTAAATGATAGAATATAAATAATACAGGCTAATAAGGGAAACTAACGGTTATTTAAACTATTTCCGTAGTGACATAATGCACATTAATCACATTAAATTAAAATCATGAAGTATCTTGCAACCTACCATAGTATGTGGCATAACATTAAATCACAATTTGGATGATTTAAAATTATATAGATGTAAAATATACAAATTTATTTCATGTAAATGAACTTTGTATACGAACACCATAAGACCGTCGCACACAATTAAATGCAATTTTCAAAGTATACAGAAATTCATTAAAATTTTCAATTATATACTGATACCAGTTTTATGACATTTTTTAAATGTATATTTAAGTAAAATATAGAATTACTCATAAATAAAGGAAACTATAATACAGAATTACTCAGGTGATTATTTCACGAAAATTGGTTGTCACGAAGCATGTTGGATAACAGATAACTTTAACCAATTTATATTCAACATGAATTATTATGTGAAGGATGGCAAGAGAAAATCCACATTTTATTTGTAATGTTGGAATGTGTACATACGAATGTAGCATTAAAATGTATGTAAGATCTTTATTCAGTTTCCAATTATAACTTATTTGATAAACTATTCCCCCTCCGAGTGATTTCTCTGTAGTGTAATTTTGCTATACAATTAAGTATCGTATATTTAATAATTCCCAAAACTTTACAATGTTGTATGTCAAGACTCTGAGAAAGTTTCTATACACATCGAAATATTACCAATCAACAAGGAGTTTATAACTTATATAAGGGTTTAAATTTCAAATATAAGATTTATAAGCTGCAGCAAGCAGCCAAACATTCAAGTTATACAAAGGGCAAAAAATTTATAAAACTGAATGCTTTTTTACTTAAAAAATACTAAAATTTATTTTCTTGAATTTTTTAATGTGTCTTGAATGATAAAAAGTATTCAGTAAAAGTGTTCTCAAAATTGAAGTATTTTAACAGCCTAAATACGTTGACTTAACAGCTAATACGTTGATTGAACGACGTGCTAAAGAAGAAAATATAGTGTCCACTCTTAATATCAGTTTCAAGTTGCTGACTAAAGATGGTAAAATTTAATTTAAAATAAAAGTTATGCCAAATATGGTTTAATGATGTTAATTTCTTTGGACTCAGAATCTGTACCAGTGATATTTTATCTCAAACATGTTGGATAACAGATAACTTTAACCAATTTATATTTAACATGAATTATTATGTGAAGGATGGCAAGAGAAAATCCACATTTTATTTGTAATGTTGGAATGTGTACATACGAATGTAGCATTAAAATGTATGTGAGATCTTTATTCAGTTTCCAATTATAACTTATTTGATAAACTATTCCCCCTCCGAGTGATTTCTCTGTAGTGTAATTTTGCTATACAACTAAGTATCGTATATTTAAAAATCCCCAAAACTTTACAATTTAAATTAACGCCATTAGAAAAAAATGTTTTAATCTGGAACATTTGATAAACATCCAACATAACATTCTTTTACATAACGCACTGAACACACCTAGTATTTGCACAATAACTTCATACACTAAAATTGCTCTCATTGATTAAATGATTTTAAAAGTATGTACTTCCAGTTAAAATGCAGCAGTGAAAAGACAGTAAATGTTTTTGTTTAAATATAAATTTTCCTATGAATTTTAACCCAAATCTTAATGTTTTTCATCAGGTATATTTTTCTTAACACAAAAAGCAACAATATTTCCTTGGACATATACATTAGAATTTTATTACGTAGAATGTTTATGCAGATCAAGCAATTTAACAATTATCCCCAATTCTAATCTTGGTATTTCAACTACACTCGTAAAAATTTCACTTTATTAATAAACTAAATTTCATTATATTACACACATGAATATTGCAAAAATAGTTTTTTTAAGCGAAAAATTGGAAGGAAGAGTTATCTCCAAGCGGGAAAAACAAACTGATCAGCACTTCAGCAAGTTTGATGCATAGTTTTCTCCACTCTTCACGCATCACCACTTTGTTTACAGAAATAACAACGATAAGGAGATTGGGGATCAAATTCTAACTGGTCAAGGAAGCAATTCGATATCCGAGCAAAAATATCTTGCTCCATATTTTCTTTCATCTTCAAAATTAATATTTTTCTATAGACTGCACTTGTAGGCCTTACAAGGCACATGTATTTAAAAAATACATACATTATTATTATTAAAGGTCACAAAAATACTCTTTTTTTCCCCTCCAGGGGAAAAAGGGACGGGGTCTGAAACATAACTCCTAGATTAATTTTAAAAGGAAACGTCATGTTTAAAAAGAGTTTTCAAGTTCATCTTTATAGCTAATTGCTAAAAACATGGCAATGTCTATTGTGATAAATTTTTTTTTACATACTATTTTGGTTTTTCAATTCCAGCTAAACAAATATTTTAAGAGAATCTATTCAAAGAACTTCATATATGACATTAGGAAAAGTTATCGTTAGAAATATAGCAAGGACAGTTAGTTGAATTTTAAAAATAATTTTAACCTTACAAATATTATAGAAAATTTAAAAATGACGAACTTTGACAAGAATAAAAAAAAGACGAAATTAAATCTTCATTTTAAAATATAGTATAATATTTTGATAGGTATAAAATAAACGAAATGTTTAACAGAACGAACGAAACCGAACATATAATGAAAAGGTACTCATTTGGGAAAAAAAAAAAAAAAAAAAAAAAAAACATTACTATGCAATTTACTATAAAGTTTTCTTTCCAACTTGCAATTGTTTTATATGCAAAGCTCTTTCTAACATTCAGTGATGCAATACTGCATTATACACAAATAAAACATCTTAGCGGTTACAAACACATTAATTTTAAATGCAGCATAAAAATTAAAAGCCAATACATCTCTCCCTTCCCCTTTCGAGATATTTGCAAATGCCGGCAAACGTGACGATAAATTTTGAACAACATCCAAGCACTTGAAAACAACGCCGAAAATAATGCATAGGTTTCTAGAATCATGAGTTTCACAAGAGGACGAAAAACCGAAACTAAAACTACACTTACCAGGCATCCCGGGAATAAAATGAGAGGCCGCTAACCAGTGATTAACTAACACTAATAATCCATCAGACAATATTATAACAACAAAACTCACTCGTCCTTTACTACCACAGAGTGAGTTTTCACAGCAGCAACATATGATAGAAGGATGCTGAGAGTAGAGGTAAGAGCGGAACGTGCCAAGAAGGATTTTCTTTTTTTCTGCTGGCAGTTTTTGCTCTGGCACTAGTAGAAGCTGCTCACCCCTACGTAAAAAAGCTAAGTTGCAAGTTTGCTTTCGCCCACGAGGGAAGAAGCGCGGGTAGAGGCATTCTCATTGGCTCGAGAAGATCGCATCGTCAGGAGAGTTCGCTAATTTGTTAATGTATAATTACCTGAATTATTCAATGTTCCATTTATTGAGCAGGCTTACAAATATAGGTGAGACGCATGAATTATGGAAATGGAAATGTCAACGGAATGGACCATGTCTATCGTTGTCAACTTGCAACGAGCCAGCATTAAAATAATGTGAACTGCAATCAATGTATGTGCATTAAAAGTATTGCAAAATCGCGGTCGTAAATGATTTAAGAAACCACAAAATGTCGAATAATGGGTAGGTCCTGCCTCATATTGAAAGCAATAATGTGGTGCATGGCTAAGTGGCTATCCGTTGAGGAAATACAAAATACTCATGTCAAACGAAGCACAAATTACACTATTACAAAGTTAGCGGAAAAAGTTTTCCCAAATTGTTGGTTTGGTCTTGTCTGGAAGGCCAAACCTCAAAGTGTGTTTATCATACACCTTAAACGCCTGATCAGTTCCGGATGAATCAAAGACTGAAAATGATATTGAAGAGGCAACATTTCTAAAAATCAGGGGAAATTACAGAGAATGCTTCAAGACAGGGCTGTAACCACACCGCAGAGAGGGGGGGGGCTACGGTGGCTCAGCCCTACCTAGAAGTCTCCCAGCCCCCCCCTCCTAAGATTTTCAAAGATTTCAGCAAATTCACTGATGAATACGAAAGTTTAGTGGAATCACAAAGTGGGACAAAAACACAAAACTTGACACAAAGTAGGACAAAAACAACGCTATTTCTTACAGTTTAATTTTCTACTGGGAGCAGGAATTTTGAAGACATAAAGTAAAAGTGCCGCCACGCTTATACGTTTTTTAGACGTAAGTTTGGCAGTAAATCTCAGTGAAAAAAACTGTTAATGGAATGAATGGTAAATATTTTAAAATATGGCACTTTGTGAAATAAATATTCCATGGCGAAGATGCAAAAATTGGAAGAAACTCTCCCCCCCCCCAAACTACTAATGCTTATATTTAGACAAGCCCCCAAACTGGATTAAAAGCCCTATTTAGCATGCCATCTTGCTTACGGCCATATGTCGAGGAAGTCAGGGCCGGCCCAAGGGGGGTGCGAATGTAGGCGATCGCCTAAGGCCCCGAGCTTATACAGGCCCCGCTCCTAGGCTATTTTATTGCTATCTCATAAGACATGATAGAGGAGAGGCCCCGCTCTTGCGCTTCGCCTGGGGCCCCGCACGCCCCTTTGGGCCGTCTCTGAGGAAGTTAAAAGAGCTTCTTCCGGTGTGCCAGGCATGATTTGAACAACGGTAAAAAGTTGGAATGGTTGTGCAAATTCAATAGAAGACTAGATTTTGAATATACTGTATAATCATTTTCAAAAGTTTGCTTTACAATTAATAAAGCGATAAGTAAGCCTACGCTAATATACAGGGTGTTTCCCAAAAAGGTGGTACGGTGCTTTAATTCTTTATCTATTATAAGCATAAGCGTAAAGTTTTTAAAATTATTGGGGGGGCAGGCCCCACAACCACATATATTCACGTCAGTGGCGTATATACATATATGCGAGTTGCAAAAGTCGTAACACCCCCCCCCCTCCCCCATGAAAAATATCTGGCTAGGCCACTGATTCACGTACATATAACTTAGTTGCCAGCTACTACGGAATATAATTAACCACTCTTTCTACATGATTTTTTGGCTTAAAATATAGCAAAATTTTTGTGCTGCGCCCCCGAGGTGGTTGCTATTTTGAAAAAAGTAATTAAAAAATATACTGTTTACAAAAAGTGGTTAGTTATATTCCGTAGTAGTTGGCAGCTATCACTTACTATATATAAGTGTAAATTATTAGAGGGACTCGAACTCTATGGGTCCATAGAATTCTACACCAATGTAAGGTAAGCATCCATGTTAGTATCTTCCTACCATGTTATAAGTTAAAAATGGAAGCAAAGTAAAAAATCCAAAGGAGGAAAAAAAAAAACATTTTCGATGAGATAGTGCATTTTAGACACATCTGAACTTTTCTTCATTTCATACTTTACATTGCATAATCTGATTTTAATTAACCAGAGTCTGGCGAGGGCAGCTTATGGTAACATTGGGTGTTACGTGGCGTCACAATGAATACTAAATCATGATTGAAATCAACAGAAGAAAATTTTTAAAAGTACAAGTAAAGGTTTTTTATAAACGTTTGTAAATAGCGTGAAATACTTTTTTTTTGTGTTAGTATAAATTAGTTTTCTGTATTTAGTGATAAATTATTGGGTGGGCTCAGCCCCTATTCATAATTTATTGGGGGGGCTCGAGCCCCACGGGCCCATATAACTCTACGCCTATGATTATAAGTGGGCAATATAAATTGAAAAATGTTCATATTAAGTTCAGAAATAAGACTCCATTAAGAAAAAAATCCCCTCTTTAATTTTCAAAGACTTACACTTTGAATTTGTATACGACCCCCAATACAAAAAAAAAAATCCAATTAATAAAATGTGCCCCATACACTAATGAGGTGGTATACAAAATTTCACCCTTTCATCATGAAACGTGCCAGAGATTAAACAGATGATAGGGGGCTATACATGAATTTCGATGTAAGCGCTTATTGCTAGAAAGTAAAAAAAAAAAAAAAAAAAAATATATTTCTTAATTTTTGCATGACCCCTGAAATGCTATCATCCGTCGTGATTCTTTCCCCTTGAGAGCAATCGATAAATGATTTAAATCAGCATATGTTTAATCTTCATATCTCTGATACTTTTTAAAATAGAATTTTCAAATTTCGTCCATCACTTCATTAGAGTACGGGGCACATTTTACTAATTGGAAATGTTTTTGCACGGGTGTCGTATACAAATTTAAAAAGTGGAACTTTTCGAAAATGAACGATAGGATTTTTTTCTTAATGGAGTCTTATTTCCGGTGTAAATTGAAAAATATTTCAATTTACATTGCCCACCTATCTCTAATAGATAAAGAATGAGCCCGTTACCACCTTCTATATCCCCAGATAATGGGGATATAGAAGGAAAGAAAGGATTAACCCTTTAAGGCGCAGTGATACCGCTCTGGGAGCACCAAACTCTGACTTTTGACTGCTGCCAGTCACGAAGACTAGATTTGATTTCTATAAAAATAGTTGCGGCTGCCCTTTTTTCAGCATTGAGAAAGGGTTGTGCCTCAAAGGGTTAAACAGAAACGATTACCTGACCTGATTTTAAACCAGGCAGAATAATGGAACTTAACTGAAACAACCCAAGAAAAAGCAAAATGTTCAAACTTAAGTGAACAAATTAAGTACGTACACTCACCATAAAATGAAGACAAACAGAAGTATAAAATAAAACAACCGTACTGTAAACCGTTACACACAAAATGCAATATAGTACCAATAGGAAGACACGCTACCACTTATTAGGTACAAAGAAAATCCCAAATAAGATTTTAATGCCTCCCAATGATCTTCGCTTTTATATAGTTCACGAACTACGTAAACAAACAACAAATCTTCCCCGTGCCAAAAACACTTCCCGGTATAATGCTTTTATCAAGTCAAACGATAACTCAACCTTGTGGCTCTATCGTAAGAATTTAATAACCGAAAATGCTATCACAAAGAATTTAATGAAACGGAAACGGAATTCTTCTTGTGACGCAAAAATCATAGATCAATTAATCTAGAGCGAAAAAAAAAAAAAGTCTCCTTTTTCACTGGAAGAGAAAATGCCTGTTGCCACTCCCGTATCTCCATTAGCTCTTATCTGATATTAAAATGTAAAAGCTAAGCGCAGAGAAATCTATCAAGTCAAAATTTCCTAGTAATGTATATTATCAGGATTATTAATTTCTGATAACATTAAGGTATGGTTATTTCAATGGGAATTTTGAAAATCCTTAACCAGCTCTCTAACCTTAACCGATTCACATGCAACAAAATTGCAATCTTTCATTTTTCTTAGCGCGTGGAACATTCTAGACTGCTAAACCTTAAAAGAACAAATTTCTGGCTCTCCGCGTCCGTGCGATATGGTTACGTTGTATAAGAGGGATACATTTTTAACAACTCAAACAAGACTAAGATTATCTATCAGTCCATCTGTCTTCACGCCGTAAATATGCATCAGTTAGAAACAAATTTATATATGTTATTTCTATGTAGAATACCATGCACCCAATTGAGAAAGTTGTTTGAAGCATTTATAGCATAAATACTTCCAATATATTATGCTCTAAAGTTAATCATTCTTTAAAGCATATCTAGATTTACTGATGGTTGATTTTAAAAAGGTGGGGACACGACTTTCAAACTTTAAGTTATTTAAGAAATTAAAGTTAGATTGTTTTTCTCAGTGAATTTTTAGTTCTGTTCAGAGACAAGACCTGGTATCGTTTATTACAAAAGTTTGTTCTAAATATTCTTAAATTAAAAAATTTTAGCAACAAATGGTTAATTTTAGGCATCTTTTATTGGAGTTTCATAATCAAAACTAATGAATACAATAAAATTATGATTTGTTTACTATTTCGGTAACATCTAACTTATGGCTTAAAATATTGAAGAATTGCAACAAGAATGACACAATGTGTTCCTGCCAGTTCTGTTTGTCAGAAAACAACGATCGGAAAAGGTTATTTCGGAAGTTAAAATAAGTAATATGCAAGTATCTCAACTTATGTATCAGCCTTTAAAATACGTTTTTTCAACGTTTTAAAGCATTTTCAAGAATTTTTGTGCATTTTCTCTGTGGCAAGTATACTTTTCAAAGTTATTGGACCATGATGTCCAAATCACGTAACAATCGAAACACCGATTTTTTTAAATGTTGAATTTATTATCAATGAGTTGCCAGAGTCCTGAAAATTTAAGAAGATCACACATATATATATATTTATTTAGCACTACGGTGCTATTTCGTTCACGCCCAGATTTTTGTTTACGCGATTTGAATACATGTTTGTAGACAGGTTTTGTAAACATGATTATGGTTGTCACATAAATGCAAAAAGTCGTCATGGTAACAATATGTATGGTTATCGCCACATTGGTGAGAGTGGGAGGGGGGGGTGTTAAAAGCAGGAATCAACCACAACAAAAGTCAACAAAGTCGTATAAATGCACCAGTTTAAGCGAATTTCAATGACAATACATTTATTAAAACTACGTTTAATTGCAAACCCAAAAGAGAATAACTATTCATGGTAATGTGTTATTCAAACTTAATATTCTCATTATCCGCCACCCTTTTACTTCTCAGCCAATCGTTGTCGAATTCACTAGTGCAGCAAAAGTCATAAAAACACTTTTCGGCAGAGTCTTAGCTACACCAACTTGCAAAGCTCGAAAGGCTTACAAGTAGTCGTTACCATGGCAACGCTCGGCCATGTTCTTATCAAGCTCTGGGCTGAACCATAGATTTTCGATTGAATTGCGAGAATGTTTAAAGTGATATTTTTATCTGAATGAGCTTCCGAAGATCGCACAATACGGTTTTTTTTGTATGGTTTATTTGTTTTGTTATTTTCGAGTCAGATTTTTTAATTTACCGTAGGAAGGAAATCCAAAATACTAAGCACAATTTTGAAAATTATAAAATTTTCATTTTAAAGTATGTGCATGAAAATTGTGAAAGTTGCATGCGGATGATGACTTGCTGTTAATCCACGAGCCGCCTTGTAAACATAGGAAGGTTTTCAACGTTTTAAACATTTTCAAGAATTTTTGTGCATTTACTCTGTGAAAGTATATTTTTCACAAAATTTAATGAAGCAATCCACGTATACATATATGAGTTGTAGTAGTCGTTAACCACTTCCCACAGTGATAAAATTTAGTTGCTCACGACCCTATTTTTAATGCATAGCACTTTAGTGATATTTATAATTTGTAACAGGTATTTGTACAATTTTATTACTGGTTTGTCCATAAATGAAATAGGTTGTCATTTAAATGCAAAAATGTATGGTAACACCAATTGGTGACGCATGTGAGAGAGAGCGTGGGTGTTAAAAGCAGGAATCAACCACAACAAAAGTCAACAAAGTGAATAAACGCACCAGTTAAGGAATTTCAAGACAACTAATTATTAAAACTACATTAATTGGCAACCCAAAATATTGACATTCAATATCTAAGTATTTTATTTTATTAGGAATGGTTCTTTTTTCTTCCTCAGAAAATATACATAAAAAATTATTCAACGAATTCAAATTGCGTAACGATCGAAACACTAACATAAACACGTAACATAACTAAATTATTAACCCTTTAACGCGCAGTGTTCCCGCTCTGGGAACACCCAACTCTGACGTTTTCACTGTTGCCAGTCACGAAGAATATATTTGATTTCTATAAAAACAGTTGCGGGTGACATAGCTCCACGAGAATCCTTTACTTTTTATACCACGTCATTTCCCGTATAAAAAATGTCACGATTCTTTTTAACAGCACTGACATCTGCTGTAAAATGGAAGAATTCGAGAACAGCTGGATAGATTGCCCAATGCTGAAAAAAGGGCAGCCGATGCTATCGCTCGACTTAACTACCAGCAAGATGGCGGACGATCGAAACGTTCATCGCGTGCCACATCGCTCGACTTAACTACCAGCAAGATGGCTGTGCACAGCCAGCTGCCGTCAAAAAAGGGTCTCTAGATCTGTGGCACGCGATGAACGTTTCGATCGTCCGCCATCTTGCTGGTAGCTAAGTCGAGCGATGGCAACGGCTGCCCTTTTTTCAGCATTGGGAAAGGGTAGCGCCTCAAAGGGTTAAAACCCGTAAGATAAAATTTCATACTTCAAATTTGACGGAACCGCATAGTTTATCATTACAGATAGCTCTGGCATTGAATAGGAGAATAGGAAAGGAAAGAAAAAAAAAAAAAAATGCTCGGCAGCACTTCTAATATGGTAGTTTTAACGACCATGACCCAGTAGGCTCTAAAAATGTTGATGAGAGTTTTGTTTTTCAACCGAGCGAGCATTTCTTCCTTTTGGAAAAGAACGAAATTTCTGTTGTGCTTCTTTTCTCGGAAGACGTGACGTAGAACGTTACGATCGTCAAGCTTTGACACCTGACATGTAAACAACGGGGGTTGAAAGGATTAGGACGGTGTTTTCGTAGAGGACGAATTTTTCGAATATGACAGAAAGACCCTTGGGCAATAAATTTGCTCAAGAAATTTCAAGCCGGAGAGCAAGACAGGAAACCACTCCATGAAAACAACAACAGTAGTAACACACGAGAATATATGGCGAAAGATTCCGATAATAAAAAGTCATAAATACATTCTTTCTTATATAATACCAGAAATTGTAAACACCATAACACCTTTTTTTTTTAAACTACAGTACGAAACTTTTCCTGATGAACAGTTAAAGAGAAAAACTACACAAAAACAACGATGAAAAATCATCAGTCGTATTTTTGTGAAAGTGACTGAAATTCGGGATGCAACAGATATCCGACAAACATACTGCAACCGGCTTATCCGGCCAACATGCCGGATATTTTTAATATCCGGCAATACATCCGGTCTAAAATTATTTACAGAGAAATAACATAAATAAACATAATAAATGAATAAATTCTAAAAAATATAATAATAAAAAATGCGAAAAAACAAAGTTTTGTGAAAATATTTTGTTTTCGATACTTTTCAGAATGTATTTTTATCATGTATAGAAAAAGGGGAAAAAATTATACTTCTATTTTTTTTTTTTTTTATGATTGGAGTAAATCAGTTCTGTAAGAAATTATTGTACAAAAACACCGTTTTTCAATCTTTGTAAGAATTTTTCTAACCTTTTTTCCACCATAAATTGATCCGACCCTGCTTATGAGAATAGTTTACTTGCTGTGGTACTGCTGGCTGGTGAGAAAAATGCCCCCCACCCCACTCCCTCCTAACTTTGATAAAGTAAGGAAATATGTTACATTGATTTTCTAACAGTTGAATGGAGATATCTTTCTTTCAAGAAGTAACCTTTTAAGATATTTATCTAACTCTTGAGGGAGAACATCCATGACATTGTTATTTGTATGACTTTAATTGCTGTAACTAAATTCATGGAAACAATCCCAAAAGGATTTCTGATTTTTGAACTAAATTATTTGAAACTAATGAGAAAATTTAAAGAAAAAAGTATTTGCTCAATCATCTAAGAAAACTACTGAAAATAAAACAAAAAAGAAGAAAACATACTGCTACCGGACAGCCAAATATCCGGCTGAAAGTTTGGCCGGATATTCGGTATCCGGCCAAATTGATATCCGTTGCATCACTAATTGAAATCCAAGAAAATTGACAAATCATCGCACGAGAAATTTTAAGAAAGTTGTTTTAAAACGTTTTAATATTCGGCAGGTATCAAATACCAAAATCGAGTTGGTAAGTCAGGATGTATGATAGTTAGACAGAAAGAAAAGAAAGGCAACGGATGTTGCAAAATAGCAAACATTATAAAATTATAAGCATTTCAGAAAGTAATGAATATTGTGTCAAAAAAAAGCATAGAAATACACATATTAAATAATTTATAAATATTAAAAATGTTCAAATGAGTGAAATCCAACTTTTTGAGCATAAAATTTATAAAAGGTTACATTTTTTTAACAGGTTATTTTCTGCTTTGCATCAACATGCGTATATGCAAAAAGCCATCAATATTAAACGAATAATACCAAATGAAAAAATACAAATAAAGGTAGATGAAATAAATCCGAAAATTTTTTTGACTCGTGTCCATTTTCTCGGGCTCGTGCAATCTTTGGTTTGATAGATGAAGTAAAAAGTTCTATAATTGGGTTCTAGAAAGAATGTTTAACGAAAGGTGAAAAGAATAAATGTGTCGGTATACCATCTACATAACTACTGGTCATTATTTTGGTGCATTGAAATGCACGTCAGGTATCCTTATTAATATGGGGGGGGGAAATTAATGATGAGGCGTAAAAATATCATTGCGCAATTTGAAGAGTCACCCCTCCTGAATACTACTTTCATATATTGCTCAGTTGTTGCAACAACATCATAATTCAAAAATCATGATTTTTGAGTTGGTAGTACAGGGACAATTGCATTAATGTGAACTTTTAACTGGCAGAATGTCATTTCCGACCTTTTAAATTTCACCCGCGGAACGACGGTAGTAGCGTTTTGTAGAATATACGTTTCTTCACTTTCACGGAAATTCAAAAGCATTTTTTGAAAAATCATGATTTTTGAGTTATGTATGTAGTTGTTGCAGCAAATGAGCGAATGTTATGAAATGACAACGCAACATCATCGCATTAAACTCACTCTTCGTATATACATACATCTATATATGTATTCATTTAATTTGGGTTATTTTTAAAATTTTGAATTATTTGATGAAGCTATCCCAATGACTTTTTAAATCTATTTACAGTCGCGTTAAAAATAAAGTAATGTAGTAAAAGGTTTAGGAATTATTAAATACCAAAAAAATTTATGCTTATCCATTACTGATCAAACTACAGAACAATGACTTAAATTGTTTTGGCATTACCAAATAAAATGATACAACGTTTATGATGATTGAAAATATGATCAACACCAGCCATAATATGTACAAGTACGATAATTAAAAGAAAGGTAAAATACATGCAAGATATTTATTCATGAGAGTAACTACAGATAAAAATAGAAGTACATAAATAACTACTAAGTAGAAAATAATTAAATGCTTCTAGTGCTTAAAAATATAAAATGATATATTTTATTTATGCTCAAGAGTGCAATATCTTAAAAACATATTGCATTCGATTCATCGATAAACAGACGTACAACTGAATGCGTTCTTACTTTTACGATTTACCAGATAAGTCACGATTTCAGGCTTTAATTTGAATTTGTTCTACAAAGGTAGAAATTCGGTTGCGCAATGCATAAGTTTTGTCCAATGTTCGCTGTGAAAGGTTCTCTCCTATTAAAATGAAGGAACTCGGAAAAGTACAAAACTATATTCCTTACAAACTTTTGAAATTGCATTTCAAATGATGTTTTCTCTTTTACAAATTTTTATTCTTAAATATGATGCACAAAAGAAATTTAACCCCATTTCTATTTAAATAAATGCAATTAAATAAAAAAAAATCCACTTTGTCTCAAGTTACAAGAAATCGAAAGAGGAAAGTCATCTTGCAGATTTAAAGAAATTACAAACGCTGACACAGATTTCTAAATTGTAGTATACAATATTTGAAACGGTTTTCCATTACATTTACTTTGAATAAACTTGCTAGAAAATTTTAAGCAAAAGTAAGGCAGGATGCAATAAAGTGACAGCAAAAATCAGAATAGGTTTTTTTTTTTCCTGTAAGGTAAACGCACCAATAGTGGGCCCCTTAAGGGTATTTGCTCAGTTATTATTTAAATTTTACAGAAATTTTGTTGATCTATATTTTTTTATGGTTGTTTGAACTCTTACCTAAAATAATAATTACATGAAAGAGCAAAATAATTGCTATATATTTTTTAATAAATTAAAAACTTAGATCACTTCTGTGCACCAAAAGTGGGCATAGCAAATTTTTCATGTACCAGTAGTGGGCATATCAAAAGTGGGCCACCCAAATTTGTTGATTGTACTAAAGAAAAAATAATAAAATCATTATAGACTGTAATAATAACATAGTTCACTATAAAAAATTCAATTAAAATGGCTTTGATATAAATTAAAATCCTTATTTAAGGAACTTAGTCACTATAAAGAGCTTACCAAAAGTGAGTCACCCAGATTTATTAAACGCGCTAAAGAAAAAAAGAATAAAATCATTATATATTCTAATAATAACATAGTATACTACAAAATATACAATATAGCAACTTGATATAAATTAAATCTTTATTTTAGAATTTAATTGCATAATATTTACATTTTTTCTTTAACAGCCAACTTTTTGTGAAAGGTGTATGTTAACTGTCGGTCTTTAATTTTAAGTTCTGGTTTGAGGCATTATAGATATTACATCTTTATAGGTTATATTGAATACATCATTTTCGATAATTATGAAATCCTTTTTGACCTTTGCAGACTTCAACCCCTGAACATTTATAACCTTTCCTTGTATATTTTGTATTATACACAAATACACATATTTTTGTGTGTTTCTTTCCCCCCCCCCCATCAGAGACACAAGAACAAAAATTGGCCTTCTTTTAACTGTGACATATCAAAAACGGGCATCCCTTCTTCATCACTCTCGCTACAATCCAAGTCTCTTGATTCATTTACAGTAGAATCATTAAATGAAACTAAAGACGCTGATGAACATTTTCTGGTTCTTTTTGTGTAGTTGATTTTCTTTTGTTCACTCTCCATTTTCCTCCTTTCTCTTCCTATTTTTCTCTTTTCTTTTTCAGCAGCTTTTGCGTTTTTAGCATCTTCTTTCTTCTTATGATACATAATCATTTGTCGTGAAGTAACTACAGCAGGAAGTTTCTCATACTTTCTCTTTTTTCTATCATCATTTTCACTCTGTGGCCAGAAAAGAGACCTCTTAAATGGTGATGGAATAATTTTTGATGGCCCAGCAATGGGACTGTCATTGTTTGCTTTTTCAGTTTTATTGATATGTTCAGTGATTGCTACCTGATCAATTATAGACCCAACATGTTGGGATTCTACAGTCCATAAAAACTTCAGTTGACTCTTGAACATCTATATCCATTTCTTTTTCTGGAGTTTCAACATTAACCTTATTAAAAGGCTGAAAAAATTAAGACTGTATCAATTTTTTGTTTTTTTTAAATTGTAAATTTTTAAATATAAAAATTTATGTATGTTATAGCTTAAATTGGATAAAGACTTTGCTTCCAACCACAAGTAATATAAATCTGTTTGCTCTACAGGACCCTTCCATTCTTCTACATTTTCTAGAAATGCTTTCAACTTTGCTTCACCAATTTTTGATTCCAGTATTCTTAAAAAATGATTTTCTTCCTTCTTGATCGGTGATGCTGGTCTTTGAGGATTTATACCCTTTGAGACAATCACTTTTTTTGGATTTATTTCCCTTGGAACAATAACTTTCTTTGGATTCCATGGAAGTATGCCACATGCCCTAAACCCATTTGATATTGTGTCAGGTGACAAGCGATTAAGTGCTGACTTAAGTACACCTGGAAATTGATGCTTTTGTATTTGATTTCCATCATTACTTATTCGAAAATTTGAAACTTCCTGTTTCCAAATTGTTTTCAGGGCATGAAACACAGAAACATCCATGGGTTGAAGAAGATGTGTTGCATTTGGAAGTAATGCCACCAACTCAATTTCATGAGCCATACAGAAAGTGCTAAGCTGCAGTGCTTATAAAAATATGCTTTCAAAAATTTTAAATATCTACGCCTGACATGCTTAATTTTAGCCAAGAACATAAAATTTATCATGTGAGAATAACCCCCATTAGTGTACCAGTAGCGGGCCATTAGTTTACCAAAAATGGGCCACCTGGCCCACTACTGGTTCTAATAAAAATAAAGCAAATCTAGTTATACAACAAGACTGTACAAGATATAACTTCTAAAATACACACTAGAAAACTGTGTATTTGAAAAAAAGTGTATGCTCCAGTAATGGGCCACCCAGGCCCACTACTGGAACATTTAGTAAAATAGTGTTCCCAAAATGGGCCACCCTTAAATATCTATAAACAGTAATTATTATTTAATTAAATAATATTTTATAATCTAGTCAGTATATAATTAAATAATATCAATAACAATTCATTTTGAAAACAAGTAGAATGTATGCTAAAAAAGGAGCTGAATGAAAACTTGCCTCTTAAGAAAACCACTAAGAACAGGTTTAAAATGCTTCTTTCAGAATTCAACTTCAGCAACAAACCTTCTAGTTCCTAACTAAACAGGAAATAAAGACTGTGCCATTGGTATTTAATTAGTAAGTGTTTCAGCCAATCACAGGCAGATCTCTAATCTTATTGGAACATTTTAATTTCTTGTTTTTTGAACAAAACATCCAGGTGGCTCACTACTGGTACGTGGCCCACTATTGGAGCACTTACCTTATAGAAATGAATGAAAAAAATTAAATGCAAAGGTTAAAATTTTATTAACATACAAATTTATAAATTATCCAATGTCTCAAAAAATCGCTCAACATTCCACAGGATACCCATCCCATAAAGCAATGTGCATTGAGTAAACGCCAGAGAAAATTTACAAACGCAACCCACCACTTTAATTTTGCATCAGACACTTTGATTTAAAGCTAGTTCAGCTATGAAACTGTCAGTTTTATTAAGACTAGAGGAAAGCAAATGTCAACAGCAACACCCAAATTGTATGATGTAGCTATGCATGTAAATTGATGTAGGTGTGGAACGCTGCTTCGGGCCAGACCACGCACGGCACGGGAGTACTAGGATCGGTGTAGGAAGGGGCAGACGCACATACTGGATCAGTCCGAAATTTGTGAAGGAGTTAACAGAACAGTTTGAAATGGTCAGGGGCGTTGCGGGGGCTTGGTCAGGGGCGTAGAGCAGGACAAAACTTCAGGTGTTTCTTAAGAGAGTGTCACGACCTACTATCAAATAATTCTACATGCGGTAGGCGGTTACCAGCGATGAAAAGGCGAATAATTCGGATCAACTACTGTCAACCACTTCTCTGTCTTTAGACAGATGATAGGAGAATAAACGAGTTAGTAAAAAACGTTAATTAAACATTAACGACATGATGTGAATTTTTAATGGAGTTCATCGAATGAAATCTATATATTTAAGAGAAAATGGAATATGACTTGCCGATAGGCAAAATTATAGTTTATTTTAAACCATTTCTCTTACAATAATTTTTAAGGGTTATATGAATCTTTTTAAAAATGCTAAAGACTTAAAAAAAACTTGTAATTAAAAAAAATAACCTATTTAAAACTACAATGCTATTAATTGCTACATTAAAAAAGTATAAAAATATAATTTTACACACGAAATGATACATTAACGGATCATATGATCATGAAAAAATTTTGCAATTTATCAATACATTTCATGAACGATTTATTCTAAAATTATAAATCTATATATAATAAAATTTATTTATTTAGTTTAGATACAAATTAGATAAAGTTTAAATGCTCCAAAGAAATTTTACTAACAAATAAGGGGGGGGGGAACAATGAAGTAAATTGTAAATATCTTTATAAAATAGAAAGTTTTTCAACAGAAATCAGTGCAAAAAGATTAAAACATTCAACATTTTTAGACGTTAAATATTAAATATTCATACATAATTTATTTTATTTATGATATTAGATTTATACATCATATTACTGAAAAAAATATACAGGAAAAAAAAAGGGGTTTCTGATGTGACAAACTCATAAAGAAAATTCGAAAGTCTGTCCACTTCACAATGAAAAGAGGCGCTCGGTTGAGTAGATAATAAAGTGAACATGGCAGATGGCTGAGTGTTAATGTCCAGGATTCCGGACTACAGCGAGACTGTCGATTCAAAGGTCTAGAATACAGGGTGGTTTTCTCCAGATGTAACGTGAATACGCGTTAGAAGCCCTTAAAAAGTCCTCTTTTCAAGGCACCCCGTCCTAGGCGGATACCCCTAGGACGGGGTTGCATTAAGTGTAGGTTTGCATTAACACAATGAAAAGTATCCAGATAGGTGGATTAGAAAAGACAATCCGATTTTCGGTGGCTCTCTCGTTCAACTCACATGACATGAAAGGTCCACGCTTGCTTTTGATTAAGGCGTTCATACTACAGAAGCGTTATCTGTTTATTTTAATGGGAGGGGGTAATACGTGGTCAGAGGACTTTTTATTAAGGGGTTCTAAGGGGCACTCACGTTACGTGAGGAGAAAACCGCTGAAAACACCACCGAAGACCGACAGTCGCAGCTGGACATTCGTTGCAGCCATCTCTCAATGTTCATGTCTCATTCATCAGGCTATTGGTCGGCTCAAAGTTGCACTAAAGTAGGCGCATTTTAGTAAATAATAAAAACTGAATATGGAGTCATTTATTTTCAGTGGACAAAATTAAATATAATGGGTGTAGACAATTATTTTTTCTATAATTTTTGTAATGTTTTGCTTTGGTATAGTTTTGCTTTTGTATAGTTTTTACTCAAGTCTAAAGTTGTAAACATTATTTATGGACACACTGTATTCCCCCATATAACGACACTTTTTATCCAACATTTAAGATATATTAGGAATATTCCTAACGTACAAAAACAATAAATGTAAAATAGTGACAGAAATTACTGTCTTGCAATACTGGTAATGCATAGTAAATACGACGGTAAGTGATTAAGTAAGTCACAAATGCATACGGCACAATGTAAAGTAGTATAACAAATATCCAAATATAGTGATAGGTGGCAGAATCATTACAGCAGTAATTATTATTCTCGAGGGACTGTCATCTTTTGTCCCACTAAAACAAAATCACGAAGGCAAACTGTTTGCAAATGATGAAAACGTTTAGAAAGAAGTCTTATGGACGACGGAGCAATACCCAACTTTATCCAATTAATTTAATACAGCTGGAAGTGCGGTGCTGTTGAAACGATGGAATAAGTACATGAGGTTTGCTGGAGATTATGTTGAGATTATAAATTGTTTGGAAATGATGATCAAGGCAAATTATTTTTCTCTTTCCTTCTGTGACTTATTGAATGACTTTCCCCCGTATCTAATGTATTTCACAGGGGTCGATCGAGGAACTTTTAAAGGGTAACATTTTTATAAAAACTGTTCATTTTTTTGAATTTCGTTACTTGTTTCTGTGAATTCGAGCATTTGTGTGTGTGTGTGAATTTTGACCCCAATTTTTCTAAAAGTTACATTTTTGTTAAAAATAATTTTCAAAACAAAAACAAGCACAGGGTAAAATGCTAATTAAGGACTGTTTTATTCAATTGTATTTTAGTGAAGGGGCTGTTTTGACCGACTGCATTTTTGCAAATGAACCGATTTAATCGATTGTATTTTGTGAAAGACTATTTTATAATCGACTGAATTTTTGTGAAAAGGAGGAGAAAACGAACCCGAATTTCGCTTGCATCGGTCCATGATTCAGGATATGGTATACAGCATTTTTTTAAATGGAGCATCTCAATATCACGAACCCATGCTGTCAGTTTTATTTCGAGAATGATAGCTCCATTTCTAACTCCCCCTTTCAACAACAACAATCATAAACCAAGCAAAAAGAAGCTTCTTGCTTCAGAATCCAGACAAGGGGGAGTACAGAACGGAACCAGCTTGCAGAAACTCGCTCCCAAACCTATTCGCCACCTCATACCAACCAACTCGGATCGGAAATCGCCAGAAGCCCCATTCATCATTTTCTGTAGGCGAAAGCAGATGATGAAAATGACTTTGACACCCATTTTACAAATAAACTATGATTCTTACGGGTAATGATGTGCTAAAAAGTAAAGGACTCTCGGGTAACTATGTCGTCTGAAAGTATTTTTATTGAAGTCTCATTTCGTGAATTAAAACAGTGAAAATGTCAGTGTTTTGTGTCCTCGCCGTGAGGACACAATTCTGACATCTTGGTTGTTTTGATTTACGAAGAATAGATTTGATTTCAATAAAAAATACTTGAGGGTGACAGTTAAACGAGAATCCTTTACTTTTTAGCATACATATGGGCAACCGCCAGCCCGCGGGCCGGCTGTGGCCCGCCACGGCTTTTGATCCGGCCCGCGGAACATTTGAAAACTCGGTATAAACCAATCAAAATCCCATATAAATCCCAATTATACGGCCCGCGACTTCGCTAAGATCCCAAGTTCGGCCCACAACTTTTCAAAGGTTGCCCATACCAGTTTTAGCACATCATTACCCGTAAGAATCATCGATTATTTGTAAAATTGTCAGGATTATTTTTAAAAGCACCGGCATCCGCTGAAATATGGAGAATACAATGGAAATGCATTGATATAGAAGAACATCTGGGATAGACTGCCCGATGCTGAAAAATGTTCTACAGCTCTGTGGCACGGGATGGGCGATTGGATCGGCCGCTATGTTGCTGGTCGCTGAATCGGACGATGGCAACTGCTGCCTTTTTTATCGGCATCGCGAAATGGTAGCTCTTGAAAGGGATGAGGGAGTACAGAACAGAACCAGCTTGGAGAAACTCGCTCCCAAACCTCTTTCTTCCTCCTCATCCCAAACCAACTCGGATCGGAATTCGCCAGCAGCTCCATTCATCATCCTCCGTAGGCGAAACAGTCAACCGCCAACAACGAAAGGGAAATGTAAACAAGCAACACGCACGTCATTAATCGGCGATTCCCACGACATAAACGCGAGAAGAAATAAAAAAGCGGCTGAAACACCCAAATTTGGTAAACCGAGATGCGGCGATGAGGTTGCGCCCACCAGACAATCGCGCGCGAAGGACTTCGCCTCAACTTCTTCAGGTGGGATTTTTAATCCTTCGCGCTCGGTCATTCACCAACGCACAGGTGCCCTTGTCTATGTGGGATCGAGAATCCATCCTAACGAAATGGGTCCGCAATCCCCGGGGAGGCAAGAGAACAGATATGCAACACAGGATCACTGCAACACTTGCAAACAAGTACAGCAAGATAAACCACAAGAACGTAAACAAAACACTCTAAATGAAGTCACTCCTTTGTATGCATGCAGAATTTCAAATGGTGAGTTTTGACATTCAATAAGAAATGAATACCGCATAAACAAGTTTCGTTTTCATTCTAAACATTAAAAAACCATATTAAAATTAAATACTTCCTTTTTCAGTACAATATCCCATTGAGTATTATTATTTGCTATGATTGCTTAATTCTGTAGCCGTCTTGGAAATGGGCAAAAGTGTAATATTGCTTTCATTCACACATAGCAACAAGGATTTTATAGATAGTTTTTATAGGGATTATATAGTTTAACATCCCTTCCAGAGGAGGTTTCAGAAATATTTCAAAGAAGGGACGATAAATAAAATGAGCGCATCAGAATGATTGGTCATTCACTGTTTTTTAGCTTTTTTATTTTATTATTTTTTAACCTGTTAGCTTTCATCATTCAAAGCTCTCGACCTGCACTTGTGCCATCGCTGAGTTCTGGTGGAGCGTTTAGCCCTTTGAGGCGCAACCCTTTCCCAATGCTGAAAAAAGGGTAGCCGTTACACCATCGCTCGACTTAACTAGAAGCAAGATGGCGAAAGATCGAAACGTTCATCGCGTGTCACAGATCTAGAGACCCTTTTTTGACGACAGCATGCTGTGCGCGGGAACAGCCAGCTGTCGTAATGCCAGCCTTTATAAAAAAATAAAAAATAAATAAACAACTTCTTTAGGAGAAAATTCGAAATTAAAGGCTTATTTTTGACGACAGCTGGCTTGTGCGAGCGCACAGCCATCTGTCGTCAAAAAACGGTCTCTAGATCTGTGGCACGCGATGAAAGTTTCGATCGTCCGCCATCTTGCTGGTAGTTAAGTCGAGCGACGGCAACGGCTGCCCCTCTTTTCAGCATTGGGCAATCTATTCAGCTGTTCTCGCATTCTTCAATTTTTCAGCAGATGTCAGTGCTGTTAAAAATAATCGTGACAATTTTTTTACGTGCTAAAAAGTAACGTATTCTCGTGGAGCTATGTCACCCGCAACTACTTTTATAAAAATCAGCTCTATTTTTCGTCACTGGCAACAGTCAAAACGCCTGAGCTCGGTGTTCCCAGAGAGGGAACACGGCTCGTTAAAGGGTTAAAAAACCATTCTGGGAAGAAACATCGGTCAAAGAGAGAGAGTCTCCTCCAATGACGAGAGCAAACAGGCTCAACACGGGTTCAACAGTGTGTTACGAGAGCTCAAGGGAGTCGTGGTATGGTCTTATCTCCTTTGGATCCGCCACCAGTTTCTTCTCCAAATAGTGTGCTATTTAACAAGTACTAGATTCCAGGGGGATATTTAAGGAATAGTGTGAGATAGCAATGCTGGGAACTAAAAGGGCATTTTCACAGTGTCTTAGCAACGATAGAAGCTAATAGGTTAAGCATGAGTTCAAGATTATATATCGGAAAAGCAAAGAAAAAGAAGACGAAAGATGGATATATTCTAGGGAAAATTCTGTTCCACCGAGTTTGGGCTATTTTAGAAGTATAAATATATATATCTATATATATATTTATACTGTATAAAATTTACAATGATACCGTAAAACTTCAAAAGATCTGTATAAAATGTATACCACCATATCGATGTGAACCCATTGTGAACTATGAATTTCTTCGAGAAATTACGAGGTAAACATCACATTATGATATAACTTTAGTTTATTACTAAGTTATAATTTTAGTTATAACTTTTATAAAATAACTACAACTTTCATCATTTAATCCTAGATACATTAAAAAAAGGTTGCACAGGGCAGTTTGAGAACAAAGACATGGTACATATATATAAACTCGGCTGTTCGAGCCTCGTAAGGGGGAGACCCCCCCCCCCTGAACCCCCCTAATTTTTTAGTTTCATTATTGCCATATGGAAACGATATTAATTGACTATGTCATTTTATCTCGCATCTTTCGTGTATTTCGCCTGGTAACACTATGTTGAAATTTTTAGGATTGTAACCTATTTATAGAAAAATACATGGGATGCATATTCTACAGCTTACGAAATATTGTAACATAGATTAAAGCTGTTGTGAATTAATAATATTTAAATATATGTAAAATTATGTCGAATTTTTATGTCGCATTTTTGGGACACATTGTTCGGCCAATTTTCAATAAAGGGGGTGAGAGATAAAATGACAGTCATTAATATTATGAATTGTCGGGGCAACCCGCTTTTTTGGGGTTTAAATAGTTAAAAATTCGTATTCTACGCGCCAAATAGTTAAATTTTGCATTATGTTGCATGAAAATCGGTTAACTAGAGCGCGATATATGGAGTTTAGGGCTTCCCCATTGATTAATACAGTGTTTTCTAGAAATCTCGAGAAATATTGAAGTTTGAGCTTCGCTAACCTCACTTTGGGGACGTATTTTTGGCGTCCAAATTTGGCGACATTTTGGACATTTGGTGCGAATGGGACTGGTAAAGTTAGTTTTCCAGCATTAACATAATAGCCTAAAATTACTATTCTATAACGTAATCAAAATCGAGTTTGTTCTACAACATTCCGCGGATAGTTATTTCTGGAAACTTTCCCAGTGTTCGTCGTAATCTATAAAAGCAGCGCTGGTAGCCTCGTTTAGTCAGTCTGTTTGTTCGCTGACATACGAGCAGAGAAACTTGAGCTCTGCTGGGAACCTGTGCTGCGTTATTTTTATGTGCTATTGAAGCAGTCTTTCGTTTGTGTTTCAAAACTGGTTTTTAAGGGCTGTGTGTAAATTCTTCATTGCTGAGTCATGAGAGACTGTTTACTATTTCCCTCGTAAATTGCCACTGAATTTTTGCCTGTGAAAGTGTTTTATTTTGTGGGAGAAATACAGCATTTGTGAAACCTTCTATATTGAGCGGAGTGTTAAAAACAAATTACTGGCCGTTAGTGCCAGTGAATTTTGTACAGCTGATTGTTCGGCGAAGTTCTAGAAGCAATAAATTTCGTGTTCCATCCTGATAAGTGGAATCTTTACTAGGACTTTCTACACCTACTGGACTTTAGAACGACGAACCCAGAAATTAAGCAGATAGATAGATAGATAGATAGATATAGATATATTATTACTGACACAAGGTATACTTTATTCAATATTTTTTTTAATAAAGCAATTGAATTAATGTTATTTTAAAAAATCATGTAATTTATGAATTGTTTAAAATTTACCTCATACTATCACAGTTAAAATACTCTGGCAACCATTGCGTACGCTGCTGCAGTGCACACCTTTTATACTTCTTTTATATAGTCATGTAAAAAAGAAAACAAAATCTGATACATCTAATTTGAATGGATGAAAACTCAAAGTACATTTCCTGGTTTGAAATGATGTAACGGTACATGTTTTTATTTAAAGCAGTGCCTACGTTTTTTATAGATCTAGTTCCTTTGGTTTATTAATAATAAAATACCAAGATACGTATAAATAAATATGATGGCTTAAAGATTTTCATAAAACATATGATCATCGTACAATTGGATTGAAGATGGTATGAAGATTTTCATAGAAGATGCAGTTACCATGATTTCCCCTCAGCTCTTTTAATATCAAAAAACTTAATCACACAGAAATTCTATGAAAACAGTTTTAAGATTAACTGAAGGCACATATATATAGACAGGAACTTAAAATTAAACTAAGGTGTATACATTTTTCAAGAAACTGTGAGGGGTCGAACTGGCTTGGTTCCAAGAACTCGTAAAGTTAACTATTTGGGGTCTCTTCTTTCAATTTTCAGGGTCCTTTTTCATAACATTACAAAAACACTTATAAGTTAGACAAAGGGACATAAAATTGGGTGCTCAAATATGCTTAGGTTCATGTAAACGCGACACCCGGAGAAACGATTGTTTGAAAAATAGGTCCTTTTTTTACAAAAAAAAGGGGGGGGGTAAAAATACACGCTATAGCGCAATCCCTGAAAAGCTATTGTCAGTTCTGAGAAGAGATTATCCACCACTTTCTATACCAACTCACGCTACAAAATTACCAACTCACGCCAACAGGAGTAATATTTTCATTAACTTGGTTGGTTAAATAAGTCAGTCATGAATAGAAGCAAGGACGGATTAAAGGAGGGCGATGGGGGCGACAGCCCCTTCCCCCGAGACAAAAGAAATTAATGTAAAAGATCCTATTTTTTTACTTCCATAAAATGGGCGCATATGTCAATCTTCTAACTAACCGCTCCCTCCCCCCCACAGTTGAGAAACTTGCATTAATCCGCCACTGAATAGACGAACGGTTATGCAACAAAACTTAAAAATAATTTTATTTTATGGTGATTTACTTCAGCTTCATTAAAAGGGAAAAAAAAGCGATTTGGGTGTTGTACGTGTTTCAATTTTTTCGTGGCAGGACTTAACTGCTCAAGACGCATATTCTGAAAACGAAAAATGAAAGTACACAAAGAAAGTAATAGACATAAATGAATAAAACATAGCACGTTAAAGAGAGCATGTAATTCATTTTATAAAAATACACACAGCATTATAATTGTACATCTCAGAGTAATTAATGAAGGTTTAGTTTCTTAACAATTCTTGAATGTGTTCGAATAATGATACGTGGAAAACGCTATCACTCAAACACTTAAAATATTAGCGTTAGTGAAAATTAATACACATTTTTCAATTCAAGGAAGAAGAAAATTCAGCAGAATGAAAACTTTTGCCAAGCAAAGCACATTTTTCGTTTGAACAATATTCAATAAAACTTTCATTTGAAAAGTAAATCACATATCCCTAATATCAGATCCATTTTAGTCTCAAGCAAAAGCAATTAAGTGTCTGTAACAGTGTGTAAGCATAACTAATAGTATACGCAATAAATAAGAAGCAGTTTTTATTTTTTATTTTTTAAGAATGAATGAAATACAATACGCACAATTAACAAACATACACTAACATGCAAACAACAGTCTCATTTTCATCTACAGCGTTCTTAGTTTTAAATTACACTCGCTTTGAAGATCGTTCAATGTAATGAGCAGAATACTTTTGAAGTCTCCGAAACTATCGCAGGAATAAAGGATATTTCTTCCCTGCGAAAAGCATTTGCAAATATAGAAGGCTGGTGCGAGCAATTTATAGCAGAGCATACTCCCACAATGTTATCAAAGATAGATTTATCAGCAGGCACACGAGGAGCAAAAAACGCCCAGTGGGGAAAAAAAAAAAAAAAATCAAAATCAGACTATCGCTTTTAGATTAAATGTTTACTAGTAAAAGATTGCGTGTTTTTTTTTTTTTTTTTTTTTTTTTTTTTTTTTTTTTTACGAGAAATTTCGCAAGTACGTTAAATATTGGAAAAAAAAGTGAAAACTGAAAGCTTTTATGCATTTAAGATTTTTTTATTAAAACAGCAAAAACATTAAAAATTGTTTCACAGAGAAACACACAATTTCTATAACATTTTTGCAGGCTAGGAAAATTATGTTTCCCGTTCTTTTTGAAGCTAAATCTGAACTAAGTTAAATTATAAATAATGTTACATAGTACTTAATGTTGCGTATTCCTGTTGCATATTAATGTTGCGTTCTTGACAGGAAGGGTATGTAATAATATATATGCATAAAACAAATTGCACGCATGCAAGATTAGTCATATTAAGCTACGCTATCTCCCGGACGATAAAAGCTAAACATGGTTAAATATTTCTGATGCGATGAAACATAAAACCATTTATTTTATGGTCTACTCAAGTATGTTGGATGACGCTATCGCAAAGATTTGTTAATTGTTGACAGTACACAGAGTAATCGATCGTTTCCTCTAGTGATGTAAAAAGCTCAAAAGCTTTTTATCATTTAATATTCAGTCTAATATTTAGTTTTTCATATTCGAATTAGCTTCATGGAGGGCAACCGGGGCTGCAGCTTCGGGGCCATCACAATACTCCTTTTAACCTAAAATTACGTAACGAATACCGAATACACCGAAATCATCAATGATTTTTCGTAAGAAGCATTGCAAGGTTACATTCGTTAACACTGCAATTTCACTAGTTTTGTTTCGTGTATTTCACTGTATCTACTAAGGCTTGTATTGAAAGAATCTGCTTTGTTTCTCAAAAAATAATTCTAACACTTGCAAGAAAAAAAAAAAATGTTGAAAAAAATAAACGTCACGACTTTTAACCTTGAAAGGGATCCGATGTAATGCAACTTCTTCTTCATAGCACACATTTCGCATACGTTGGCACTCAACGTGATCGGTTGCCTAGCCATGGCAACTACTTGTCAAGATGGAACACGAACTTTATTGCTTCTAGAACTTCGTCGAACAATCAGCTGTACAAAATTCACAAGCACAATCAGCTAGTAGTGTGCTTTTAACAGTTCGCTAAGTACAGACGCTTTCACAAATGCTATATTTCTCACATAAAATAAAACACACCCACAGGCAAAAATTCAGTGGAAATATACGAAAGATATCACGCAGCCCCTCAAGACTCAGCAATAAAGAATTTACGCACAGCACTTAAACATCAGCTTCGAAAAGCAAGCGAAAATACCGTTTATATAGCGTCAATACAAAGCGTAACGCAGCAAACTCACTTGCCGAGAGCTCGATGAACACTGACTCAAACTGGGGGAGCCCGGTGCTTTTACAGTCTTCGACGAACACCGTGGAAGGTTGCAGAGAGAACCATCCGTAGAATGTACTAGAACAGACTCGATTACGATTGCGTAATAGAAGAGTAATATTAGGCTATTATGTTAATGCAGAAAAACTAACTTTACAGGACTCATTGGGAAAATTCCACCAAATGACCGAAATGTTGCCAAGCTTGGCAACTTTTGGAGAAATATCGCCAAGTTTGGCTCCAAAAATAAGCCCCCAAAAGTGGGGTTACCGAAGGCCTAGGACTAAATATTTCTCCAGATTTCTAGAAAATGCTATACAAATCAATGACAAAACCCAAACCACCGTATCTCTGGTTCTAGATGACCGATTTTGATGCAACAAAAAGCAAAATTTAACTATTTCACGCGTAGAATACGAATTTTAAACGATCTTAAACCCCAGAACAGCGGGTTGCCCCGAAAAATCGTAACAGTATGCACGCCTTATGCAAACAAACTACAACCCACCACCACCACCACCAAAGATCACCAGTTTCCAACACTAAAGGCTGAATAACTTTAGTAAAGTTTTGAAAGCACTTGAAGCGTTGATATGTTGTATTAAGTAAGTTATTTTAAGTTTATAAAGATTCAATGTCATAGCATACGATACAATTTTATTTATACTACTATAACTGTCATAAACTGCCGTAGATTAGTTACCTTAAGAAGAAAAAAATCAGGTATGTTTTTAGTTCGCGCATCTCTAACAACTCCCTTAAATTCAGAAAAATTCTAGACAACACTCTCTCGAAGAACGATATCTTTAAAGGAAGCTTGTTGAATCAACAAGCTATTTCCACCAAGACGAACAGAATCACAATTTAAGGTTGGTTTGACAGTTTTATTTAAGATATCATAAAATGTCAAAAGGATTAGACAGCAAATTTTAAATATTCTTAAATCATTTACAATTTTTCTTCATTTCTATGAAAAACAGAAATTGAAATTTATGCTGTACAAATCTGCAGCAACTTACATTTAGCTTTATTTAAAATGTTGGTTGTCTCGCGTTTTTAAAAATCATTTAGCTTTCAAATGTAAGAGTAAGCAGTGTTGCAACAATTTATACTTAATAAGTTCTTTAATTTTTACGTTGCTGTTGTTTCTTATGCCCTCATGTGCTTGATTACCGAATAGGCCCATAAGGCCCGGGCTTAAAGTAAAAAAAGTCTAGGGGCCTCAAAACTACAGTATTTGTTATTTATACCTGTGGAAGGGGTAGGAATAGGTGGGAGGGGGGGCTCGAAATGATATAGGGCCTATAGTATCAGAAAGTGTTAATCAGGCCCTGCCTCTGACAACCACATGCGGTGCCAGATCCCCCAGTTAGGGAGGCGATGGAATGGACAGAGGGGTCGCCTTCCATTTTTAGTGGGACCTAGTGGGAGGAAGTCCGACTTTAGCCCGATGGTCAACCAATTTCCTATCTTCCCAGAGATCGGCAATGGTAAACCTAAAGTTCATTGCTTTTCTCCCCCTCATCCCCCGTTGTTTAGAGAGGTAGAGTACAGTTTCACTTAGAGGACGTTCCCCCATACTCTCTCCAGTGCAACGGAGGGGAGTAGAAGAGGGGACTCTTCTACTCCCCTCCGTTGGAAATAAAAATAATTACTGCTTGCTCTGCAATGCTCTTTGAAAACAGCTACAGAAGCAGAGTTGGGCAAAATACATAAAAAAATGTATTTTCGATGCAAAATACAAATTACATTTATTCAAACACAAAAAATTACTAAATATAAAAGGCTTTCTAAATTGAAAAAATACAAAATACATGTATTTTCTTAACACACAAAATACGAAATACGTCTAAAACTTCAATTAAGTAAAATTTTCTACAGAAACTTCTATTTTATTTTATTCCAGTGTATTCTAAGATGAACAAACAAATGTAATAGTAACTTTTTTTTTACATATACATGAATTTTTCCTGGAATAAATTGCATCTTAAAAGGCATGAAAGCAAAAATGTGTGACAAGTATTTATTGAAGGTTATTTTTCAGTGATAATGAATGGAATTGAAATATAAAATTAAATATATTTCTAAACGAAGATGAGTTGAATTATATTTCTACTTTAAGATACATTTATAGCCTTAGTATCGCACAATAGTTATGTCACTGAAAATGGTAGACGGCCGAAGAGTGAAGGTCACGGATCGGGTCCCACCGAGCAGCTGTCGATCTAACAGTCTGGATTTTTGGTTGGTTTTTTCCAGATGTAACGTGAATACGTTTTAAAACCCCTTAGAAAGTTCTCCTACCTAGACACCCCCCCCCCCCCCATCCTTGGCAGACTGCCCTAGTATAGCGTTGCCATAATCACGCAAACACAAGATGCATTCATATATTACTACAAAAGATTATAGAACTACAAGATTGTGATGGAGGAGTGGAACAATATCAGCCTTGATGTTTTAAGAAAAGGACTTTCATCTTTGAAATCAAGATGTAATATGATGGTTCAAAGAAAGTGCTATCGGACTGAACACATTAGAAAATAAAATTCTTATATTTATTTCTATATATATCTTTGCAAAATCTATATATATCGTTACAAAAATGTGTGAACACCCTCTGTAGGGTACTTGCGGGAAACCCTGAAAAAAAAATTATTGCGGAATATTACTTAAATGAAATTAATTTACGTTTCACAAATCACCCGTGCATGAAGATTTTCTTAACATTAAACTTTTAAACGCCTCTGTCACATTGCTCAAGAGTTCTTTAGGGGAATTGCTAAAAATATTTAACATGAATTTAAGAAAATGCTTTAAAAAAATTTTACAGGTTTTTTTTTTAGTTTTACAATGTTCTATATACGGTTAATGGGTCAAATATTTCAGGCTCTATGAATACTCAAGAGAACACAATAAATTACGATATATGTTTCCGAAAAAAAAAAATCTGATTTTCTCTTTTCTCTGACCAAAAGTTTAAATTTTAGAATGTCTAAAACTTTAGAGGATTTTGTCGAACTACTTATTAGTTATCAGCATCAGATATTATTAAATTTATGCATAACTTGCAACTATCTTTATAAAATAAGAAAATAAATGTCAATTTACGAAACTAAACTCTTCGAATAATTTGTTGGATTCAATTAAAATATTCAGATAATTTACTTTGATTTTCAGGTAGAAATTAAACCTTCATAATGTGTGAAAGATTATTTTAGTTCGTGTTTTGATACTATCTGTGCAGTTTCTAGGACAACTATAAAATGGAAGCGCCATGTCACGTGCTCCGTTACCCAGCCTAAAATAAGATCCTGCGTCCACAACTAAAACGAATAAGCAAATTTTGACGTAAATATATGTAAATAGTTAACGCAATTTTCTTCCTTCAAATTTCCCTTCTTTTCTTTTTTTCCTTCCTTCCTGAGACAGTGAGCGCACGCATTTTAAATTAAAATTAGCGAATTTTAAAATCGTGAAAAAAAGAATAAAATATTAAAAAAAATTTTTTTTCAAAACAAGCGATAGTAAGTTTTAAAATATTTTTCTAAAGACAAGTTTTAATTATTGCTGCTGATAAAGGAACTCTTATTATACCCTTGCTAGACATCTCCGATATCAATACATGAAATTCATTGGAAAATACTGTACTTCAAAGCGTTGCATGTATCACATACGGATTTCACAGTGACACTGGCTGGAGTAATTTATGGGTTGCTATCTTCCCGCTTTTGCCATCCCCTCTTTAGAACGGGGGCCATCCTCGTGTTATTTTCCGTGAGTCTAGATCTGCAGGGTCACTGACTTACCCTTCTTGAAAAGGGGGTGAAATTGTTGGCGATCTCTTGGCGTGCCGATGTGTGGGAAGTAACCCCCTAATTTTGAACCAATTCCAGAGGCGGGACCAACTCCCTGAAATTGGCACCCCCTGACTGAGGTATTGTTTAACAACTTAGAGGACATTGGAGCCACGACGGATTTTACGTGCATCAGCTCCCGTTAGCGCACACGGTCCAACAGCAGTCGACCCAAGAGGGAATTCCGACGTAGAAATGACGTAGACCAAAAGTTGGAAAAGGTAACGGAGTGCAAACTTAATATAATGAAACGTATTTGCATAATTTATTTTCCATATATAGATACATTCAAAACTAAGTAAGCTTTTAGAGTCATAAAACATAAATCTGCAAGGACAAAGCTGCACTGACGGTAAATCCCTGTCAGCAAAATAACGGGAGAGCTGTAGTAAATGCACGTTACCATGTACAGTCCGATTAGCTTTTATACGTCGACGAGATTAGAGAAAGCCTACCTATACTTAGTGCTTTACATTCAGAACATGCTTTTACATATGTACGTACAATACATTAAAAACTTGTTTTCCGTAAGAGACATGAATGGCCTACTGAATCAAAGTGTGTTAGCAATTCTCTGTCCATATATGGTAAATAGCATGGAGCAGAGCAAACAAAAACGCAGTCCAATTCCCTTTCGGCCGAGGCAAGAGGAAAGCACTTAAATATTCTAATTGCGTATCGCGCCTGTGGAAAAGGTATACGGCAGTGGGTAGGTTGAAGGCATTCAAAATAGAAATTTGCACGGTGACATGAAGACGTCATGGCTACAAAACTGATATGGACGCCCACGTAATTCACAGGGACAAGGGCAAAATGCGGACCTCGGGGTCAGGAGTAACGAAATATATCCGAGAAAATTGAGATATTTGCTTTTCTTCTTCTTTCTTTCAGAGACCATATTTCTTTGCCTATGAAGCAAGTGCTTTTGCACGGCCCATTAACCCTTTAGCGCGCAGTGTTCCCTCTCTGGGAACACCAAACTCTGACGTTTTGACTGTTGCCAGTCACGAAGAATAGATTTGATTTCTATAAAAATAGTGGCGGGTGACATAGCTCCACGAGAATCCTTTACTTTTTAGCACGTCGTTTCCCGTAAAACAATTGTCACGATTATTTTTAACAGCACTGACATCTGCTGAAAAATGGAAGAATGCGAGAACAGCTGGATTAGATTGCCCAATGCTGAAAAAAGGACACCCGTTGTCATCGATCGACTTAACTACCAGCAAGTTGGCGGACGATCGAAACGTTCATCGCGTGCCAGAGATCTAGAGACCCTTTTTTGACGACAGCTGGCTGTGCCGCGTCAAGAAAGGGTCTCTAGATCTGTGGCACGCGATGAACGTTTCGATCGTCCGCCATCTTGCTGGTAGTTAAGTCGAGCGATGGCAACGGGTGCCCTTTTTTCAGCATTGGGAAGGGTTGCGCCTCAAAGGGTTAAAAAGCAAATGGAAGAGCAAAAACTGCATTCTAAAAAAGAATCAACCGTACAGATCATCAGTTGGGCTTTTGACCAAAAAGACCACCAGACCACCAAAATGTAAGAAGGGATTCAAAATATTCTAATAAGAGAGCTGTAGGATGATGAATAAACTTTGCGAATTTTTAAAACAACTTTAAAAAGGATCAGTTGTATTTCAACCAATTTGCATTAAAAGATTGTTTATCAATTTTTGAACAATATAGTTATTAAAAATTCTTCAATATGAATAAATCTGCCATTTCAAAAATCATTTTAAGTCACGACATTAAGTCACAACTTTTCGAGAATCAATAAAAACTAAACAAAGCACAAATGCAAGTTGAATCTTCAAGGATTTGCCGGGGCTTATTACAAACTACATAAACTGTTTTTATTACTTTTATTCCAACGCGTTTGGGGATAAAGGCACCTATTTCCATGGATAGTGTAATCGTCTATAAATGGACACGAGAAAAAAACAACAATGTCACTTAAATGATATTAACACGCATATAAAGAATACACTAAAAATGTAATTGACTGTTTTAAAAGTTTAAAATAAAAAAATGAGTTACTTTTGCATAATTTTATCAACAATTAACATTTATTTAGGTAGACATTTATGTACTTTGAATTTTATGTTCAGAGGGAAAAAAAAAAAAGTTGTTTACAGTCGAATGCCTAAGCTCTATCAACAATACGACGACCCTGATGATTTCCATCCGTTTTTTTCCTTCCGTTATCTTAAATTTCCATTCACATTCTAAAAATGTAGTAGAAATTTGTTATCTCACAGATATAAATCAAGGGTGTTATTTATATATCTAATCAAGCTCAACCGTTTAAAAAGATAAAATCATTCTTTATTTATATAATTTTTTTTTACAAATTAACTCTTAACCCTTTCCCAATGCTGAAAAATGGGCAGCCGTTGCCATCGCTCGACTTAACTACCAGCAAGAGGGCGGACGATCGAAACGTTCATCGCGTGCCACCGATCTAGAGACCCTTTTTTGACGCGGCACAGCCAGCTGTCGTCAAAAAAGCCCTTTTTTCAGCATTGGTCAATCTATCCAGCTGTTCTCGCATTCTTCTATTTTTCAGCAGATCTCAGTGCTGTTAAAAATAATCGTGACAATTTTTTTTTACGGGAAATGACGTGATAAAAAGTAAAGGATTCTCGTGGAGCTATGTCACCCGCCACTATTTTTATAGAAATCCAATCTATTCTTCGTGACTGGCAACAGTCAAAACGCAGAGTTGTGTGTTCCCAGAGCGGAATCACTGCGCGTTAAAGGGTTAACTTTTAAAATGCAAAACTAAAAAGGGACATCTACGTTAGAGAAAAATTCTGTTGTGTTTGACTGTATTCACTAAGTAAAATAAAACAAGAGGTTGGGGAGGGGGGATAGCTTTACTGATAAAGTTTTAGATTTTTACATGAACCATCGTTCCATTACAATTTTTTTTTTTTTTTTAAATGTCTTAAACTGTGCTATTTTTCGCAATGTTTATATATTTGCTATGCATATAGTCTTTGAAATTACATAACTATTTAAAACGTAGATATTTTATAAAACCAAACTGTGAAACATTTTGAAATCTAGATTATTAATAAAATATTCTAAACCGAAATCGTAACTACTTCATAATGCATAATAGGTGAAATAAAATTTAGCACCATACCTAGAAGAAATTCATGTAGAAAAATTATAAGGTCATAAAGGGAAAAGGAAGTATTGTTAAATTTAGTGAAATATTGCTTCCCCAATTCTCTTAATAACTTGAAACACGTGATATTGCACCAATTTCATCAAATGTTTGAAAGGTAAATTCAGTAATATTATCCCATTTCTCATAATGGACATGATTCGATATGTCATTTCTTCTTGTAGTCGCAATCAAAATAAAAACTACTAAATACCTAATTTTAGAAAATTTGAAAAATAGGTTAAAATATATCAAATATTGAACTACACAAACGCTTTAACCAGGGCCGTAGCCAGAAATTTTTCATGGATGGGGGGGTTACGACTACTAAAACTCATATAAATGTATACGTGTGTGTGATAATGTAGTGAAGAATATACATTTTGTATGGCAAAAAATTCCTCATGGGGGGGGTATGACCCCCCTAACCACCCCCTTGGCTACGCCTCTGGCTTTAACGCTCATTTAGAAGAGCATTTATTTGAAATTTGGTCAACTGAACACTGCTTCGTGTAGCATGCTTAAATATCACACAACAATCTTAATTCAGTAACCATTCATTTTCGTTCCTTCCAAATAAAAAAGTCCATTTTCTGAAATAAATGAACTTATTAAGAGTTATGTGACTGGTGTGAGACAAAAATTAAATTTCCTGGAAACGACGAAATTAATTTTTATTACTAAAAGCGATTGGATAAGCCGCAAAGTGAACTTCCGTGAAACTTGACGAAATACGGTTTTCTTCGAAGTGTCTGCACACACGAAAGGAGGCTTATTATTATTTTTTTAATTTAAATCATGAAACTATATTTTTGATTGATAATAATAATGTAATATTTATTTAGTGGAGAAAACTGAATTAAAAAAATAGGTAAAAATGTAGGAAAAACGATATTTTTAAGTAATAAATTATGTTCAAGTGATTTGTCCGGTTGTCCAAGTTAACTCCAAAGCAAAACAAATACTTGCTTGTAAACTCTTTTTTTTTAAATAAATATAAGATAGTTTTCAAATCAAGTTTTTTTATTTAAAAAATGGACTAAAAGGTTCGAAATAATTGATAAAAATTTCAAGCTCAAACGCTTATTGCAACATACAAACCCATCCTAGCTTATCGATACTACTTAGAAAATGCATTAAATGTTATTTTTTAACCCTTTCCAACAATGTTGAAAAGTGTTTATGATTTCGGTTTGCCGTCTGTATGTCCGTACTCTAACTCTCGTAAATATGCATCGATTTCTACGAAATTTAAATATGTTATTCTTATCTACTGTACCAAGTACCCTATTGAAAATGGTCTACGTAGCATTTATAGTTTTTCTACATGAGCACTCAAATTATTGCCAATACATTGTGTTCTATGGGAAGATATTCTTTAAAGCGTATCATATCCTACTATATAGTTAAGCTGATCTCCGATTCCAACATAAAACTTTTTTCCCGCCATTACTGCAAAAAGATTGCAAAATTACGCACGAAAAGCCTAATGACATCTACACCGTTTGTATGATACACTTGAAAATTTTCATAAATATGTATAAAAATATAAAAAAACAATCTGCCGCATTTTTAAGAAATCTGAAAATCCACCAGTTCTCTCATTTTTAAGCTAAATGGAAAAGGTAGTATTAGTAAATTTAGTGAAATGTTGCTCCCCCAATTCTCTTAATAACTTGAAACATAATAACTATATAGCAACGATTTCATCAAATGTGTGAAAGGCGAATTCCGTAATACTATCCCATTTCTCATAATGGGATAGCTCATAATTTTCCCTATTTTCAGATTCACTTCATTTCCGAGAGTAAAAAAAAAAAAAAAAAAAGAAAAAAAAAGTTAATCATTTGCGTGTCAAAATTAGTAATTGCAAGTGAAAATGACTTTTTCCAGAATTTTAAGTTTATTTTTTATTTTTTTAAGTAAAGGAATGACTTTCTGGTGAAATTGAGTTGTTTTCAGATTATGAAATGAATATACGAAAATGATTTTATGCTCTTACGAATAATACATAACTCACAGCAATCACTTATATGACGTTAATTTCGTTATTATAAAAATCTTAATGCAATAAAGCAGGGATGGGCAAACTACGGCCCACGGGCCGACTGTGAACCTTAGTAAGAATTCTTTCAGAAGTAGACTGACAGATGAGCATTTAGCCTCGTTCCTTAGAATCAGTACATCTCACTTCGAACCTCAATATAAGAAACTTTCAAAAATGAAATCGCAATTTCATTCATCTCATTAACATATTTAAATTTTAATGCTTGTATATTGTTTTTAAAATTTTAGAAAAATTTATTTTGGCCGGCCAAACTTTTTTTTTTTTCGATTTTTGGCCCGCAACCGAAAAAGTTTGCCCATCCCTGCAATAAAGGATTACCTGTGAAAATTTACAACTACAAATATTTGCAAAATTAACATTAAGTTGCAAAGTGTCTATAATCTATGCGAGCCGCATGATTTGCCTTTCACGTTTTTAAAGTAAAATAATATGTCATTTTCAAAAAGCTTGATTTAGAGTTATAATTCTTAGTAACTCGCAAAAACAGCGATAACGATATATTCGGGTATGAAAAACGTAACTCTCACGTGAACGTAAGCCACCTACTCTAACAAAGTATACCCAAAGTCACCTTGTCTTTTTACAATATGGCAAATAGATTTTGAATCGCAACGCACTTGTGCGTCGATGCTCACTGTCTGTCCAGAGAACAAAATCAAAATAATAGAATTCAGCCAGAAAGTGTAGGTGAAAGACCGAAGGGGTCAAGGCAAAAGTTGCTCAGTTTTTCCCACTTTTGATTTTGCCTTTTTCAGAAGACTTTCTAAGTTGAGAGATGAGGTGGTGAGAATTTATATGGCAATGTCACGTGATGCATTAAAATCCCAGTAAGATAGTTAACCCTTTAACGCGCAGTGTGTCCGCTCAGGGAAAGCCAAACTCTGACGTTTTGACTGTTGCCAGTCACGAAGAATAGATTGGATTTCTATAAAAATAGTTGCGGGTGGCATAGCTCCACGAGAATCCTTTACTTTTTAAGCACGTCACTTCCCGTAAAAAAATGGTCACGATTATTTTTAACAGCACTGACATCTGCTGAAAAAATGGAAGAACGCGAGAACAGCTGGATAGATTGCCCAATGCTGAAAAAAGGGCAGACGTGTTACCATCGCTCGACTTAACTACCAGCAAGATGGCGGACGATCGAAACGTTCATTGCGTGCCACAGATCTAGAGATCCTTTTTTGACGACAGCTGGCTGTGCCGCGTCAAAAAAGGGTCTCTAGATCGGTGGCACGGGATGAACGTTTCGATCGTCCGCCATCTTGCTGGTAGTTAAGTCGAGCGTTGGCAACGGCTGCCTTTTTTTCAGCATTGGGAAAGGGTTGCGCCTCAAAGGGTTAAACAGATGATTAGTAGGTATATTGCGTAAAAAACACTCAAAATACTGGTGTTAAACGATAAAATAAATAAAGACTTTGGGGGGGGGAAACACATAAAATTTTACTTATAATATCGATCGTTTCGACCAAAAAAATTCTTTCGGTCTTCATCAGACAAAGACCTTCGTCTCACTAAGTAGAGGGAATTCTACTTAGTTCCCCTTTTGGTCGAAACGATCGTAACGTATTATAAGTAACATTTTATGTGTGTTTTTTTGTTCACAAAGTTTTTATTTATTTTAGTAGGTTTATTGGTTATGGTAGAATTTTTAGCTGTTATAAGATAAACTTTTAGAAGGTGTGCATTTAAATTTTTTTTATTTTCTACTTCATTCTGAGGATGGATAACAACAAAGCACGATAGGAAAACAAATACTTTGATATCGTATGCCATTACTTCGAATTTCTACCGTGTTCGCAAAAGGGAGCTGGTGCATGTAAAATCTACCGTGGCTCCAACGTCCTCCATATTGAGACAATACCTCTAGGGGTGCCAATCCAGATGCAGAGGAGTCTTCTTCTAGAATTGGTTCAAAATTAGAAGACCTCGTAATGGGAGATGCCCCCCCCTCCTACCTATTCGGTCCACCCACAAACCAACACTTCTGGACTTCGTAAATAGTACACAATAGTAGTGTCTACCACTAGTAAGATACACACTAGTAGTATACCCATACTTTCGCTGGTTGATTTTGTGGTTAAGGCAAAACTACACGAGGGCTATCTGCCTCGCATAAGAGGGAATGCCTTTTGACGAGGACTTTTAAGGAGTTCTATCGCGTATTCACGTTAGAAACCAACGGCCCCAAACTCCAGATTGTTAGACAGGCTGCCGTGCGCTAAGCCAGAACCCTGGACATTCACACTTTGGCCATCTACCATATTTTGAAGGGATTTTGTTTTAACATAAGATGTCACCTCTTTCCTAGACACAATTACACAGTGTCTACTAAATTTCTAAAAGTCATTTCTTGACTTTTTCCAGACTTTTGGAAGCTTCCAGGAAAAAAATTATCTACACTGCCAAATTGTCATCTATTTGAATTCTTTTGAGTGCTCCTGTAGAAGAACTATAAAGGGTACATATGCTATTTCCGACGCAGAGCATTATTATGGGATCCTTCATAACATATATTAATTTATACAAATGGAAGGAAATTGCTTTCTATAATGACTTACAGAAATAAAGTAAAAGGAATACAGAACTCAAGTTTAACCCTTTAACGCGCAGTGATCTAGCTCTGGGAACACCAAACTCTGACGTTTTGACTGTTGCAGGTCATGAAGAATAGATTTGATTTCTATAAAAATAGATGCGGGTGACATAGCTCCACGTACCATCCTTTACCTTTTTAAAACGTCATTTCCCGTAAAAAAATGTCACGATTATTTTTAACAGCACCGACATCTGCTGAAAAATGGAAGAATGCGAGAACAGCTGGATTGATGGCCCAATGCTGAAAAAAGGGCAGACGTTGTCATCGCTCGACTTAACTACGAGCAAGATAGCGGACGATCGAAACGTTCATCGCATGCCACAGATCTAGGGACCCTTTTTTGACGACAGCTGGCTGTGTCGCATTGGGCAATCTATCCAGCTGTTCTTGCATTCTTCCATTTTTCAGCCGATGTCAGTGCTGTTAAAAATAATCGTCACAATTTTTTTTACGGGAAATGACGTGCTAAAAAGTAAAGGATTCTCGTGGAGATATGTCGCCCGCCACTATTTTTATAGAAATCAAATCTATTCTTCGTGAATGGCATCAGTCAAAATGTCAGAGTTTGGTGTTCCCAGAGCGGGAACACTGCGCGTAAAGGCTTAAACGGGATCGAATAATATTAATGGTCTGGAGAATATTCACTTATTTTTTGAACGTTATTTTAAAATGTTCTGAGGTGCCGGATAAAAACCGGATAGAGCTACATCCGGCCAGAGGGGTCCTGTGTTGCCCATATATGAGTTAGAACAACGAAGTTACCGATGGTACATTACTTCTAGACACTGACAAAAATTCACAATTACGAAACGCGGAAACTTCCTGATCATTCAGACGGGTACGGAAGACAGCACTAAAAGAAGGGTAAGGCTCGAATTTTGCTGTGGCAGCTGTCCGGGATCAAGGCTTGAAGATTATTAAACAAGAGTTCCGATGCTATATTTATCACTACACCGAAACAGATGATAAGGGACCAATGAAGCGATCTCGCCACTGGGAGGCTTTTTTAAAAATAATTAAAAAACAACACGGAAGAGAAAAAGTTTAAAAAAAAAATATTTCACATGAGGAAGAGTCTAAATATAAAAGAAAACAATCATCAAAAGTGAGATCTAAAAGTGAACACGCTGAGTCAAACAGACCTTGCACAGTCAAACTGTCAGACATAAAGGCAACAACCAGCGGAAGCAATAGAGATGATGATAAACGAAGTGATGACCCCTGGGAAAAGCGATGAGAGAAATCTTTGTATTTTATCTCAAAAATCTTCTCAGACAAATTTCTTGGTTAATAATACTTTCTCTTCTTGACGGTAATTATTTCAATATGTGAAATTCGGTTTTATTCATAATGTCTAAAAAAATTGCTAAGTATGAAATCTGAACTATCGTAATTTTGCCTAGAAAAATTTGAAGATGAAATTACCATTGATTTATTAATTTTTAATTTACAAACTTGGTGCTCATGCCTGTTACTCGGTTGATAGCAAAACTTCTTATAAGATTCTAATTACACGAGAAAAGAATTAAGCCCCCCCCCCTCTCTCTTATTGGTTCATTTTTGAATGAATCTTTTAAAAAATCTAATGATAAAATTTACTTAAATTGTACAAAAAGAAATGCTATTTGTTGAGTATTCTAGCAACATAAGAAAACTTTCTTAAAATGAGAATAATTTTTATTTATACAAAATGTTTCAGTTCCTAATAATAAACATTTCAACGTTTTACGGTTAAATGTAAGAAAGTTTCGGCAGATTTTACGGGGATTGTTTTACACAACAGAGCCATTTTTTCAAATGCTGTTAATTTAATTTAAAAATCAAAAATATTTTTTCCCAAAAATAAATCTAAACATAATTTATAGATCAGTTGACAAAAAAGAAAAAAAGATAAAGCAGTTTGCAAATACAACGATATTGAAAAGAAAATTGAGATACAGTATCTCAATCTTTTTGTAATCGATTCGCTTGAAAATATTTTTAACTGTTAAGGCTTCACTGCATGACTTCTTAAAAATTCAAAATAAAGATCATTTTTGCAACGGCTGGCTTATATATAATGAGAGAAAAATAAAGGAAAAAATTGCAAGATAAAAGTAATAGAATGAAGTAAAATTTTATGTTTTACAATTGATACATTGACACTTTTTCTGAAGCATAGATATCATACTTCATTTTTGATTTCAGAAGACACGACTAAACAATAAGAAACTCTTAGATGAAAAACAGTGATATAAGATTAAAAATGCTACAAAATTTCATATTTGTATGAGCCGAAAATGATGAATTTCAATTGCAACATTAAAGAGAATAGTGCTCTGCCATCTATTAACAGAAAATTATTCGAAAAGTAATTCATATGAATATATTATGCACCAAAATTAATACAATATAGCAATAAAATAATGTATAAATTATTATATAGTATGTATGGAAGGGTTAAAATGTTAATTACCTTGTTTCGTCCGCAGTTACCATTCAGTTTTTGTTCCTGCCGTAAAACCTTTTTGCGCCCCACCAGTGGCGCAGGACATAGCGCGCTGAACTTTGGAGACGGAATGTGCTGGTTCAAAATCAGGTAACGTCCGCCGACCTAACCGTTCGGAGTTTTCCGTGGTCTTCTCCGAAACTTAGCGTAAGTATTGGTTAGGAAGACCGCTACGGAGAGTACTCCACCCCTCGGCCTAGAGCCGTCGTGTAGCTTAATTAGCCGTAATCCTACAACAACAACAAAACTTTTTTGCCAACCAATTGCCAAACAATTTTGCCATCCAACAATCTTGAATCTACTTGTTACAACACTAGGATTTCACTTACAGAATCACCAAATAATCTAAGCGAAAAGATTGTCCAGATAGTTCATTTAAGCAGCCTATTTCTTCTTGGTACTTGTGATAACACCATTTTAAGACGTAACAGCAGCAACTACAAAATTTTATATCTCAAATTTCACCCAAAGAATCTCATAAGCAAAAAGTCCACATGGAAAATAAGCGTTACACTACTTTATGTCACAATCCTTAACCCTGTAACGCGCAGTGTTCCCGCTCTGGGAGCACCAAACTCAGGCGTTTTGACAGTTACCAGTCACGAAAAATAGATTTCATTTCTATAAAAATAGTTGCGGGTGGCATAGCACCACGAGAATCCTTTATTTTTTAGCAAGTCATTTCCCGTAAAAAAATTGTGCGAGCTGACGAGCTGGCAAAAAAACAGCTGGCTGTGCACGCACAGCCAGCTGTCGTCAAAAAAGGGTCTCTAGATCTGTCGTACGCGATGAACGTTTCGATCGTCCGCCATCTTGCTGGTAGTTAAGTCGAGCGATGGCAACGGCTGCCCATTTTTTTAGCATTGGGAAAGGGGTGCGCCTCAAAGGGTTAAGAGCAGGCTTGTCTAACACTACAATTTAAACTTTTGTAAGAAATTGAAGTGTTTGCTGCAAAAAGGAGGTGGCTCCATCCTACGTGAGTTTGGAGTTGCATGTACTACCTTGCAGTGAGAAAAAAATCTCTTTCGTTGTAGAGCAAATCGTTAGTTCTTGTGTTCCTCAGGAGATGACGCTGCCAGCCTCATTAGCTCGCATTAAATCCACAATCATTTTATACAGTTTTTCAACAAACTTGTGAAATGGGAGGAGCTGCTTCCTTTCCGCAGCAGATCCTTCAATTATTACCTCCTCGTGCTCCACTAAAAACCTCGACGATTTTGATTGGTTTCGATCCGACTAAATGTCACGTAAAACCTAAACTCATGATTTATTTATTTGAATGTAACATTAGCAACGCTACATTGATTGTTTCTTGGCTATAACTAAAGTTACATTTAACTCTTTAACGCGCAGTGTTCCCGCTCTGGGAACACCAAACTCTGACGTTTTGACTGTTGCCAGTCGCGAAGAATAGATTTGATTTCTATAAAAATAGTGGCGGGTGACATAGCTCCACGAGAATGCTTTACTTTTCAGTACGTCATTTCCCGTCAAAAAATGGTCACGATTATTTTTAACAGCACTGACATCTGCTGAAAAATGGAAGAATGCGAGAACAGCTGGATAGATTGCCCAATGCTGAAAAAAGGGCAGCCGTTGCGCCATCGCTCGACTTAACTACCAGCAAGATGGCGGACGATCGAAACGTTCATCGCGTGCCACAGATCTAGAGACCCTTTTTTTGACGACAGCTGGCTGTGCGGTCGTCAAAAAAAGGGTCTCTATATCTGTGGCATTGATGAACGTTTCGATCGTCCGCCCTCTTGCTGGTAGTTAAGTCGAGCGATAGCAACGGCTGCCCTTTTTTCAGCATTGCGAAAGAGTTGCGCCTCAAAGGGTTAAAAAAAATGTTACTAAAGATTTTTTTTTATATATATATACAGCAGCAAGTAGTAGGTTTGTATGTGGAAAGGGAAATAATGTGCCTTACTCGAATAGGCGGTTAGTAGAAAATTTTCTCTTCATGAGAGAAGTTCAGGGCAGCTATATTTTAGCCATATCCGACTACTATAGGACTTCTTTAATTCAATAAACTTACAGACATAAAATACACTTAATCGTAAAATAAAACACAGTTTCAAGAAACACAACGCTCGTTTTTTCTACTGCTTATACAGTCGATGGTCGTTTTTACGAACAAGAACACTTGCGATTTTACGAACTAGCGAGTGGTCCCTATGAGTTCGTAAAAAAAAAAAAAAAAAAGAGCGTCGACTGTACTTATGCATGATTTATGCAAAATTATTCAATTTTCTCAAACATCAGTTCTTCAGTATATTTCGCTGAACATGCTTAAAAAAAGTATCGGATTACTTGAATTGAAAAGTTAAACTCACTTTTGAGAAGCTTCAACTATACATTAAATCGCTGAGAAATGAATTCTTTTAAAATATTTATTTAAATGTATATATAGGTACATAAACATAATACTCAGCATACATTAAAATATTTTTGGCGTCAGAAATATAAAGCAGAATCCTGTTCAAGTTTTACTTACATTAGCTTTGAAGAACAGAAAACTAACAAAACTGCCATGCTATAGAAAAAACAGAAGCATACTGTGCCACGGTACCTAAATATAAAGATTTTATTCAGGGACAAGGAACTCGCCTCCTCAAATATCGGCAAAATTAGTACCCTGAAGAAAAAAAAAAGTGCACATGAAACAATATGTTACTAAAGGAGTATGCAACAGTCTGCTTCACCGCAGGCAAAAACTAATGATGTTCTTCAAATCTAAATGGGCTATTATTTCTCTAAGGGATCCCGGAAGCTGATGGTAAACAACATTACTTCACATTGCATAATATTCTTGGATGAAGTAACTAACGAAGGTGAAATGGTAGTGTTATAATAAATAAGCTGACATTTAAATAAATAAAGAGGGGGGAAATGAACACACAGAAAATGATACAGGGAGCAAATGAAAAGACAATATTTTTAGTCTTACGCCTCAAGAATTTGTCAGAATGCTTGATACAATTAAATAAGAAAGACAAAGCATGCTACATATAGATTATTTTGCAAAATTCAACACATTTGTTTTATTTGTACATATTTTACGGAATACAATAAAATTATCTGTTTGCTCAGAGCAATCCGCTGCTTCGATGGACTATTCATTCAGTGAGGGGGAAGTAAGATTGGACAGCGTATAATGGCGAATCTCAGTCGTTTAATCTTTGCAACGACCAGGGCAAACAGTTTACAGCAAATGAAACAGCGTCACGAAAATGTTTCTTACACTCACAAGCTTTAGTGAAGGCGTCCCTTAAAACTTATGGAAACCGAGGACCACCCTCTTGAACAAAACTTTTATTGTGGACCCCATACCTCAACCAAAGGAATTTCATGTTGTTCTTGAAACTTAATTTCTGATTCAATAATATCATAACAACTATGCTACAATAAAGATTGGTAAAAATTTTAAGAGCATAGTGTTGCCACCTAGTTAGTGAAAAAGTAGAAACATGAAGAAAAAGTCAATTGCTAACAAAAATTTAAACATTAAATCACTTTTAAGCAATCTTATAAATAAAAATGAAATTCTGTTTGTTTGTTTGTTTGTTTGTTTGTTTGTTTGTTTGTTTGTTTGTGGATTTGAGTTGTATACAAATCCACAAAAATGGACCTATCAGTCTGAAATTTTGCACAGATATGTAAAATAATATAGAATAAATCATAGTCCACTTTAAAACTTTGAGAGTCCACCCGTTCCCGGAATTTAAGAGATTTTTTATGTTCTCCACGCAAAAAGCTTTCCGTAATTGTAACCCCTGTAGTGAAAAAAGTGTGAAATAAGGATCGTGGTTGCCATGTGTGGCGATTTTGCCGAATAAGATGTTTTAAATTCTCAAAGTAAAAATAAAAGAATAATAATGATTTTTTTTGTTAGTTTATATTCGTAAGGTTATATTTTTTTTAATTATAATATCGTGTGCATGGGAAATGAGCAGGAATGAAATATTTTATACGCAAAACAATAAGAATTGAAGATTTCCGAGACTAATATGTTAAAATTTTTTACTTTGGCGAAAAAATGAAATGGCTCAAATGCCGAGAAAGTGAGTTCTAGCGGTTTGCACAGTTTCCAGCTTGGCGCAATTTACTGACAGCTTAAGGAAACGGATTTTTGAAAACAAGTGCAAAGGTTTTATTAGAATACAGCGTTAAATTTTAATGATCCGTGCGAAAATAATGCAGTTATTAAGGGATTTCAAGCCATCTATCTTCAGCATTCTCGCGATTTTGAGGAGGATTCTAACGCTTGGCGCTATTTATCGTAATTTAATCGTCTGCTATTTGGGTTATGAATACACCTGCGTATAAGTTTTTGAAATTTTCATTCAGTTGGAATTGTGCATTTTTCTGACCTGCTTTTCTGCATCTAATGTATTACATCCAGAAAAAAGGATGTTAGAAATATCAATTTTAATTTTGTTTAATCACACTCATGAATAATGATACACTTTCCAACTTAATGAAAGAAGGAACGAAAATAGGGAAGTCCCATGGATTATAACTCTTTTTATATATAGCACTTTAGTGCGTATTTAAAAATCTGAAAGTGTGTCAGATTTTCTATGATTCTAGAGCTTGGCGCAATTTAATGAGAGGGTATTTTTAAAAACAAGCGTAGGTTATCTTATGAATAAAAATGAAATTCTGTTTGTCAATTTGTTGATTTGGGTAGTATACAATTCCACAAAAATGGACCTGTCAGCCTGAAATTTTACACAGATATGTAAAATAATATAGAATAAATGATAGTCCACATTAAAACTTTGAAACTCCACTTAAAAACGTTTTCCTCCTGAATGGTTCTCTTAATTTCCGTTCCCGGAATTTAAGAAATTTTTTATGTTCTCCACGCAGAAAGCTTTACGTAATATTAACCCCTGTAGTGAAAAAAATGTGTGAAATAAGCATCTTGGTTGCCATGTGTGGCGATTTTGCCGAATAAAATGTTTTGAATTCTTAAAGTAAAAATAAAAGAATAATAATGATTTTTTCAGTTTATTTTTTAGTTATTTTTTAATTATAATATCGTGTGCGCATAAGAAATGAGAGCAGGAATGATATGTTTTATACGCAAAACAATGAGGATCGAAGATATCCCAGACTAATTATGTAATTTTTTTTAGTTTGGCGAAAAAAAAAATGGCTTATAGGCCGATTTTTAGAGAGTGAGTTCTAGCGGTTTGCACAGTTTTAGGCTTTTTGGCGCAATTTACTGAGAGCTTAAGGGAATAGCATTTTTGAAAACAAGTGTATAGGTTTTCTTAGAATACAGCATTAAATTTTAACTATCCGTGCAGAAATAATGCAGTTATTAGGGCATTTCAAGCGATGTAGCTTCAGAATTCTCGCCAATTGAGTACATTGATTTAACTTGGGGGAAATCCGCCAAATTTCAGAAAATTGAAATCTTCGCATTTAGTACATCGAGGTAACGATGAATAAAACATGTTATAGTTGATAATTTAAAAAATGCGGCTGTATTAAGGGATTCCACTTTTCAAATAAATGCCTGGCGGTCGAACCATTTCCCATTTTGATTGCTGCTAAGTCAATGCTTCGAATGATTCCCTGAAAAAACTCTTGCAAAATGGCGTATGCTGGCACTTTGGCGAGGCTTAGATTTGAAACTGGATTTTACTTGAGACTGGTATATACGTATAATAAGACTGGTTATAGATAAAAATGAATGTTGGTATGTGTGTAGGAGGTTGAAAAACTCCAGCACCGTTTCACCCATCACCATGAAATTTGGTTCACCTAAGTCTTTTATCATGGAGAAGGTTTTTATGCTATCCGTTTTCCTCTAACTTTTCACTAGGTGGCGCAGCAGAACGTCGAATTCTATTCCGTTTAGCCGTTTGCTATGCGAATATCGTCCAACCAATTTCGATGAAATTTGGTACACGCGAATATTAGAACACGGAGAATATTTTTCACTATCCATTTGCTGTAACTTACCGCTAAATAGCGCTGCAACGCATCAACTTCTATACCGTTCGACCGTTCGGCATAAAATTTTTTATACTTACACATTTGAGAACGAAGAATATATTCTAACTGCGTTACTTTTGATGTTACTCACCACTAGATGGCACTGCAATGCATTATTATTTTAACTCGCCACTAGATGACGCTGCAGCAGGCCAAATTTTTGACCATTCAAACGGTGGCTATGAAAATCAGTATACATAGCTATTTGAACAATGAGAATATTTTGGCGTTATCCATTTTGCTATAACTCGCCACATGACGGCGCTGTAGCAAATCATTACTTTAATTAACCACTAGATGGCCCTGCAGTGTATCACTTCTTGACTATGCGAATGATCGCTATGAAAATAGGTATACATAGATATTTGAACACGGGGAAGAGTTTGGCACGATCCATTTTCCTATAACTTGACACTAGATGTCGCGTCAACACATGAACTTCAAGACTATTCAGCCGATCGTCATGAAAATTCGTATACATCGATATCTGAATGCGAAGAATATCCGTTTTGCTAAAACTCGCCACTAGATTGTGCTACGCCGCATCGCCTTCTGCACCGTAAAAACGATTGCCTTGAAATTCAGTATGCATGATTATTGAACACAATTAGGGATCGACCGATACCACATTTTCGCCGATGACCGATACCGATACTTTACCTATAAATTCATTTTTAGAAATAGCCGATACCGATACTTTTAAGTTATGGTATCCGCCGATACCGATACTTAACCGATACCGATACTTTACATAATTTAATGTCATTTAAACCTAAATCTGTATTCTGGATAGTTTTTGTAACGAGAATGGAGTTCGCGTTAAAATGAATAACAGCATGATGAAATTTGAGCCCAGTAGAAAGCATTAAAAAGAAAAAGCAGTGGATACATTGAAGTGTGAATTTACAGTAGTTCTAGTCTTTCTTTTCTGTTCAATCATGCCGACGAATGGCCGAATTTATAAAAAGCTGAGCACTGGGAAGCGTGCGGGTTCGGAATTCTTTCTCCTCGCGTGGCTGTCGATCTAATGGTCTAGGGTTTGGGGCGATTTTCTCCAGATGTTATGTGAATATGCGATAAACTCCCTTAAAAAGTCCTCTGCCCAAGCCCCCCATAGGTAGATGCCCCTCATTTAGGCTTGACAGAACAGAAACACAGGGGAGGGGGAGTTAAAGGGATATATTAATAAGAGAATCCATTTCCGGTGCCAACTGGTGCAAATATGTAAATCAATTTTTCTAAACCTCTATTTTGTCGCCTGTTTGTTGCTATGAGCCAGATAAAAGGATTTCATATTAGACCCAAAACAGCTTCCTGTTTGCTCTTACTATATGTGTCTTTGTTTTGGGTTCATACCTCGATTTTGTGCTTACAAAAGTAAACACATGAAATTTATTCAACTTCAAAGCATGCAAGTTTTATTTACATTTTCTTTAATTATAATTCTTTCACATATGAAAATATTTTTTAGATTACTTAAACTGCATTAAATTGTGATAATGTATAAACTGTCTGTACAGTACTATGTAAGTACATATGTATTTACATATTGTTCATTAAATACGTATGTAAATTCTTCCCTTAAAATGCATAATAAGTTCACATTAATTAATGTTTTATTTATCTGCTCCAATTATTTAACCACTAAGTGAATTATTAAATGTTTTAGCAAGATTTCTTTTTAATATGAACTCATGATCATTTTTAAGTTCTTTTTGAAAATCCGTGTATTTTGATTTCTCCGGACAGGGTTAAGTCACAATTAATCCGGATGATCCATGAATTTGATCTTTTCCGTAGGAAGAACAGATACACGCCGATTATTCCTGTGTTTTCCTTATATATAAATACTATTCACAAGAAATATGTTTTTTACCCCAAAATTTGATATAAACTAAATAATAATTAGTATTACTAATTATACTAATACAGCTTCAACTTTTTAAATTAACAATATAAATAATTATTAGATATAGATAATTATTACATTTATCAAAACAGAATGATACACAAATCCTAAGTTCTCTCATTAATCTGATAGATAATAAAATCATTAAATGTTTGACAATTCGTACTTTTGATAGTGTTTAATTATGACCAACAGGGGCACCGGGCATTGATAGATTTGGGGGGCCCAAAATCTATGAAATTTGTTATATTTTTCATAAAATTTTGATATAAAAAATATTTCAGAAAAAACATTTAAAATTGGGGGCCCTTTCAAGTCGGGGGCCCTAGGCAAAGTTCCGATTTGCCCATATAATAATAAGGTCCTGCGCTTCACGACCAAAACCACATCATACTTTAAAACTTCAACCTTTCAAAACCATCAAAAAGAGGTTTCCAAATGGAAGAAAATGTGCCTCACTATTTTCAGCAGACTTTTAAAATGTGAATATTCTTATTAAAATTTAAAATCACAGAATGCAAAACAATGTAAAATAACGGAATTTTGAAGTGCATTTACATATTTTATTCTCTAAATTCGTGGATTGTCTTTACTCTTGAAAATTTCATTTACATAATGAAATGTAAGAAATAGTAAGTTTAACAAATTTATAATAAATACCAATTTATTTTTAATTGAAAGTCGTAATTTAATACTTTTAAACATCGAATTAAGTAAAAAGTTTGTAATATTTTCTGAAATAACTGCAAAAATCTCTTATCTTTGTACAACGAAATTTTCTCTATAGCGAATGTTTTAACTGGAACCGAGCGAGTTCGTTACAGGGAGATTCAATTGTGTGTGCATATATATATATATATATATATATATATATATATATATATATATATATATATATATATACATTAGGGTGATTCATAAAATTCAAGTTTTTATTTTTTTGACTCTCAACCCATAATATCATTCTATCTACTAAAATATGAATTGGTTATTAATTTCAGAATTTTTTATTGATATTTAGGGGTCGCTACCAACTCTCAAAGTTTAAAAATTAACTGCAATAACACCCTTTTGGGTCTACGCGTTTCCTTCTCTTCTCTACTTCCGGCCACCCCCATATCAAGCAAGTACCAATAAATTGAGCACCTCCCACTGCAGGAGGGGGGGGGGGACAAAAAAGAAAAAAGACATTTTATGCGTATGACATTCCCCAGCTTTAGTTAGCTGGACTGATATTTACAACATAAACAATCCTGCTTCTTACCCAGAGATAAAATCATTGAAATCCAAAGTGGTTGTGTTCGCTCGTGATGAAATATGGTTAATCGGACACACTTGCTCAGAATCAGTGCAAACAAGATTACCCTCAGTGCAAGAAGTAATGAGCTTATTTTTTCACTATAAAAATTTAATGAAAAAAGTAAATAGAGAATCAGCGTCATTAACTGCTGGTGGTGTGATGGCAATATGGGAAAAAGCAAGTATTCCCACCAAGGAAAAGCAACATGTTATCACAAAAATACTCAAATATTTCAAGGAATGGCAGAATAAAAAAAAAAAATAAAGAAAGAAAATAAGGCATAGCGTTCAGCAACAATCAAAGAAAAATAAAACAAGTGGCAATCAAATTTAAATGTTCTGTTTGATATAGCTCACTCTAATGCTCTAAATATAATGAATATTGACGAAGATAAGCAATTTCTTTTGAACCAGAGAAAAATGAACCGTCTTGGACGAATCGGTAAGATTGATAAACAGTATGCTAGAAAACTTGATAAACAATTAGAAAAAGAAGTTAAGTTGGAAAAAATGAAAGAAAAAGAAAAAGGAGCAATAAATAGACTAACTGAGAAATACGATTTATTGTCATCTTCAGATACTTCTTCTACAGAGGACAGGAGTGATAGTGACATGAGTCAAAGTCGTCCTAATTCTCCGAAGCCAGGACCTTCTTCAAGCAAAGATTTTTCGATACCAAGGAAACGAGGCCGAAAAATAATCCTAGATTCTAATTTAGCAACTAGTCTCGATGTCGCTAAATTGAGAGGCCGGAAAGCAACACTGTTGTTTTGACATCTACACTCAAAAGTCTAGCCTGTAATGTATCAGAATACAACGTAAGCTATTCCTCTATACGTTGCTAATGAATGAATAATAGACTGCAGCTTGCTGAATCAATAAAATCTGATTTCCAACCCCAAACTACACTAACTGTGCACTGGGATGGAAAAATGCTCGAGGACATAGCAGGGCATGAAGTAGTAGATCGTCTACCAATCTTGGTATCTGGAAAAGGAGTGGACCAGCTCTTGGCCGTTGCTAAGCTTCCAGATGACAAAGGAGAAACCATGGCGTCTGCTATTTTCGTGACAATTTCATCGTGGAACTTACGTGATAAAATAAGATGTATGTGCTTCGACACAACGGCATCTAATACTGGGCGAATAAACGGAGCCTGTATTCTTTTGGAACAAAAAATGCAAAAAGAATTGATTTGGCTCCCTTGTCGGCATCACATCTTAGAAATCGTACTGGAAGCTGTCGTAGTATCAGCTATTGGACCATCCAGCGGTCCTGAAATTATAATTTTCAAAAAATTTAAGAGCCGTTGGACAAAAATAAATCAGGAAGACTTCAAAACTGCAATTTTTGAATCATCTACTTGGAATTGCGTTCAAACTGCTGCGACCGATATAATTACTTTTGCTGAGAATCAACTACAACAATTTCAGCCTCGTGACGATTACAGGGAGCTCCTTCATTTAATCATTATCTTTTTAGGAGGGATTCCTGAAAGCGGTATCTCATTCAAAGCCCCTTCTGGAATGCATCGTGCACGTTGGATGGCGAAAGCTGTATATGCATTGAAAATGTTTCTATTTAAGCACCAGCTTAAGATCACAATTAAAGAAGCTAAGGCCATTACGGATATCTGCATATTTGTTGTACTTGCCTATGCAAAATACTGGTTTACAGCGCCAGTGGCTTATATGGCACCTGAAAATGACCTGAAGATTTTGAAGGACATAGTTGAGTTCGAAAAACATGATACAGTTTTAGCCAAAGTCGCCGGTAAAAAGATGTTGGGTCATCTTTGGTATCTTTCTGAAGAACTGGTTGCTCTAGCTTTTTTTGATAAGCGAATTTCTAATGAAACAAAACGCAGAATGATTTTAGCACTGAATAATGAAAGTTCGGAAAACAGTCCTAAAAAGGCATCTTTGAGGTATGATGCAATCAAAAATCAAAATATCGAAGATTTCGTTTCAACAAATACAATGAAATTTTTCAACACGACTGGTATTTCATGCGAGTTCATACAAAAAGATCCTGAGCTGTGGGAAGAAGAAGAAAGCTACAGGTCAGCTAAAGAAATTGTACAAAACATGAGAGTCGTTAATGATATAGCTGAACGAGGTGTTGCTTTGATGGAAGAATACAACAAATTACATACAAACGATGAGGAGCAGAAGCAGTACTTGATGTTGTTAGTTAAGAATTATAGACAGAAAAACCCCAACGTCAATAAGTCAAATTTTATATAACATTTTTTCTTTCTTTCTACTTCGAGGTTTCAACACTGTTATTTAGTATTTTCATTCATAAAAATGTATTCTGATTGTAATAAAATTATTTATTTAAAAATTTATCGTTTTTGCTTCATTTCTCATATTTCAAAATTTGGTAGCGACCCTTAAATATCAATTAAAATTAAAAAAAAAAATACTGGTATGTTTTATAGTGGAATAGACCATTTTTAGGGGTTGAGAGTTAAAAAAAAGGGAAAAATTTTTTTGGGGGTCTTTTATGAATCACCCTAATATACATATATATGAATGAACTCTATTTCGAGTCCACACAGTGAGAAAATAAACGCTTATAAAACTGAAGTAAAATTCTAGCCTACCTCTCGAAATTTGTTTTTTGCAATCCTTGTAGATAGCGTATTTAGTGTTGGGCACCAATTAAAAATAATTTAGAAGAACAGATTATTGTCCTGTTAAACTGCCATCTAACGATAACGATTCTTTGTCCATAATTTCGACCACACTTGGTGATACGACATCCATAGCGGTGGTTAGAATTAAAAAAAAAAAAAAACAGTTCGAAAACACTCGCGCAAACAAATGTGCCGATGAAACGACGCCTCTCATCTCATTACCAAAATAAAGATTCCAGAATGGTTGCGCGTGCGTACTTTTCTTCTGAAAAGCGAAGTATCGGTTAAAAAGTATCGGTGAAAATGGATGAAAGCAACAGAAACCGATACTTTCCCGATACTTTTAGAATCGGAAGAACCGATACCGATACCTAAAAAAATAGGAGGTATCGGCGCCGATACTATCGGTTGCCGATACTATCGGTCGATCCCTAAACACAATATAACGCGATATCCATTTTGCTATATCTCTTTATTACAATAAATAGTAATCACAACAAATATTAATATCAAAAAGTCCATTCATTCCCGTGCGAAGAACGGGTACTTCAGCTAGTATTATATAAAGAAGGGACATAAAAAATTACATAAGAATCGCAGAGCATACAGTAATTATAATGTTTTATTTATTGCTTAAAAAATATTTTTGCTGTACATTTCTTTGGTTTTTCATCGCTTTCGTGAATTACTTGCAACCATTTTTCATCATTTCGCGGACCCCCGTAATGGCTACGAAGACCTCCCTCCCCCCCACCCAGGTGTCCGCGGACCGCAATTTAAGAATTTAGAGTATAATCCCAAAGAATTATTTTGTGTGCCCTATGAAAGAGATAGAATGTTTCCCATCGAAAATTTTACTATTATAAATCCGAATAACATATACTAATTGAATTTTGTCGGAGATACATCAATGTTCCTAAAATAAACCTGGAGAATTTACTGACCAAGACTGTAATTAATTGAAATTCTATTGTGGACATGTAAAAGTACTATAAATGCTATAAAAACCACTTTGATTTGGGTCATGGCAAACATCAAATCACAATAATCAACAAACATATACAAATTTCATAGTAGTCCATATATATTTGCGACAGTTGACGGAACATAGTGATGGGGGAAGACAGATGAACTGACAAACAAAACGAAATTAAAAACGAACTTGATTTTTTTTGAGTATTAATTATTTTTTAATTCTATTTTGCACAATTTTAAAAAATCAGTTTAAAAAAATGCTCTTAAAAAACTAAAGAAATAAAAGAAATAGTTTCATTAAGATGCAAGTTTTTTTGGTAATAGCGCTTGTGTATATGTATATATTTATACATAATATACTTATATACATATGAAGACACGAATAGTACATAAAAAAGACACAAAGAGGACAAAAACATCCTATAAAAAGTAAGGATTGATATTTCTTCCGAATGTAGCATGTTACGAGTGAAAATACTAGCTTACAAAAAATTTTAATTTTTGTGAGGCTAACTAAAATACATCGTCCAGTGTTATAGGTTAAAACATTTCACAATATGTCATCTCTTGCAGCTGAAGGAGATAACAGGATTTTGATATTTAAAAGAAAATTACAGGATAATGGAAATCAGAACAGTGATAACCAATGATAATTGTCTTTTCTACGAATTAATCTCTATTACGCCAGCATAATGCACAGAAAATGACTGAATTATGTTTCACATGTATCTTCAACCTTTTAAGCAGAAAGATACTCTTCTGAGAAACTCGTTATGCTGCAGCAAATATACCTGCTCGTTTTCACGCTGAGTCGAAGTTAAAAAGTTTTATCTTTCAATGCAATCATTTTAGGATTTATTGTAGTTGGCGGCAGAAATATATTTCTTAGAACTTCTAAAGGATAATATTTAAAAAAAAAAAAAAAAGAGAGATAAATTTTGTTAATATAACTTCTAAAATGCTATTTTGTAATTCATGTGCAGTTATACTTCTAAAATAAATGGAAAATAAAAGCTCTGTGTTTTTTTAATAATGGGAAACTTTATATAATAAACAAACAAACATTAAAAAATCGAAGTAACTGAATAAGACAGGGGCGTAGCCAGAAATTTTTCATGGGGGGGGGGGTTACGACTACTACAACTCATATATATGTATACGTGTGTGTGATAATGTAGTGAAGAATATACATTTTGTATGACTCCCCCCTAACCCCCCCCCCCCTTGGCTACGCCCCTGGATAAGAGGTAGAGATGAAATAGAGATGAGACGGGCTCAGCCCGAACCCTGTAATTCACGATTGCGCTCAGGCTCGTGAAAAATGTCTCTTTTATTGAGCATACTCCTTGAAACAGATTATAAAAAGTGGTTCATCGGAAAAATAAACATTAGGACTGATTAATAAATGTTGGGACTTACAACAAAATAATTGATGGGTAAAAAGCTAGCTTTTTCACATAATTTACTAAAGGGTATGTTGTGCTATTTCATTTGTGTATGGGTGTTAAAATGGTGTTAATTCAAAATTTTGGCCTCATTATTTGCTGGTCTTTCTTAGTTAAATGCTAGTAATGTATATATTCACATCGTATCATAAAATATTTTTTAAAAGTAATTTTTTCCCTATCAACTAAATTTTTATATGCAAATTTCTTAAATTTATTATGCAAAATGTCTTTTCTGGACGTGTTTTAAATATGACATTTTTTAATGTCACTATATGAGATTTGTGACTTGTATTTTTCTGTATCGAATGTATCTAAGTACATACGAATGTTTGACACTGATGTGACTCAACGGAATTTTTAATAAAAATTGAAACATTATCGTTATTATTTGATAAACATGGATATAAAGAATTAGAAGCATTAAGAGTTTGGAACTATGTTTGTCTTTAATTTGCACAAACGGCAAAATTTATCGTATTCTATCAATGAAGCAATTGAATTTTATTTATCTTTAACTGAAATTTCGGGAGGGCTCGGGCTCCGACTTAAATAATATTGCTCGGGCTCCGGCGGGCTCGGATTAAAAGTCCTCGGGCTTCAAAAAATGAGCCCGAACTCATCTCTAAGTATAAAGGTACGGGAATTAAAAATTCCCGTACGTGTCACATACCGAAGTTAAAAGTACACCAGAAAAGTTTATAAGATGTTTTAAGTTTTAAAATGAAAGATTTTGTCAAAAAGCTGAGGGAGCATGAGTCCTACTGTGTGCCCCCCTAACGCCCTGATTATGATAGGAGGCGTATTTTCAATTCAAAATCTTTGTATTCTGGAGCTTTAAAATTTACGGGGTAAGTGTAAGACCTATTTCAGAACATTAGAATATAACGAAGATTGCTAACTTTGAAAAGTTTTACGTTAAGTTTACGAAGAACACAAATATGAAAACATTTTAGTGAAAAAATATGAATCTATTTTTACTAAATATTCAAACGCTGTGAAAAGCAAATAGCATTGCAAGAGCGACTAACAGGACATAATGAGTCACACAAATTGATTCTCTTTTTCTTTTTCAATGACCAACTCACTTTTGAATAGATTAAATTATATATTTTCAATGCCTCCTTTAATTTAGGCATTAAATGACACATTTTCAATGAAAATTAATAAGTACACAGAATAAAGTATGTTTTTCCATAGTACACTTCAAACATATTTTCTGGAACTTAGGAACAACAGTTTCTGTCCTAAAGTTTCTAACCACGCTTAAAAATATGATTTCGGTTTGCATATCCTATCCGTCTGTCCGAACTGACTGCATTAACCCTTTAGAGTTTAGTGTTCCCGCTCTGGGAACACGAAACTCTGACGCTTTGACTGTTGCCAGTCACGAAGAATAGATTTGATTTCTATAAAAATAGTTGCGGGTGACATAGCTCGACGAGACTACTTTAATTTTTAGCACGTCATTTCCCGTAAAAAAAAAAAAATCACGATTATTTTTAACAGCAATGTAATTGCACGCTGTGCGCGCTCACAGCCAGCTGTCGTCAAAAAAAGGGTCTCTAGAACTGTGGCACGCGATGAACGTTTCGATCGTCCGCCATCTTGCTGGTAGTTAAGTCGAGCGATGGCAACGGCTGCCCTTTTTTCAGCATTGGGAAAGGGTTGCGCCTCAAAGGGTTAAATATGCATCAACTGCTACTAATTTTTTATGTGTTATTATTCAGCACCGTTATTATGTAACGCTATTGAAAAGGGTGCACACAGCATTAGTTCTTTTATACAGAGCGACCCCAAATACTTCCAATATACAATTATCGCCGTTTATTTCGGTTGGTGGTTTACCCAGCGAGCCGCTTATTCCGGTGAAAATCGGTATGAACAGATCGAAATGGCCAAACTGCACTGGTTTCCCTCCAGTTACCTAGGTAGAGAGTGCCGCTTTATGCGGTGAAGTAATCTTTGGAGATAAGATAAATTTTCGACACAATTAGCTTTTAGGGCTAAGTGAAAGCCAGGCAAAGCTGGCTCATATTTCTGTGGAGGTGTTGCAGTAATTCAACCAAAAGAATTGTTAGTATACATAACAGAATTATTAATAAAAATAATGATCAATCCTGCACCTGGAACCAATGAGACAGCAGATGATGATGATGATGATGACGACGATGTGCATCCGAACCGGGTGCATGCCACAAGAGTAGATTTGCTGAATGCTACAGAAATTTAAGTAGACTATTTGGGAAGAACAACGTAAATGATACCTTCTTGTCAACATTAAACGAAATTCAATTAGCTATGCTCCTAAACAGTCTTTAATTTCGAATTTTCTCTTAAAGAAGTTGTTTATTTATTTATTTTTTTAATTTTTATAAAAAGTACGTATGTACTTTTTCATTTCTTTATTCTTAAATAAATATGCGCATACGTTAAAATATTGACTAACATAGTTTACATATTTTATTTAATTTACTGATATTTTAAACTTATATTTTCTCACTTTTACTTTGGTTACGCCGTTAATTTCTGATTTTGGTTATTCCGGTCAGTTGCTATCCGTCCCGATGTGACCGGCATAAGTGGCGACCACTGTATTACGATCCAAGAGCAGTCACTGTTTAAAGGACATTTCGTTTCGAATATCTTTTGTTCAAAATAAAGAAAAAATTAATATACATAAAATTAATAGTTTATTAACGAATGCTCTTTGTCAGTGTAACATTTACAGCTTGAAAATTTCTCCCTGCCGCTGTAAATAAATTTTGAAGAGAGAATAATCGGAGTTTTTTGTTAATTATCTGATTTCCGGAGCAAATTAAAAATGTCAGAGAAACTCCATGGAGAGAGAGTGTAAAATTACATTATTTCTGGGATTAATATGAAAGAAATCGCATGTACTTTCAAATGATATTGCATTGTGCTTATAATTAAACTTCCCCTGTAAACAGCAGTCTACAGCTGAAAAGGATGAGAAGATCGCCTCCAAATTTGCAAATGAACATGAGATGTGCTTAAGTTTTTTTTTTTTTTTTTTAAAGTTCAGAAAATGTCTGCTAAGCGGCACTTTGCAGTATGAAATCAACTCTAAATATTAGCCTAACTAGATATAAATGTGCTCAAAAACTACTCAATAAATGTTGAAATTGTGGTTTATTTTGAATGATCCACTTTCAAATTTGCTGTTTTTTCCGTTAAAAAATATATCCCTCTGTTTTATGTATCACTTTATCAAGAATGTTCAAATATAATTTTCCATCCTGTCCCATGCATATTATAGATAGAACTTTAGTAGTAAGTGGCCGGATATCCGGCACAGAGAAGCCGGATATCCGGTAGTTATGATTCGGATAACCGACGGTACTTCGGATATCGAAAAATCAGCCGGATACATGCCGGATATCCGTTACATCTCTACAACAGAAACTTCAAAATTCCAGTTTCTGAATCATTAATTAGCCGCAAAACTTAAAGAATCGGCATTCACTTTAGAAGTACTTTTTTAAATGGCAGTATGATATCAAAATTCATCAATCAGAGAATAATAATAGAATGCAGTATATTAAAATAGCGGAAGCGCTTCAAGCTTTTCAATTTTTAAATAGCAACACGTCTATCATTTTATGGAATATTGATGTACATTTTAATAACGTTAATTGGATGTTATTCTTATTTTCCAATTATAAAATTAAATACAAAAATCGAATGCTAAAAATTAAAAAATCTGCAATGTAAAATCTCTCACTTAATTTTGAATTAATCAGACACCAAATGATTTTATTTCATATTCGTGGAAAACTGCATAAAAAAATTTACCACATTGATATGGAGTATTTCACAAAGTTTCGCGAAATATTACAAAAATCAATTACTGATTAGTCAAAAAAGTGACAAGCAAAATCTAAATTTTATTTAACATTTTTTTCACTTCTTTTTTAACAAAATAAATTAAACAAAATCATACCGGATTTTTTAGAACAAAGAACGCAGTAAACTATTATTTTGAAGACAGATTTAAGCAACATTTTAAATGTAAAAGAACTACATAGCAAATATACAACAAGTAAAATTTTAAGGTATGTAGCAACGCCCAGTATAATTGAGCAAGTACAAGAAAATACTATACATTAATTCTGTTTTGAAAGGCGGAAGAACGCATTTCTGTGACAGCGGCTACTCAAGTGTCAAACAGGTGTTATTAAGGAAGAAACAAAATAAAATAAAGAGAAGCAGCTTTTCACGTCGCAGTGCGACACCTGTGACATTAAAAATGAACTATAATTAGGAATAAAAATGACAAGTTTATGTAAATGCGTTCCGCTAAAAAAAAAGAAAAAAAGAAAGAAAGGAAAACTCCAACAGACCAATTCCAAATTACACAACTTAACATATTTCGAAAACGAGTAGCTCTTTTCCACTTCAATTTTTCATTACATTAATTAGATAATACAATATTTAAAAGACTTTCCACCCATAAAGTTATGCAATTTGAAAATTTTAAAACTGCCTTTCAAGGAAATCAAACTTATGATTTCCTATAAGTGGAAAGAGATTAAACTAGATATGTATTTGCGGTGTAAAAACTGTAGTGCGCGCGCGCGATTTGAAACCAAATTCCAAAAATGTAAGAACGATGATCGATCAGAAGATGTGCAATCAGAAAAATATTTTACACAATTTTTATTCAATCCAGAAAGGCCTTTCTACGCCGTTGCGTAATTTATATAGTTTTTTTTTTGGGGGGGGGGACACACCAAGGGCGGGGGCACCTAATTAATCCACACAAACAAAACGTGGTTTGCTCTTTATCCGACAAATAAATTAAGAGGTAAATAGCATAGCTTTGTGCCTACAAGTGGTGTTCACCAGGCATGAGGTAACAACACACTTGACGAGGATTATTTAAGCATTTTACACAGTTACATCCACCTCACGATGAAAATAGTACTACTGTATAGGCGACATGAATGATGAAGATATTACTGCCCTCGATTCGCACAGCCTCTTACCTCACAATCGTTGCTTTGTGAATTGTGAGCACAGTAACGAATATTTTCAATCTTATTTCGCTCTCTCTTTTAGATTTTTTCCCCTCTCTTTCTTCTGGTGGGGATTGGGGGTGGGGGAACTAAGACGATTTTAATAAGTAAGAAGAAAAAAAAAATTCGCTTTAAAATTAAGAAAACATACCAATAATTAAACTGTCAAATTTAGATATTAACAATAAATAATATTAATACATAATATGAGAAACGAAAATTTACTACTGCAAATTTTGTTCTAAAAACATTCTGAATTCCAGGAGAATTCTAAATACATTCAATATTGGATTCTGAAAAATTATGTAAATGCACGTAGACAATATTACGAGCTGAATGCGCCGAGTTTGCTAACTTAAAGTAATAACTTTTTTTAAATATTTTGGTAAAGAAGCAATTATTTAAAGCTTAAATAAAGATATGTTTCTCGAGGGAGGGGGGTCAAAACAGCTTTAGAAAATAAAACTCTACAATGAAGACACGGCGTAAAGTTACTAACCCAACACACTTTTAAAATTATTTACTCCGCCCCCCCCCCAACCTGAAAATTCAAAAAGACTGACTACTCAAAAAAATGTTTACACCTCTCAGAATCCACTTTTAATCGAACCCTAATTCAAAATATAAAATAAACATCTTTGTCCTTACAATGAACAATGGAAAAAGTTTTTAGACGTTTCATTCATAAAAAATAAACTATTACAGATTAAGTTGCAAACTAAAGTGTAATTTTTAAAATTACATTTTACTCAATTTGTTAATCATGGCAAAATACGATATCAGTGGGTATATTTTTAAACTGTAGAATTTGAAAATATAATAGTTCAGTCACGTTTTGCACTGCAATAATTTGCAAATAGGGTCTCGTAACTCAACAAAATGTCGGAGGCGTCGAAATTCTTGTCAAAACTCAACCTATTATAATATATCTAAAATTCATTTATTTCCTTCCTAAGAATACCCTCAGAAACTTCGAGGGTTTGTTGATTTCATTCCACAATCCCACGCATCTAACTCAATGAAGAGATTTTTGGGTATTTTGTGAATGGTGAAAACCTTTTTTTAACAAGTGAGCCATTTTTTACTAACAGCATTCTCCACCCCACCCCCTACCCCCAACCTCCCAAAAAGATGTTATATCGATTTTTATACGCTATACTGCATTGCAGTTTTTTTTGAGTTCTCATTCACCTCCGAAAAAAATTGTTAGTTACGCTACTGGTTCCACAAAATTAATTTCTACATTAAACAGCTAATTTTATAACTGTTGTTTTAGAAATATTTAACTAAATATCTAGCCATACACCCATTTACCCCACCTCAGAAGAAAAAAAATTTAAAACAGAAATTACAATTTTATTCTTAGGGTTTTTTTTTTTTTTTTTTTAATGTAACGCAGTTCTTTCTCTCTGTAAATGAAATCTCTCTGCAAAAATGTATCAAAATATAAATGCTTTATCAAATTATAAGAAATATAGAAGAAAGTTTTTCAATATCACCTGTCAACAGGCAGTATGTTTAGAAACTAAAAAAAAAAAAAAAGAAGAAGTTTTGGGCACATTAAGATTGTTGTAATAGCCTTTCATCAGAAGTAATTGTTATGTTGTTAAAATATATTTCCATCGAAAAAAAATATTGAAACATCTAAATTTTTATGGTGAGAAAAGGTGTTTTTCCACATATCCCCATTTTATCCATACCACTCCAGCTCGAAAAAGCCTACACTTTTTTTTTTTTTGCAACATTGTACACAATTTGTACATAACATTGTACACAATTTGTGCATAAAAAGTGGATACTCTTGAATATTTTGAAAGTAAACTATATATATATGCGCAAATTATATGCAGTTTTTATGCATACTAAAAAGTGCATATTCTATACTGTCAAAAACTGTGAGCTAAAAGTGTATATTTTTCAAAGTATTCAAAGTATTCACTTTTTATGCAAATTTTTTGCAAAAAAAAGTGCAAACATTTTCTAGCTGGAATTTACGCAGTTTGAAACAATTTTCGCAAAATCTATTCCAAATTTTAATAAACTGTAAGGGCATAGTTTAGTTGAATGACCACCTATTGTGTCGTAAAATTTCGTTTTATTCGCTTAAGTCGTACGTGATACGCGAATAAAAAATTACGCAGTTTGAAACGTTTCAGAACATCAAAATCTAATCACAATTTTTTAAAAATCCGAAGCCTATCGCTTAAGCCGAGTGAGCACCTATCATATCACCAAATTTTACTTCTGTCGCTTGAGTCAATTTAATGTGATGTGCGAATAAAAAAAAGCGTCACGGACAGAATGACAGACAAACTTTTTTTTACGGTCGTACTGGCGTCATAATGCTTAAAACGGATAGAAATCACAATTTTTTTTAAATTCCGAGTAGTGGGCAGGCAAAGTCCACTTTTATTTATTTACATACATAAAAGTTTCTATTCCGAAATTGGAACAACTATCACTTCAAACTTAAGGTTTGTCATCGCAAGTCAGACCCTTCTGGTGGTTAGGATGCTCGCGTACCACGCCTTTCGTCCCCAGTTCGATCCCAAGTCTCGGAAACTTGAAAAATGCCGTTTCGAAATGACTGCATTTTTCAAGCTTACGTGTGATAACAGATGGCAGCACTATAATTCAAAGAACGGAGGACGTTGTCAAGAGACTTTGTAGCTACGACGTCACGATCCATTCGTGACAGCTACTCCGACATTCGTTAAAATCAACCGACCACGCCCCCTACATTTTTCAGTAAGTGCACTTTTTGTGTACACTTTAGTTTTCACTTTTTATGCATAAGCAGAGATGCAAATACGCTCGGATTTTGTTTACTTTTTTTTGTATATTTTCTAAAAACTTTTTCCAGCTGGGACCATTTTCCCCCCACTTGACCCTACCCATTCAGTTTACAAAAGTTAGAAAGCCTGGAACAACAGATTTACTTAAGTTCCAGGCTTGTGCCTCCAGCCTCTTGTGAATGTTTGGAACTCTTTTGGAAATGAAGAAGGGCAGACCTTTGGTGCCGTCCAAATTGATTATATATTGACCAGGCAGTCATTAGTTTACTCAAAATGCTTTATAAAAACTTTTTTTTTAACAGTATAGTTTAATAACTTTTTAAAAAGAATTCTTTAAACAGCGAGAGAAAGGAAAATTTTTCTAGAAAAAACAGTGGGAACATTTCTTGATCTGGGGACTTCCAATTTTCTTTCAAGATCGACTTATGATAAACAGATTTTAGTATAAACGGAACTACATTGGTTTGAAATCCCAGTAATGATAAAAGGAAATGTTGCTGAAATTGTACTGTCACATAAATAACTCTGATAACTGGTTGTTATTAAGAAGGATATAAAAACTACTTATCTATATTGAAAGAGCAATTTACAAAAAATTATCGAAACGCTAAGTTCCTGCTTTAATCGTAACATCACCACAATCTGAAATTTACAGAAATATGGAAAAGTGATACGATCACAGCTAAAAATAATTCAGGATCTAAAATCGTTGACGAAGAGGAAAGGATAATGCCCCGCCCCCCCAGAAATTTTTAATTCTTGCAACAAAGTTGTAAAAATCAAACGAATTTGTGAACAAACATTCTATGTGACAGACTTTTGGGCATTCCTAAGTTAAGAAGTTTTTTCTGACTACAAACCTGTTAGAATTCATTGTCACCACTTCATTCAAATTAATAGAAACTGAATAAAAATGTTTATGTAAATAAAATGAACTTGTGGTGTCTGACTATCGCTCATCACCAGTGTCTGTCCACCAGATAAACTGGACATAGAGAAGTGACGTCAGGACTGACTTGCAGAGTTCCAAATGTCTCTAACCGCGTCCATAGTTCTTAGATCTGAGATCCGCGTCCATAAGATCTGAGCTAAGCGCGCCGTCTCACTCTTACTACTTCTCAGGCAGTGTGCAAATACCGTGCTTGGGCGAGTATAAAGCTCGCAGCAGCAACATAATACTAAGTTGCGTAATTTTTATCAGCTTTCGCTCCAAAAGCTGACATATCTAAGTGCACAGATGCTCGAACTTACCAGCGATCTCTCACCAGGGTTATTAAAAACCCGGGTTCTTTTTTCAGAAAAAAAAAAAAAACCAACCCACTGGGTTTTTTTTCAAGGTTTTGGGGATTTCAGGGTTTTTTCAGAGGAAGGGATGGGGTTTCAGAATATTTGAAAAAAAATTATTACTAAATACAACTTAAACCAATTAATTGATTACAAAAATCAATTATAAATAAAAAATGGTTAAATTAATAGTAATAACTAATTACAATTATATTAATCATACATGAAAAACGTATAAATCAATAACAAGAACAACCCCTATCATGGTTTGCTCTTAGATAAATTAACTATTAGTAATAATTTTAACAGTGATATACTAGTGCTTAATTAGAACTTTTTAAACTAATGATTTTTTACAGTTAAATAATCCTTATTCATTTTAATACAGATAGGCATAGAAACTTTCTCTAGAAAGTTTTTATGCCTATATGAAGTCTAATTTTTTTTCCCTTTGGTAATAGTGGTGTGGGGGGAGATAGGGAGCTGTTTATAAACTTTACAAGTGGTGTACTGATATTAAGACATGTATTGTCTACGTAATTAAAGTTGAAATTTTGAAAAAATCCATTTGGGTTTTTTCTTGGGTATTTTCGGGTTGGGCAAAATCACAACAACCCTGTCTCACATTGAAAAAACACTCAAAATACTGGTGTTAAACGATAAAGTAATTAAAAAACTTTGTAAAAAACACACATAAGAAGTTTAAAAAAAATTACAAACAAATGCGTAATAATATTTTTTCTGTTAAAACGAGTAATATTATTTTATAAAATATTTAAATATAATTTAGTTTAACTTTTAAATTCAAAAATAAATGAGAGACCTATATCATTATTTTCCTATTCCTCATGACGGGACCTTCCGAAATTCGCGCATAAAAGAGACGAGTATAACTGAGGTCACTCTACTTTAGGCAATTCGTGGACCTAACCAGATGTAACGTGAATACGCGTAAGAACCTCTTAAAAAAACTCCTCCGACCAAGGCATAACCCCCGTCCTCCGTAGGCAGATGCCCCTTGTGTAGGATTGTCACATAACTAAAACACTCGTGCAAGTGAAACACTGTACATCTTAAAATGTTAATTCTTTTTTTGTGAATAAAGTTTTCAATAAAAAATCAACTTAGTTATTGTTTCTAGCATCTTTCCATTTAGACTTCAGTAAAGGTTAATGTAAAAGTAGGGATGTAACGGATTGTCGGATTTTGCCGGATATCGGATATCCGAAGCTCCTTTGGTTGCCGGATACGGATATCCGGCACTAAATATGTATTTAGTCATCAAGTGTGCTTTTTCATTTTTTTAATATAGTGACATCAAAATAATAAATTGCAAACATGTGTCACACATCATTAAAGTATTTTTTAATAATTGACTTATAATTTACAAAAACTATAAGCCTCACCATGGCACGGTCGTTATGTCAGTGAAAATGGAAGACGGCCGAAGTTTGAAGGTCTTGGGTTCGGGTCCCATCGCGCGGCTGTCGATCTAGCGGTTTCGGTAGGTTTTCTGCAGATGTAACGTGAATGCGCGTTAGAACCCCTTAGAAAGTCCTCCTACCAAGGCACCCCATCCTAGACAGATACCCCTAGTGCAAATTTGCCTTAAAAACACAACACTCCAACACTCCAAAAACTAAATATGTTTACATATACGTACATAAAAAATGTTACTTAAAATGTAAAAAGTTGAAATATTGTTTTTATGTGTGCACTACTGGCAGAAGCGAATAAATTTTAACCATGGCACATTTATTAATGTATCCATAATTGCAGATTATTTTCACAACGAATTGCATTACTTTTTTAATTAAAGAATAAGATATGTGTTTGTATACGATACCTATGATTGATGAGTTAATTTTTTCTTAACATAGGTTTAGTGCCTTTTTTCTGTTTTAATAATACAATATTAATTTACATTGTCATTTTTAGTTTTATTTTAAGTTAAATTACTTTTAAAGATTGATAAATAAAAAGTCAATCTCTTTTAAATATTTAAAATGAAATTATCATGCTTTCTCTTGAAGTTTATACACGTATAAAACAGATTTTTTCAGGTTATGCATTAAATTTCTTTAATCAAAAATAATGTATTTTTTTAAACTACCAGTTATAAAAGAAACAGATCTGTTTAATTGTTTAGCTTCTAAAATATAATGTTGAAATAAGAGCATTCTTTCACAGCACAAAAATTTATATGGCACCATGGGGGGGGGGATTCATTTAAAAAAAATCCTTTCAAACATCAGTTTCGAAATTTTAGGACAATTTCATTTTTTTATTCTTGATGTCGATATCCCTACACACACACACCAAAATTTATATGGCACCATGGGGGGGGGGGAATTCATTTAAAAAAAAAAAAAAAACCATCAGTTTCCAAATTTTAGGACAATTTCATTTTTTTATTCTTGATGTCGATATCCCTAAACACACACACACAAAAAAGGATTAGTCAAAGTACTTTATGTATGGAGTGATAATCATACACAATACTGTAATAGTAACTAAAACAACTATTTTAAGCTAGTAAAATACCATGTTACAACATGCCTGACTGCACAAGCAGCCATGTTATAATTTTCATTAATAAATAGCTCACTAACACATTTTAAATGCGCATATTTTAAGCAGACTTAACTTTAAAAATCAATTGAAACTTGCAGAAAATCATATAATGAATTTAAATAACTAAATCCAATTTAAAAATATGCAAAATACCGGTTAAGTTTTAATCATTAGGTATTGGAGACTTCAATTAAGGAATGCTCAGTAAAAGATTGTCATTTAGAAAAAGGATGGAGATTGAAAATTTCTCCCCGTCTCTGTAAATAAATTTTGAAGATAGAATAATCGTAGTTTTCTGTTAATTAACAGATTTCCGGAGCAAATTTAAAATATCGGAGAAACTCCATGGCGAGAGAGTGTGAAATTACATTATTTCTGTGATTACCACGAGAGAAATCGCATATACTGAATGCACATTTTTCAAATGATACTATCTCTCTGGCACAGAGCTTATAATTAAAGCTTCCCCTGTAAACAGCAGTCTACAGCTGAAGAGGATGAGAAGATCGCCTCCAAATTTGCACATGGACACTGCAGTATCCGTAAGTTTTGAGATGTGCTTAAGCTTTCTTATTAGTTCAGAAAATGTTCGCTAAGCGGCACTTAGCAGCATTAAATCAACTCTAAAAATTAGCCTAACTAGCTATGAATGTGCTCAAAAGCTACTGAACAAATGTGGAAATTATGTGTTTTTTTTGAATGATGTATTTCCAGTGTTAAATTTTCTGATTTTTCCATTAAAAATATATCACTGTTTTATGTATCACTTTATCAAGAATGTTCAAATATAATTTTCCATCCTGTCCCATGCATATTATAGATAGAACTTTACTAGTATATAGCCAGATATCCGTTAGCTATGATTGGATATCCGACGGTATTTCGGATATTGAAAAGTCAGCCGGATAGGCCGGATACGGATACTTGCAGGATATCCGTTACATCCCTACTTAAAAGTACGAAAACCTTCTGATTCAATTTATGTGAGGCTTCTGTTAAGTCAATTCGGGGGCCCACAAACTGAAAGAAATCTGTAATTTGTCTATAATTTGAAAGTTCAAAATAATTTAGGCTTTAATAAAAATACTCAAAGAAAAAAGATGTTAAAAGGTTGAAACTAAGGAGTAGAATTTTGTAAGTGACAATTGAACGTTACTTACAAAGTTACGTGTTACGTTACTTACAAACTTCTATTTTAGTTTTAAGTGAAGCTTTAAGATTTATTTTATGAACGAAATTAATATTTGAAGATCTACAGAAACATTTTTATAACTTGTATGTATGATCAAGTACACTCAAAACTTCATATACACTGAAAATATCTTACTTCATATACATGGCTCCTTGAAAATGAAAGTTCAGATTTTCCACTGAATAACTCAAATTAAACTTATTAATGAAATCATCAGATCAGACTTACCTAAAATAATAATTTCGTAATTAGAATTTATTAGAGTTTATCAAAATTTGTCAATAAGCTCATGTTGTAAAATACATAAACAGCAATAAATAAATAATAGTTTTGAAACGTCAAACTTTAGATACATTGTACTATTAGCTGAAAGTAAACGTCCTTAAAATCTTCAAATAATTGATGACTATAACTGTATTTGATACGAGAATCATATATTTTAAAGTCTGACAAATATAAAAATTTCCTTTATACATGTTAATATAAAAAATACCCTATGTGCGCCGTAAATATGCACCAATTACTATGAAATTTATATATATTATTCCTATATCCCGTACCATGTACCCTATTGAAAAGGGTGTATGCAGCATTTATAATTCTTTTTCAGGAGCATCCAAAAGAAAAGAAAAGAACAGTCATTCTTTAAAGCATACTTTAGAGATTTTTGGCTATTTCAAACAAAACAAAATTGATATATGATACTAAGGATTACAAAATAAAGTTCTCTACCGAAAATAACGTTTGTATCGCACACTTCTTTCACAGGAGCATTCAAAAGAATTTTTATTCATTACGGTTAATAGCAATTTAGCGATATTAATCCATTACAATTCAATGAATGGATTACAATTACAATACAGTACAATTCAATGAATGATTATACCTGTTATCTCTTCCTTTAAAGAACATACAGGCAACCTACAGCCAGCTGGCCCAGGGCCATACCCAGAAAAAAAATTTCGGGAGGGGGGGGACGACCAAGAGGTGAAAAAGACTAAATTTTTCACAAAATGGCTTCATTATTATTGTTTTGTTAACAAAATTTTAAATTTCGGGGGGCCTTGCGCAGGCCGGATGTGGCCCTCCACGGCTTTTGATTCGGCCAGCGGAACATACCATAACCCCGATAAGACTCATAAACCATACAAAATCCCATATAAATACCTATTATACAGCTCGAAGTTTGGCCCACAACTTTTCAAAGGTTGCCCATACCTGCTTTAAGGGATGTGAGAACAACATTGAAATTCTCTTCAACAGAATCTCACAAAAAATCATTATTAGTGATATACACCTGTTCTGAGATTATCCCCAAAATCTCGTTAAGTTTGATGATACACCGCCAAATTGGCGTAAGAAATACGAGTGTTGGAAAAGTGTTTTATAATCGATGCGTTTGACATGTTTTATTTTTATTTTTTTGCAAGGGGAAATAACAGGCTCAACTATTGCATATATGTAAAAACTTTATAATAAAAATTTAGATTTCGGCAGGATAGAATATTCTGGAGAAAGAACTAAGTAAACAGGACATATAAAATGAAAACAAGCGTCAACGATTACAAATACTTTTACGAATAACTTTTTTTTTTTTTTCATGCACTCCTACATAACAAAAAATAATAAATTATGGTTTGATTTACCACCCGTGCAAGATAATGAATGGAAATTATTTTGTGTACTCCAGTAAAGTAGCTTCCAGTGCAATGTATCAAAATGCTCTCCTTCAAAAGATTCCGTATTGGTGTTTGTAAATAGAGGAAGCTTATCTAAAATTATCTTTTCGACTTTCATCTTGTTTTTATGAAGTTAGTAATATACTTGTAAATCTCTTAAAAATGATAGCTGATGCTTAATATTTCATTAACTTCTCCAGAAAGACAATATTTAAAAAGAGAGTGATTACATGCTCATACAAGCAATATCTGAACAATGATTCGACTTTTGACTTAAAAGGCCCCATCAGTGGCATAGTGCATTGCGCACTGAACTGGAAGACGGAAGGTGCCTGGTTCGCTACCAGGTCGTGCCCGCCGACCTAACCGGAGTTTTCCGTGGTTTTCTCCGAAACTAATCGTAAATACGGGTTAGGACCCCATAGGAAGACCCCCACGAAGGGCAGATAATTGGCCTTAATCCCACAACAGAACATTGGCTTGAAAGATACCGTACCTATTTTTATTTTAATGTAGAAAAGTGCTATGAAACCACCCGAAATACACAATGTTTGACGTTTAGTTTGATATCGATAGTGTTTCGAATATGCGAGTTCATCTGTTTCTGTAAATTCTTATTTTGTGTATAATTTATTTCACACGCAAATAGTCAAAATAGCAGACTGTAGCATGTAAATCCGCCAATTATTTCGTGAAGTACTGACAATTGGTTAAGGATTTGGCGACATCTCGAACAATTATAAGTAATATTGCGCAGATCGAGTAAACTTGCCAAATCCCAACTAATATTATAAATGACAAAGTAAGTTTGTTTGTTACGCTTTCACGCCTAAACCGCTAAATCGATTATGATGAATTTTGGTATAGAGATAGATGGGACTATGGAGACGGCTATAGGCTACTTAGAATTTTAGATTTTTAATTACTTTTTAATATTAAAATTTTAGGTAGTCATGCTTGGCGAGTTTAGCCCGCAAAAAATGATTTATACTTTTGAAATAAAGAAATTGAAAAGCATAAGAGAGTAAAGTCCAAATGTGTTTCTTAAGAGTTTACAAATTTCCTACTATAATATAAATGTGTATGTTTGGATGTTTGTGAGAATAACACAAAAATTGCTGAAAGGATTTGGATAAAATTTGGAATGAAGATAGCTTATGCACTGTATTAACATACAGGCAACCTTTCATGCATATAACATAAATAATTCTTTTACAAAGACACTCAAAATAATTCTATGGGCATTTTGTATAGCTACTGTAGTGATTCTAGAACTATTTTCACTGTTTCAAAGTTACACTATTCCTGAATATTATTGTTTGTGTGTTTATGAATTAGCGCCGACTGTCTGCACTAGGGTCCTAGGCCTATATGGGGAATGCCCTCTATGAGGGACTTTCTAAGGGATCCTACCGTGTACTTGCGCGAGGTTTCGTAGTAAACCACGGAAAACTCCGAACGGTTAGGTCGACAGACGCGACCGGGTATTGAACCTGGCACATCCCGCCTTCCAGTTTCGAGAGCAGAACCTCTCACAGCCACTGGTGGGGCCCTGAGTATTATAGGCTACCTTTTATGCATATATCAAAAATAGTTCTTTTACAGGGATACCCATAAGAATTACATTACGCTCTATGTGTATCTCTGTAACTACAGAACTTTTTTTCACTGATAAAAAGCTATACTTTTCCTGGTTATTATAGGCTAAAATTCATGCATGTAGCATAAATAGTTCTTTTGCTGGAACACTCAAAATAATTGTAATACATTACACTCTATGGGTATCACTAACTACAGAACCGATTCTAAAACTTTTTCACTAATAGAAAGCTGCACTATACTTGATTAACATAGGCTAAAATTCATGCAAATAGCATAAATATTTCTTTTACAAGAACACTCAAAATAGTTCTCAAATATTGTCGCAACTGTCTCGATTCGCCCAATGCGTAATATATATATCTATATAAATAAAATTAGACTTTTGTCTGTACATTTCTTGGAATTCAAAAATTTTGCGATTTCTATCCGTTTCAAGCACCCGGGAATCCGATGCGACCCTCAAAAAAAAGTTTGTCTGTCTGTCATTCTGTCAGTGACGCTTTTTTTGTTTAAGCATCACGTAAAAACGACTGAAGCGAATGATATGAAATTTGGTGTCATGATAGGTGGTCACTGAACTTAAAACATAGGCTTCGAATTTTTAAAAAATCTTGATTAGATTTTCCGATTTTGCGAAAATCCTTTCAAACTGCGTAAATTTGTGTTCAAGCATCACGCAAAAACGACTGAAGTGAATGATATGAAATTGGGTGTCATGATAGGTGGTCACTCAACTTAAAACATAGGCGTCCAATTTTTAAAAAATCTTGATTGGATTTTGAGATTTTGCGAAAATCCTTTCAAACTGCGTAAATTTGTGTTCAAGCATCACGTAAAAACGACTGAAGCGAATGATATGAAATTGGGTGTCATGATAGGTGGTCACTCAACTTAAAACATAGGCGTTGAATTAAAAAAAAATCTTGATTAGATTTTGAAATTTTGCGAAAATCATTTCAAACTGCGTAAATTTGTGTTCGCACATCACGTAATAACTGCAAAGGTGAAAAAATGATATTTGGTGAAATGATAGGTGGTCACTCACCTTAAACTATAAGCATCTAATTAAAAAAAAAAATCCATCAGATTTCGAGATTTTGTGAAAATCGTTTAAAACTGAGTGAATCTTTGTTCCCGTATTACGTAATAACGACTAAAGCGAATGATATGAAATTTGGTCTTAGGATAGATGGTTGCTCAACATAAACTATAGGAGTCCAATTTTAAGCATTTTTATTAGATTTTGAGATTTTGTGAAAATTCTCTCAAAATACGTTTATATTTCTTCAAACATCACGTAATAACGACTAATACGAATGATACGAAATTGAGTGATATGATAGGTAGTTGCTAATCTTAATTTATAGGCGTTGAATTTTAAAAATATTTTGCTTACATTTTGAGATTTTTCGTAAAATCGTTTTAAAATGCTGAAAATTTGTTCCAGCATCACGAAATAAAGACTGCAGGGAATGAAACGAATTTGGGTGACATGATAGGTTGTCACTCCACTTAAATTCTAGGCTTCAAATTTTTCAAAAATGTTGATTAAATTTTAATATTTTGCGAAAATTATTTCAATATGCGTAAATATTCGTTCGCGCATCACATAATTACGACTAAAGCGAATGAAATGATATTACTTAGTTACACTCTAACCTGTAATATTTTAACAATACATGAAAATTATAACTTCGCTTTCTTTACTTTGACAATATACTACATCCATTCTGTGTACTCCTACAATGCTGACGAAAGTTCTTGCTTTTTGGAAATTTTCATTCACTAACCCGTCGAAGACGGGTACTTCAGCTAGTATATATATAAATTTAGTAACTCTGCATAGTCTCTTATTTTAAATGAAGTATTCTACCATGCATTATACTTAATTTAACATAAGCGAAACATAAATAATATTTAAATACAGTCTATCGTGCAAACATACATATTTGTTATTCACACATGCTTCATGTTTCTCTGGACTTAATTCTAAAGCCGACGCAGACGAAGTCGCGGATAGCAGCTAGTTTATCTGTAATTCAATCAAAAATTGCCGAACTAAGAGAATATCTGGATCGATTTTGGGCGTAGATACATTATATTTAGCTTTTCTGTTTAACGGCGTTAATATACAAATTAAGAGACTCATCTAGAACTGGCTAGATATGAAATTCTTATCCGTTATCCAGAATGCTTAGTAAAGTACTGTTTGAGCATTGTGTTATGAAGATTGTTCGACAAATTTCCAGAGTATAACAAAACTAGTGTTTCCATCCTTCGACTCGGCTTGTAATAGACGAACTCTACGGTCGCAGTGTGTTCAATTCATACCTTTTTAATTGCCTCTTCGTCATCGGTTCGGTGAAAGCTGGTAACAGTAGTATTAACTACATACATAAGAGTAATCGTCCGTGAAACATTGTGGCAGGGATGTAGCCAGGGATTCGGCAATGGAGGCCTGGGAACTTCCCCCGAAATTATTATTTTTTAATTGGATGTCAATAAATCAAGCATTTTTCTGAGAAATTCTAACTTTTTCACCATTTGGGCACCCCCGCCAAAATGTTTTTCTACCTACGTCCCTGTATTAAGGATTGAAAGTTACGGCCTCTTACAAAGACTGTTGCAAACTCCATCAACATTGCAAGACTCTGCTGATTTTTTGCCTAGAAAGTCTTAAAATTTTATTGGAAATAAGTACTTTTCAAATTAAACCCACTACGGATCTGTGCTTAATTAAAATCATGTAGATATGCTAGCAAGCAAATGCTGTTTTCCATTACAAGGAAGGATTTCTAGAATATTTTTTGGGACTATTTGGCATTTCACCTGTGGCAAGCGCCCAAGTGGATGCCTCATCCGGAAAGTAAAGCACCTTTTTAATCTAAAAATTACAAACATTTTTGGTGACGATAACAATTCGCCAAATTCCAAAGGGCGAAAAAGTTTCTTCCTTTGCTGAGAAACAAGATAAGCAGCCTATGAAAATGGTAAAGAATACTCTGGCCATTTGATGCAAAAGCAGTAAGCTTCTACTACTCAAAACCAATAACAAATGTAGTAGGGGGGGGGGGGGAGATCATGGGGATTAGATCTCTCACCCCCCCTCCGAAATTTTAATTAATGCATTAGTAGTTAATTTATCTGCGTTGACTATACAGCTTACAATTATAGACGAAAACATTTTAACGCTACATATCCCCTCCCCCATAAAAACCATCACGAACTTTGAGGGGGGGGGGGAAGCTACGGCCTTGCCTCTGACAAATGCTGGCGCAAAAAGTTCAGGCTTCTTCTATACACATAACAATGTTTCAATACCTTATTAACTTTACCTGAAATACGGAGTTTTATACTTTCGTTAAAATTTTACAACTCTTTAAAACTACATTAAATGGGTGTAGCAATTATAACTACCCAAAAATTCATAAAAATGTAATATAACCTCCTATTTTATACGAAGCATGAAGCAACATAAATAAAAGCACACAAATTCAATAAACATGACTGCGTGGGATGGACAACTACTCAAGGTCAATATCAGCAAATAGGATGTGGGTTCACATAGCAAGATGAAAGGCGAGTACATAAAAATTCCTTTTCAAGAACGGATTTTGTTGTGGCGCGATTTCAAGGGAAACAGACTGCGTGGTGACAACGCTGAAAGACACAACAATAACGAACTAATAAACTTCAAGACATAGGCGTAGCATTGCAGAGGGGTAGGGGGCCCAACTTTGTAAGTCCCGATTTAAAACATCTGCTTTAAAATTTAAAAGAAATTTTCATTTTCTACTCTTGAATTTGACAAGTACCCCTCCCCCACCGAGACTATATTAAGAGGAAAACACTGTTACAAAAACACTGCGTCTGCCACAAAATTCGATAATATTCAGTACAAACAAAATTCTAAAAGTAACCCCCACCCCCACGAAAAAAAAACCCTCTCTTTAACAAATAATAGATCCAAGATTTTGTAAACAGTAAATATTTTAAACTTGCTTTTCTCACAATGCTGTATGTATACTTCAAGGGTATGCTTTCGTGACCTTCATCAATTTCCAAAGAAGAACGAAAATTAAAATAAAATAAATTGCGTATCATACAATTCAGATGAACCCTCAGAGTTTGGAAATTATTCATGACAACAATCTTTCTATTTACTTTTTGTTAAATATAAGTAAAAAAAAAAAGGAAAGAAAGAAAGAAAGAGAAAAATAAATAAAAAGCAAGAAATATAAAAAGAAAACCTGAAACACTTTCGTATTTTGATTACGCACTAAAGTGCTATATATTACAAGCCTATCAAAATTAATCTATCGGCCCTATTTGTCTTTCTTTTCTTGCTTCGTTAAGTTGGAAAGTGCATCATAATCCATGTGTCCGTCCTATCCGTCTTCCTAGTTTCATTTAGGCATATTCTCACTGTACTTCACTTTTATTTACACCAATATTGACACTTTTATAGACATTAATTAATATTCCTATCAGCAAGAATAAGTATAACCCATTAAACAGTACGGCTGCAATTTCTAGCCAAATAGACAAGATACAGCTAAGCTGGGTTCAGTTTTAGGAACTTATTTTTGGCGCCAAACTTGACGAAAAATCGCCAAAAATGACGAACCTTGGCGCTTTCGACATTTTACTATGGACACAAATTGCGTCAATATCACTTATGATATCAAAATTTTGTCACTCAAATGATAAATTATTTACTGTCGAATTTTAAGAGTTGAAAATTGCGAAAACCCCCTAAAAATTGGGGAACAGGTGAATTTTCAGGTTTTTAATGTAGAGCAAAATTTTCCTTCTACATCTTCTACGCATTTGTGCAAAAATTCATATCAAATGGTCAAACAGTGTAGTTTTGTACGCCACACTGTGAACTTGATAAAAATATCAACACACACAAAAAAAATGATTTTTATTTATAATTTGATATTGACAAAAATGTCTATTTTCTACATACATAGGCATATCTATATACAAAGCACAAAAATATAATTTTGTTTTTGTTATTTTTGCTTTAACCCCTTGAGTCGCAACCCTTTCCCAATGCTGAAAAAAGGGCAGCCGTTGCCATCGCTCGACTTAACTACCAGCAAGGGCAGCCAGTTGTCGTCAAAAAAGGGTCTCTAGATCTGTGTCACGCGATGGACGTTTCGATGGTCCGCCATCTTGCTGGTAGTTAAGTCGAGCGATGGCAACGGCTGCCCTTTTTTCAGCATTGGGAAATTATCCAGCTGTTCTCGCATTCTTCCATTTTTCAGCAGATGTCAGTGCTCTTAAAAATAATCGTGACATTTTTTTACGGGAAAAGACGTGCTAAAAAATAAAGGATTATCGTGGAACTCTGTCACCCGCAACTATTTTTATAGAAATCAAATCTATTCTTCGTGACTGGCAACAGTCGAAACGTCAGAGTTTGGTGTTCCCAGAGCGGCATCACTGCGCCTTAAAGGGTTAAAGAAAACACCCGAAGACTTATCAACAATCCCTTTGTAAATTCTAAGTAATGTAAACATATCCTTAGAAACCGAATAGAAATGTCATCTCGTCATACCCACTCTTAGCGAGAGTGTCTTCCCAAGTGGTTGAAAGCAAAGAAAAAAACTCTGTTACCAAGGGGGGGGGGGGAGTCTAGTACACAAATAATAATATAGTCAGTTAGACATTACAATTGTTGACACTGGTAGAAAAATTATGTTTTTCTTAAGGCGCTGTTCACCAAAATTACATTGCTTTTACAGTGAACACTTAACTTATTACTCTAGAGTAAATAGAGTCAGGGTGTGGGGAGGGGGGATGGTGGGAAAATAATGTATTTTTCAAAAGCAGTTACTAAAATCAAGCTGTTAAATTTATGTTAATTAAATACTGGCGTATATTACATACACTGGACTTATATTGATTGGAAATATAGCATTATTTTTTAATTTTATCGGAATACTTTTCTATGGTGTCATTTACAGTTAGGCAAATACTCATACCTCCTCATGTTAATGTTGTGAATGAAAGAAAAGACACTCAATTCAATGTATTCTTTATGTACTTAAGATGCACAGAAAAGGATTATTTCCCAACAGTTGATGAGAAAAAGGATTATTTCCCAAAATATTTATCTAAAGGAATAATGTCAAAGATTATAAAATTCAGGTTCACTCAGTAATGGCAAATGTTACTTGGTTTCACACAGGGGTGTATTGTCGGGATGGCTGATGGGGCTGTAGCCACCCCCGAAATAAGTATTTGTGGATAAACTTGAAAGTTCCTCTTCAAAAACTTGAGGTTCAGCTATGATTTACGCCAAATTTAATATTTCCACTAATGTATGTTTCTCCATGTGCGAAGATTTCAAAATCGATTTATTTCTTCAAGTTTCTTCTTTCCTTTCTAAATCCATTTTTTATATGTAAAGGAGTTCCGTTCATCTCACGCCCCCCCCAAAAAAAAATGTGTTATAATTTCTGGATTATATGCACAGATAGTTTTTTCTTTTATCTGACTATGTTCATACTTTTAAATTTTAAGGCAGCTTTATCCAATTTCTTCTCTCTCTCTTTTTTATTAATTAATTTTTTTTCGGAGGGGGAGGGGGAGGTGAAATACTGAAACACATTTTAAAGCAAATGAGCACAAAGAAGGAGTGGCGTCGCAGGTTACGCCATGGGAGATATTATTACATCCAACAAATCGTAACTATTATTCACAGGCGGGGAAGAATGGCAAAACGTTTCATTATATATGTATATATATATATATATATATATATATATATATATATACACACATATATAAAAGCTGGAAGGAAGCAAGCATTTTCAAAACGTTTGTTTTTCCCCGTTCGCACAATTTATCGTCGACAGGTTGGATGAGATCCAGAAGCGTTTGCGAAAAGTTGATGATCCCATCGACCTTGCTAAAGTACTCTATTCAACAAAAGATTTTTTTTTAAGCCTGGGGGTCGTAGAAAGGATTAATTACTCTTGTACAAATCTCTCGTCTCTTTCTCTGGAAGAGGAAAATAAAATGACCGATTTGGAAAAAAAAAAAAAAAAAAAAAAAACCGCAACGCCGCACATCCTCAGACGATCACAGTGACAAAAAACGTGACTGCTTATAACCAATTCAGAAAATATTAATATATGTGTCAGACTGCACGTGGTCAGAATAAGCAATTTTTTAAATTGACAAAAGTGCAGAAAAGACTTGAAACAGTTGCACTATCTTTTTCTCTTCATGCCTTTAATTTTATTGATTACAAAAAAAAAAGGTGGGGGGAGGCCTTGAAAGAGCAGCCTGAAATGCTCGCATGATTTCGGTTTGTCAACCTGTTATTCATTTCGTGCTCTGACTGCCGTAAATATGCATAGATTACCTCGAAACTTATGCAAGTTATTGGTATCAGGGGCGTAGCCAGGGGTGGGATATCGGGATATATCCCCCCCCCCCCGAAATTTTTGGATTAGTGATGAAATTCCGTCTATTTATACACATATAAGTTCATATCCCACCCCACCCCCGAAAAATTTTCCTGGCTACGCGCCTGATTGATATATGTATTACATCAGGATCCCTTTTGAAAATGATGCAAGTAGAACTTGCGCTTCTTCTACAGAAGAACTAAAAAAAAATTATCTGTACATCACAGTCTATAGCCAGTTATTGTTTGAAGTGCATTTTTGAGACGTTAATTCATTTCAACAAATTTAAAAAATTAAAAGTGTACGTTACTGAGTTTCATGACTGCATGCTCGGTATCGAAAATGTTCGAAGAGTTTATGTATAGATATTTTTATTTACAGGGGCACAAAATAACTGTTATAAATAAAGCTTTAAGGTCAGTAATTGAAAAAATATTAGCGATGTTTTACTTGCTAATGTCCGGAGGGACATCGAAAGACGAATGAAAGAAAGTAAAGACGGGCACAGATAAGGAATTTCTGCCGTTGTGTCTTTGTAGTGACGGTAAGCAAACGGGTTTATTATTCGTAACTATGAAGTTCGTTATTACGTAATACTTTATGTAAAAATTTGAACAGGTTTGTTAATAAAATCAGACTTGTGTTAGATAATGCTTTACTCGTACATTCAATGTGTCTGACGTAATTTATATTTCCCGGTTTTAAAATTACACTTACAGACAAATAAAATTCAAATACAGTAAAAACTATATAGTTAACATAATAGCAAGTTGAGGAAACATTTTTTTCACAGAAGACAGAGATAATCAGTCGAGCAACAGTGTACAACCAAGGAATTCGAAATTTAAGTCGCAAGGAAATGTTTCGTTTAAGATAAGCTTCCTATTTACTCGTAGGTCGATTTAAGACAGGATTTTTTTATACTCTCAATAGTTGCAGTTATATATATAGCGGGTGGTTATAATTAAACGTCCCCAGTAAACAGGTTTCTATAGTTAAAACTGATGAAAATTTAAAATTAATGAAATACCTGGCCTTAAAATCGCACATATTTAATGAGCAATTGCATACTGGTATCGTGAAAATTTTCTTTGCACCATATACATAGCAGTTTGAACAAAATCTCTCACAGGACCAGGAAAAAAAAGAAAAGAATAATTTTTAATAGAAGTACCAGGGATAAGATTGGCAAAAAAAAAAGAACTGAAATCATAGGCGAGCAAAAAATTTGTATACGTGATATTTGTATATAACATATGTGAAAGATGTTTCAAAAAACAAAACATCAGAACATGCTACATGATAACATATATTGTACAGTTATTTTTTATTTAAGTAAGTATAAATTAGAAAAAGAATATTAAACTCTTATTCAATCACTAGCTGAAGTACCCGTCCTCGACGGGTTAGTGAATGAAAATTTCCAAAAAGCAAGGACTTTCGTCAGCATTGTAGGAGTACACAGAATGGATGTAGTATGTTGCCAAAGTAAAGAAAGCGAAGTTATAATTTTCATGTATTGTTAAAATATTACAGGTTAGAGAGTAACTAAGTAATATCATTTCATTCGCTTTAGTCGTAATTATGTGATGCGCGAACGAATATTTACACATATTGAAATAATTTTCGCAAAATCTCAAAATTTAATCAACATTTTTGAAAAATTGGAAGCCTAGAATTTAAGTTGAGTGACAACGTACCATGTCACCCAAATTCGTTTCATTCCCTGCAGTCTTTATTTCGTGATGCCGGAACAAATTTTCAGCATTTTAAAACGATTTTCGAAAAATCTCAAAATGTAAGCAAAATATTTTTAAAATTCAACGCCTATAAATTAAGATTACCAACAACCTATCATATCACTCAATTTCGTATCATTCGTATTAGTCGTTATTACGTGATGTTTGAAGAAATATAAACGTATTTTGAGAGAATTTTCACAAAATCTCAAAATCTAATAAAAATGTTTAAAAAATTGGACTCCGATAATTTATGTTGAGCAACCATCTATCGTGTGACCAAATTTCATATCATTCGCTTTAGTCGTTATTAATACGGGAAAAAAGATTCACTGAGTTTTAAACGATTTTCACAAAATCTCAAAATCTGATGGAATTTTTTTTTAATTAGATGTTTATAGTTTAAGGTGAGTGACCACCTATCATTTCACCAAATATCATTTTTTCACCTTTGCAGTTATTACGTGATGTGCGAACACAAATTTACGCAGTTTGAAATGATTTTCGCAAAATTTCAAAATCTAATCAAGATTTTTTTTTAATTCGGCGCCTATGTTTTAAGTTGAGTGACCACCTATCATGTCACTCAATTCCATATCATTCGCTTCAGTCGTTTTTACGTGATGCGTGAACACAAATTTACCCAGTTTGAAAGGATTTTCGCAAAATCTCAAAATCCAATCAGGATTTTTTAAAAATTGGACGCCTATGTTTTATATTGAGTGACCACCTATCATGACACCCAATTTCATATCATTCGCTTCAGTCGTTTTTGCGTGATGCTTGAACACAAATTTACGCAGTTTGAAACGATTTTCGCAAAATCTGAAAATCTAATCAAGATTTTTTAAAAATTCGACGCCTATGTTTTAAGTTGAGTGACCAACTATCATGACACCAAATTTCATATCATTCGCTTCAGTCGTTTTTACGTGATGCTTAAACAAAAAAAGCGTCACGGACAGAATGAGAGACAGACAAACTTTTTTTTGAGGGTCGCATCGGATTCCCGGGTGCTTGAAACGGATAGAAATCGCAAAATTTTTGAATTCCAAGAAATTTACAGACAAAAGTCTAATTTTATTTATATAGATTTCCATTAAAAGATTAATTACAAACTTCAACACATCAAGTACATCAGAAAATACAAAATTAAACATTAAAAGTTATTTTACCAACTATACATGATTGAGATGCAATATTCACCCAACAGATGTCTTAGAAGAATTACATTTAACAGCCTTTTTATATACCATGATTCTGCAACTTATAAAGTAAGTGACTGAGGGAAACTTTACAGTTACAATTTACAATGATAGATTCATTTAGCATTATTGTTATTTGAAACCCTTTGGAATATTTACTTAATTGTTGTCTGAAGGCACAAAAAGCTGAAGAATTTCTTCCCTGAAGTACGCATTATGTAATTGAAGCTTTAAAACTCTTCTATAAAATATTAGTGTTTTTTTTATAGGGACAAAGCTTATGGTATGTTATAAGCTGAAGACTTTTCAAAGCCAGGTCTGCAATCATGAACGCAAAAAATATTTTTTAAAGCTGTGAGAGAAATCTATATAAATAAAACAGAGTGTAAACTGTCCGTTTGTCTGTCTGTCTGTCTGTGTCTCGCGTAGCTCCGAAACGGGTGATCGTAGACCTACCAAATTTTGTACGGAAATTCTCCAAGACGGGTCTCGACACACCTCGAAGCGATTTTTTCGAAATTCGAATTAGAAAATGTTTTATTTTATGTTTTGTCCGATTTTTAGCGATTTTTCTTGCGTAATACATAATAACACCAGTAATTGCGCTCGCAAGAAAACGATATTTACATCATCGTATAGAGGAGAAAATTTTCTTTTAAAAACTATTTGTTCGGACTGTGTAACATAATTTGCAGATTTTTGGGAATTTTTCAAATAAAATTAAATTTGAAGCTGACTTTCGAAAAATATTTTTTAAACTGCTGCATCTTGAATTCTATCTGTCATAACTTTTTTATATTTGGGCAAAAGACGGAGCACCCAATTCGCCCACTTTTAAAAGAAGAACGGGGGGGGAAATATAAATTAGGAGAATTTTTACGAATTTTTAAGTAAAAAAGGATTTTCATTTAAGTAGCACCTGCTTATGAGTTTCGGTTTGATATCTTGCGGTTTGGTTGTCATGGATACAGTAACAATGATTAAAATTGCCAGTTGAAAAAAATAAATAAAAACGGGTCCTGCGAGCAGACGATTTCTTTGCTTGGCCTGATTTCCTTTTATAAATACTGGATTTATTTGTGAGAAGAAAAATTAAACTGATATAAATAGCGCAGCCTTATCTCTTATCTCTTTTCTTTTTGTAAAGGGTTGCAAGAGAGGGTGACGTATTTTTAAAATTAAAAAAAAATGTCCATTTCATTTAGTGTCTGAGGTATTTAACGCTGAAACGTGAACCTAAAAGACAGCATGTCTGAGGAAATAAGACATTTTGAAAGTGAGAAGTTCACTGCAAACGCTCCATTTTCACTTTTTTGATACCGAATGACGCTGACAAAGTTTTTTGTGTGTGTGTCATTATATTGCAATGATCTCAGGTTATTACATATATGACGTAAATTTTAAGTCAAGAGTGAAATAATTTTGCTTTTTCTAGATTCCACATCACTGGAATTAATTCGAATTACACATGTGAGGAAATTTTCCGTTTCTTACCGTGCGAAGAACGGGCACGCAGCTAGTAACTAAATATAACACTTGAAACAATCGTCTTCTTATAATTAAACATCGCAGTGTATTCATAAGAAGAAAAAAAAAAAAAAAGACACGAAAATAAACTAAAAGGAAGTTCCACGTCATAGGCGGGATCTTTCACGTCATTTGCATAAAGTTTAAAAAACAAAAAACTGAAGAAGATGTCAGATTTGGTTCTCAATAACAGTATCCGAGAGCATCAAGATGACAGTTTCCACAAAACATTCATCATTTGCTACACAAACTACGCAATGCAATTTTATGAATGGAAGATGTTTAATAAGACGAAAGAATTCCGGATGACGTAATGCACGACTGACACAGTAAACCGTAAATTGGAGTTTTCAGCGTTCATTCGAATCATTGCGGCCTGTTCGTATGCGATTGCAATCTCTAGAATTATTTTGCAGACAAATTACCAATTTAAAACAAAAATGAGAACCAAAGGGAAATTCAATATAAAAGATCACAACCAAGTGAGAAAAGTAAAGCTAAAAGTAATTGTTTTACAACAAAAATAAAGCAAGCAATTATTTTTTGTTTTTTTGGATGCCGTTCTCATAGCCATTTTTCAATGTTTCTACATTTTTATGGAGGTTTAAAAAAAAAACATTTTATCTGGCTTTAATGGAATCATTATTCCATGAGACTATATCTTATACAGATATAGTCTCATTATATATATATACAGATAAATATTTTTAATTTACGCTCTGCAGATCTACTTCTGTTGGAGTTATTTACTTTTGTAATTATACAGGTTGATCAATTTAAAAGAGTACTGGTTATTATTTTTTTTTTTTTTTGTGCGTTATTCACATCTATAATATACGCAGCAAGATTTTTAACATCCTTAATAATTTAATATGTGTATATTTAATGTGCGTGTATCTTTTTTTTTTCACTTTCTAAATGCAAAGACTCGTATTTTAAACATAAATTCGCGTGAAAATCATTAGTAATTTTTAATCCAATTAGACCGTTTAATTCAATATGCCTCTGGCTACACCTCACCCCGTTATATATATTATATTGTAGGATTATCTCAAAGATAGGATTTTCTAGAGAAGTCCTGGAAACATCGATGAATGTAAACAAAGCATAGCTGGAGAAGTCTCTTGAATAATACCAACAATGTTGCGAAGTGTGTCAAAAAACGTAGTTCGAAGTGTTCATGTTTGCATTCAAAATGATGGCGAACATTTTCAGCATTTGCTGTAAGGAGTGGTAATGTAAAAATTTTGAATTAAAGTATATTTTCCAAAAATAAAATGATCACAGGATTATGTAACACCTGTGCGTTTCTATTTCTGTTTTACCTAACAAATTAAGTTGTTACAGTCCAACAGTATTGAAAATTTGTTTCCCACACTTGAACAAGGTTCGATCAACAGTACTTAAAAAGGTAAGAATAGTTGCCATATCTGTCAGATTCAAGGGTAATAAGAAAAACCAATGGGTACTCTTTTAACCCTTTAGGGAACACCAAACTCTGACGTTTTGACTGTTGCCAGTCACGAAGAATAGATTTGATTTCTATAAAAATAGTTGCGGGTGACATAGCTCCACCGAGAATCTATTACTTTTTAGCACGTCATTTCCCGTAAAAAAATGGTCACAATTATTTTTAACGGCACTGACATCTGCTGAAATGAAAAATTGAAGAACGCGAGAACAGCTGGATAGATTGCCCAATGCTGAAAAAAGGGCAGCCGTTGCCATCGCTCGACTTAACTACCAGCAAGATGGCGGACGATCGAAACGTTCATCGTATGCCACAGATCTAGAGACCCTTTTTTGACGACAGCTGGTTGTGCCGCACAGCCAGCTGTCGTCAAAAAAGGGTCACTAGATCTGTGACACGCGATGAACGTTTCGATCGTCCGCCATCTTGCTGGTAGTTAAGTCGAGCGATGGCAACGGCTGCCCTTTTTTCAGCATTGCGAAAGGGTTGCGCCTCAAAGGGTTAAATTGTACTCTACAATACCCTGCACAAGAACCTAAAGAGTATTTTAGAATGAATACTTTATATTTAAAACTATACAAAAGACGCACTTAGAAAAACAACAATTTATTCTACAGGGAATAATTGCAAAATGTTTTCCCAACCGAAAAAGAAAAAAGTAGTACTAATTGGAGTTTAAATGCAGCCAAAAGAATTTAGAAGAAAAATTTGGATTATGGCCAAATTATTCATTCAACCCATATTAAGCAAGAATTAAATAGCACTCAAACAATTCACTTTCTCTTTATATGGAAGTGATCGCATTTGGCTGTTCCGTTATACGTGTGGCTAAATCTGATGCAATCTGTCACACATCTAAGACTTTTATGAATATAAAAGAAACGAGGAGGACTTTAAAAGGAAGAACTGGAATACATAAATATGCTAGCATAAGTAAGCCTATCCTATAAATACGTCACAGCGCCTAGTAATTACAACATCGTAAATACATTCGGAGCTGAAATTTCCACCCACAGAATCCTTTCAAAACCGTCACACAAGCATTAGACGCACGAAATCCCTGTAGCTTTGGAAATGACGAGAGCGGTATTCGCCATATTTAGTTAAAGCGCTGTCTTTTAGTTATCTTACACACAAATGAAAACAATGGTGAAATTCCAAAATGTGGAGTTTTGAAATAGGATTTTGAAATACGAATTTTTAATTGCATTGATTTTTATGTAATTATGTATCCGCCGTAATGCGAACTATTAAAAAACACTTCAATTCCTTTGTGCAGGGGTCTTCGAAACATCTCTGCCAGAGGGCCGCATTAATTATCAAACAGCAGTTCGTGTGCCGACCACACACTCAAGGTCGAAATAAACATTAATCTAAACATAGATGTTGTTTTTAATTATTTGATTAATATTATTTCATTCTGTTACTATTTAATAACACATTGATACATTACACATGAGCACCTGTATTAGTAGTGAAATTGTTTCCTGGATGTCGAAATTGCAGACAAACCCTCTGGCTACTCATCCCGCGATTTCCACGGGCAACTCAAATGTAGCAAAATTTGCTCATCCCGCGAATTTCGCGGACAGGTGTTTTTCTTCCTTTATTGAGGAGAGCATCCCGCGTTTCCACCGTTTGACCAGTAAAATAAATTAGGTACAGTGTTAGACGTTTAATTAAGGTTTTGACCAACTAATGTCGTTAGTCGTCCACTAAATTGCGGCATTTGAAGGTAGTACTCGGTATTTATGCTGTAACTTCACTTGTTTGCCGCCTTTTCTAATCAGAAATGGCTGCTAGAAATCGTTCAGCAATTGGCAGAGTGTATATTCCGGATGATTTATGAGACTCTGAAAGAGATTTTAGTTTTGATAGTGATAGTGATTTAGATTTTTTGGACTGCTCCTCAGACGGCGATGAATCGGACCATGATTCAATAAACCTGTAAAGCGTTAGGCGGTGGTGCATTTTCTTATATTATGTAATAAACGGAAATTAACTGTAATTCAATTGAAATTTAAAAAAAAAATATTTAATAACATCTGAAATTGGTTTTTCTGAAGCTTAGTTTCTCATGATAAAAATCTATATAAAAAATATTTTCTAGAAAGAAAAAATGCTCATTATCCAATGTATATAGATTTGAAATATGAAAAAAAAATTACACAATTTTTGAAGCGATTTTGGTCCACAAATTGATTGGATATCCCTGACATAAACAGTGGCCTGTGATTATCATCATACAAGTTTGTTCTTCTACCATAGACAAGTTTGTTATATCATCTCACTGACTGTGAACCTGAACAGAAGTAGAAAAAGTAAATAGGGAATAAGGTTTTGCAATATAGTGACCAGTTAGAAAACATAACGCGCTATAACTCGCTTCTATTTTTATTTGGTAAAAACATAATGTCCGTATAGGCAGCTGAGCTTGGTAGAATACAAGTATTTCCGTATTTTTTTTTACGTAGGTAAAGAGGTATCCGTTGTCCGGATGATAAGAACTCGCGGGCCGCAGTTTGGATACCCCTGCATTAGTGCAGTGTCATCGACAATCAATGTAAGCTCAGAAACTTGGTAGACTAATTATTTCTCTTTAAAATATGCATTTTTAAAACATTCCTAAAGCATTTCCTACTTTCAGATTCCTTTATTACGTTTCGAAGATGTACCATGCTAGGAAAATTACTGTATCATGAAAAAATTCAAATTTGGGATTTTGATGTATTTATACGTTTTGGGGTCTTCTGGATACATATATGCTATTTTTACAGCGATGAATGTGTGTGTGCATGTGAACGAATACGATAGCTCACAAACTGTGCGTTCGATTGAGCTCACATTTGGTATATATATTATATACCATCCTCGAACGACCGATATCGATTTTGGAGCATATTGGGCTTATAGTTTTTTTACAATCAACAAAAAATATTTTTTTTACATTATGGCCCATGGACGGAAATTCTTGAAAGTGCGCTAGCTTCTAAATGGTGCATTTGATTGAGCTCAAATTAAGTACTCCTACTATAGGTCATTGTCTTACGTACTGCATAGAATTTGACGTGTATAAGGATTAGTTTTTCACAGGATTTCTAAAAAGTATTCTTATACGTAGCGGCCCATACACTTAAATTATTTGAAATTTGATCGCAAATTTATTTAAACGCTCGTTAAAGATCAAGTGTTCGGAAAGTCGTATAAGGATTAGTTTTTCACAGGATTTTAGGTCACACGAACAAAATTTTAGGTTTGTTGGTGAGAGTTAATTAATTATGAAACTGTTTTAGATGAAAGAGAGGTGCGAGAGTTCTACAGAAACCCTTTTGATTTGATCCACTTAGGAATAAATATAGAAGCAAATTACATTTTTTTATGATACAGGGTTTCCCGGAACTGGACACCCAGTGCAAACTTGGAAGGGAGGTAGACAACATTGTTAGGAACCCTAATTACATAGGAAAGCATGGACGAAAATTGATAGGTGATGCTGTACGCGAGTTCTCAAGATCGGAACGTGTGGCTTCCTCATTTGCATATTTGTCAACTTGAACGATTTTTTTTTTCCCCCGGAAGATTATCTACCACTAACTAATTCTTTTTTTTCAGTGATTTGATGTTTGAATAAATCCAATTTTTTAATGTAAAATAAAACTGCTCGAAAGTTGTGGTCAATAATCTTCTGAAAAAATCTAAAGAGTTCTAAAGAGTTGGCAGATATGTTTATTTTATGGCAAGCCTACACGAAGGGCATTTGCCTAGGCAAGTACCTTGGTTAGAGGACTTTCTTAGGGGTTTTCACGCGTTGCATCTGGAGAAAACCGCTAAAACTCCAGACTGTTAGATCGACAGGCCCGAACTCGGGACCTTCACACTCTGGTCATCTACCATGTTCAGTGTCCACTAGGGTATAGTGAGGCTGATATGACAATGAGGATGCCACACTTGACAACCCTTGAGAGCTCGCGTAGAGCGGCACCTGTCGATTTCCACCCATGTTTTCCTACGTAATTATGGTTCCTAACGATGTTGTCTACCTTCCCTCCAAATTTGAACGCGAACTTTCGGGATACCCTGTATATTGCCTCCTGCCCTTTACCCATCAGCTTACTATCATACGATCGAATAAAAGATAAAATTAATTTATAACATTGGTTCCTCGATTAGTCGAGATTTTGAAGAGACTAAACCCTTATCCCAATAGCTGAAACAGAAAAATTTCGAAAGACACATTCAGAAGTACTATCAAGAGTAATTACAATCATGGTCTGTAAAAAAATATTTATCACGACGATGAACAATACAATTTTGACAGCAAGGCATTTTGATAGACGGAATTATGACACTCTCAGACTGTCATTCTTTTGTCAGCACATCATTACTATTTTCCCAAAACAATGATTTAAATATACCACATTTACGAGATAGCAAAAATGATTTCCCAATTTTTGAGACAGTAGTGAAAAAAAGATACTAGCAGGTGGAAGTACAGCTGTTACCAAGTCCATCCCCCCCCCCCCCCACCCTTACCACAAATGTTCGAAAAATAGTACAGATGGTTTTAAGACATAAAACAACTGTACCAAAGGGGGAAAAGTAAATAAATCTGTAGAAAGAAGGAATTTGCGTAAACTACATAAAGTATCCTATGATATATTTTGAATTGAGAGTGAATGACTTCCATTTTTGTTAACTGAAATATTATTCAATAAAATACACATTAATTCGCATCGCACTGACCCTTAATTTTGAAGCAGCTGTACAGAAAATCCACCATTCACGCACAAATCATATATATACATAGGCGTATCTATAACTTTCTCATGGAAGGTGGTCCAGCTAGGAGGGGGGGGGGGGTCCCCTATTCTTACTATAAAACTTGATTAACAGTAAATTTTTCTATAAATATCTAGTAAAAATTTTCAACAGCACTGAAAAATTTAAATTCCTTATAGTAAATTGTGTTACTTATGCACTAAACTACAAAATTTACAAAAAATAAATATAATTTTTTAAAAATTTTAATATTAAGTTTAAAGAATTTACATTAAATTTTTCACCGTATACTGTTTAGAATAATGAATTCAAAAGGTTAATATCTGGCCATGATTAGAGTTTTTGCTAGATTAAGCGGGGTTCCTGACCTCTGACCCACCCCCGTTTATATACGTCTGAGTGCATTTATGCATATTTTCCGGTTTGGGGGCTAAATATATTTAAACATTCTTTTTTGAAAGAATCTAAGTTTTGATATTATGTGTGTCTCCCGAAAGGTACAAGGTAAGGTAGCGCCTCTACTGTACAAAGGAAAAATTTCAGCTATTCTTAAAGAAATATTTAGAAGTTAATAAGTACACTGTAAGTACTCATCCAATTTCATTAGAAAGGTTCAGCTCTGTAAAATTTCTAAAAGCAGTGAAGTTTCCAATCAGTTTATGTGATGAGCAGGATAAGAATCACATATCTTTTAACACCAAATACACACCTAAGGGTAAGAATTAGAAATAAAAACGCAATTTCGATTCACAAAGACACTTATTTGAAAGTAACAAAAACGAAAAAGGCGGGATTGGCAACTAAACTGATGTTCTAATATAGTATACTAGGCAGCACAACAAATTCTGTGAATGTCTATCAACAAATATCAATACGATTGAATGTCTATCAATACGATTGTTCAAACGACAATCACTAATGCTCTCTCAATATTTTCTGAACGTTAATGAACATTCAGAGAGCACAGTGTTGTGCTGCTTGGAGTTTTGCCTATTATTCCAAAAGTAAATGACTACGAAGGCTGCAGGTTTAATTAGTTATTTAGTTAAAATAAGGGTTGTACTACGTTTAATTTAAGGTACGTGGTCACAACGATTTGACCTGATCATCCAATACTTTAATATCCGTATGTCAGAAGTATTCTTTCTGAAGTCTTGAAGAAGGGGGGGGGGGAAACTTTCATTAAAATACATTGACTTATTTTGAAAACAAGCCTGTGACAAGTTAAAAATCACATTTTGAGTTGCTATATCAGTTTCCTAACTAAACGAAAGAAATGTAGTTCGATTTTACCATATTTTTCAAGGTTTTTTTATGATCAACTCTTTTTGAAATTCTAACATAAAAGTTAAATTTTAAAAATGAAATATTTTTATTATTTTAATTTTTGATAAAAGTTTATATTAGTGTTGCTAAATACGATTAGCAAGGGTTCCAAGTTAAAATAATTAACGGAAAAGTCCTTTTTAATTAAAAATCATAGCAACTCAACTTTCCACAGTTTGATCAATTTTATCAATGAAATGAAGGACTGGAACATAAGGGGTACGCACTCATGAATGAGTAATCTAATCCAATGATAAAGGAGTAAAGACCTTCTGTTCTAGATATTTCCAGGTTCCTAAAAATGTCAGTTTTAAGACGTTTAGACACCAGCTGACGTTAAGAAGTCAGTTGGTGGCAATAAAGACATTTCTCAAGAAATGGCAGCTTTTCTTATGCTCACTTCCCATCTGCCCATCGCTAATTCCTCTCATTTTAAGGGAACGAAGCAGTGGCGTAGCCAGAATTTTTTTTCTTGGCGGGGGAGGAAAGGGTTGCGTGTCAAACTGTAAGGTAAGTTTCAAATGTGAAGTAAATACCAAATTATAAGCTAAGTAAGGTCAGATTTCGGAGGGGGGGGACCCCTCAGCCTCCCTCGATTACGTTCCTGGAACGTAGAGTGATAACTAATGTCACCCATCAACCTAAGTTTATTTTTTCATTCAATAAATTTTAGGATTTTTAAAAATAGCTCTAATAGTCTAATCTAGTATAGTAATAAGAGCCTTTAAGCTACAATGAAAGTATGCTGCGGTTTTGGTGGAAAATTTTGGACAAAAGCAGTTATGTTCTGGGGAAATATTCGTAACTGAACATTTTCTGTGCCCCTGCAAATAAAATCCCATCATGAGTTTTTGGAGAAAGGGGATACAAATGAATAGCAGACAACACATAAAATCCGACTAAAATGCTAAAAACTGAGGTGCGCTTTTCGTATTACGCCTATTAAATTATACATAGTCTTGATGCACTTCATTTAAACTTAATTCATATGAAAATGACATATAATTATTGAATAACATAAGGTTTGGTGATTTCTTGACAGATATAGGAACTATCGCCATGCTAGGTATAATTTTCGAAACTTATTTTTGGCGACAACTTTGGAGACATTTCACTTAGTCGCAAAGATTGGTGACAGTTGGCGAGATTTTGGGCATGGACCAAATAATGGCTATCCATAAGACTTCAATGCATTGAAAGTCTTTTGGGAGAGTTATTAAATAAACTACACAGTAGACTGCAATCAAAGAGAGGGGAGCTACAATGAAAGTATGCTACAAGTATGCTAGATCTTACAACAGTTCTAAATACCAAATTTCAACACTCTACGGCTAAGTTATACGTGATACATACCTTCATACGTATATACGCACAGACGACATGTCAAACTTAATTAAAATGGATTGACGGTTGGTTAAAAGGTATTATATATGAACACATGCGTACATATGTATATGAATGTAGACATGCCGGGCAAAAACTTGTCTGTCAAAGTAAATTTAAGGATGGACAAAATCTATTTTTTTTTGGTCAAAATCCAAGTATTGAAATTTTCGCGACTACAGCACTTTCTTTACTGCTTACAAGGAAATATAGTTACAAAACATGTAAAGATAAATTTTTTGAATGGTAGCACTGGAAGCAAATTTTGGGAGATTTTCTCTCACGCATGATCTCCATCACACTGGACTGAACAATTCGATTAAAATAACATAAAAAATTAATCGTAATCTTAAAATGTCAACATTTGTTTACCTCGTATTAAAATTTATCTTCCAAGTGAAAAACACAAAGGGAAAATCGCCGAAAGCACGAAATTTGTATCCCAGAGTGACATTGGAATTCAAAACTCTTAGGGATGGACAGAATGCAAATGAGATAAAGAATTTACTTCCGTCGTACATACGAAATATCTTCAGAATATATAGAAATAATTGAGAACCAAGCTCAAAAATAAATTCGTTTGAAAAGACAGAAGTTATAAATGATGTTTTCATGTATTTATAAAAATGCAAAAGTTGTTTCACCTAGAATAATAATTAATTTAATAGTATGAAACGTTTTCTTTCGTTTACGTAAGCAAGGAAGCTTGTAAAGGCAGGAGATTTTTAGAACAATTCAAATGTGAAAAAGTCATTTAAACTGAAAACTTTTACTGCTGAGGAGAGGAATGAGTTCCCTACCATGGCGGCCTCTCTTCTTGGCAATTCGATTGTAAACAAAGATCAGTTCGCTTCACTTCATCAGGCTTGCCAAGAAATAACAGCCAGCAGTCCAATGAAGCAGAAACTGATTTTTCCCTCTCAACCTTGTCCCACTCGAGGAGTGGAGAGTGCACAAGAGGAGGCAGAAATGGGTCATGGGAGGTTGAAACCTTTGAAATTGTGCATTGACCCTATGTTGTACACTTTGGACCGAAGGACTGCATGTTTGTTTAGGAGACGCGCCATAAGGAATATACTTCGAAATCAAAGATCATGCATAATTAGAAACTATTTAAGCACAGTATTTCAAATTTTAAAATTGGACCCTTTATTCCACTGATGGTACTCAGAAGTACTATAAAGATACATTTAAAGCAAAATCACCAATTCATTGTAACCATTTCTTTGAAAAATCACTACCAAATTCTTGATTTAATCAGCTTACGCCAGGATTGCATGTTCTATTAAAGTAAGATTGTCTTAAATGGACAGCTTTCCGCTCACTTTCTAATCATATCGAGCCAGAGGGGGGGGGGGGGGAAATGAGCACTAGCGAATTTTCAGACATCCGTTTTATGATTAAATTTTCTAAAAGTGTATCCATCAAAGTATCACTAGACTTCTTCAGTTTTGTTTGTGCTATACTCTTTTGAAAAACAATGATTAATTGCTTATGAAACCGTCATCGGATGTATAGTTAGTGTTTATTATTTTTTTAACGTTCTTTTTTTATTACATTAAACAGTATTGATCATTCATTGTCTAACTAAAACAACATAAATGTAACAGCTTCACGTTGATATTCTAGTCAATTCTTAGTGCTTTAGATATGGTTAAGGTGCATCTAATGTCTAGCACACAGATTTAGTTTACAAATATTAAATGCTGAAAATAGATGTTCCTCACACTGAAAGAAAGTGTAGTCTTAAATAACATTTCTGCCTCTACTATTAACATACCGATAGGTTTATTTATAATTTGCTTCTTCAATATAGATTATGAACGAAAATATATAGCATGGAATTAAATACACTTCCTGAAAAAAATTCATTTCAAGATTTTTCTCAGGCTTTCAGATGAAGGACTAAAAACCTTTTCCAATCAGAAAACTCATACTTAAAAAAAAGAGACAAAGAAAATAATGGAAAAGGCCCTAACTCAGTGTTCTATCTTCAATAAACCACTGATTTTGGGGACAAAGGCTCCTAATAAGGGAAAAACCATTCGTTTAAAAAATATTTCCATAGAGTGTGCAATTTAAACTCTTATATGCTTATTTTCCCCTAAATTTGAAAGGTACCATGGTTTATACCCGCCATATACTGCAAATCTACAAATTTAATCTTTTTTTTTACAACGGAAAACAGCTTGATTTCTTTCTTCTTCTTCTTCTTCTTTTTTCTATTTGTTTGGAAGTAAGGTATGAATAAATTTTCCTCAGCAGAAATGATATCTACGGAACACTTCATAAGAACTATAATAAAATTCAGAATAACTTGTGAAATTTTATCCCATCCTGATAACACAAATATTAGTAAAAAATAAACTTGTCAATTCAAATTTACTCGATCAAATTCATGATGCTGCATATTATGATGGATTTAACCCTTTAACGCGCAGTGTTCCCACTCTGGGAACACCAAACTCTGACGTTTTAACTGTTGCCAGTCACGAAGAATAGGTTTGATCTCTATAAAAAATAGTTGCGGGTGACAGAGCTACACGAGAATCCTTTACTTTTTAGCACGTCATTTCCCGTAAAAAATGATCACGATTATTTTTAGCAGCACTGACATCTGCTGAAAAATGGAAGAATGCGAGAACAGCTGGATAGATTGCCCAATGCTGAAAAAAGGGCAGCCGTTGCCATCGCTCGACTTAACTACCAGCAAGATGGCGGACGATCGAAACGTTCATCGCGTGCCTTTTTTGACGCAGCTGGCTGTGCCGGCACAGCCAGCTGCGTCAAAAAAGGGTCTGTAGATCTGTGTCACGCGATGAACGTTTCGATCGTCCGCCATCTTGCTAGTAGTTAAGTCGAGCGATGGCAACGGCTGCCCTTTTTTCAGCATTGGGAAAGGGTGTCACCTCAAAGGGTTAATATCCATTTTTACGACAGCTTCCACTCGATTAAAGCATAGTCATGTCCTCGAGAACTCCTTTCGACTTGATGTAACCTTTTATAAATTTGGGAAGAATTTTGTCAGGGCAATACCTGCAACGGGTCTGGAATCTTTTTGGACACTGCTTAACTCAAAAAAAAAAAAAAAAATACTACTTCAGTTGTCTCAACATCTCTATTTAGGGTCTGGACATTACTACAGCATAAGTAGTGAAATTCTTCTGCATAGTAATCAGGTTTAGAGTGAGATGTTGAAGCAACTGAAGTAGGGTTTACTGTGGAAGCAACAAATAGGTAAGAATAAATCTAGCAAAGGGAGAAGCCGTTTTAATTTGATATGACAATTGATGCACCGAAAAGTTGTTTAATAAGTCGTCAGCATACACTATAATAAGTTTTAAAAAATTATGAGATGACTTGTTGCTAGTACATAGTGTGCAAGGGCGGCTCCAACGAATGACACACCCCCGAACTTGGATTTCACTCGCTCTCCAACGAATCCACACATTCAATTTGCGTTTTGAACGACTTATAGGCTTATCTAAAAAGTCAGATGTCTCCCTCATAAAATTCAGGCAGGAGCCGCCCTTGATAGTAAGTAATTCTCGAAGAACAAATATTGCAATGCGTTAAAACTGAAATATTTGTTATCGAATATTTGAAATGGTTTTGCCTTTGCATTACTATTTACAGTAAAAATTGTTAACCAAATTAAATTTACAATCGCTGCTGGAATTACAAAAGAGGCTAGCGGTTTTGCCCAATTTTATTTACTTTCTAAATCATATTCTTTAGCTAGTTACAGTTAGTCACAAGTTTGGTGTTACACACATCAGAGGAAATTGATCCAGCGAGTAAAAAATGCTATGGGTTATTTGAAATCCTATACTTTCTTAGATTTTTTTATGTCATAAGGAACGTGAACACGAAATGCAAGGCTTGTACTATTTTAATTTTTTTTTTTTTTTTAATAGGGCTGCATTAAGAGCGGAGTGGTTGGATCGCTCGCCCCAGGGCCCTGTGACAAAAGGGGCCCACAGAAAACTTTTCAAAAGTTACTAAAAAACATTTCAGAGTGCATTTCTAAGAACTTATTAAAAATTTCGCAAACTGCAGAAAAAAAGCCTTTTTAATACTTTGGATATCCAATTTTTATATTACATTACGAAGCTAAATAAAAGTTATTGAATATTGTAAATTTAAAAAAAAATACTTTTAGTTAAGCGTTTTTTACCGCATAATCCAGAAAGTTCTTAAAAGATGTTCTCAGTAGATTCGTTTTGGTTCACAACTACCTTAAAAACTTTACTAAACCATATTTTTTTTTCATTTTTAAAGGGGCCTCATGTTTTTTCCAGCTCAGAATGTAAGTCTTTCATTTAACTGACTAATGCATTTTTTTTAGGTACTTATTTAAACATAGTGCTAATACGTGTTCCTTGAAAAATGAAAATGCTAAATATAATTAACTATAAAACCCAGTTATGTTCATGAAATATGTCTTCTAAAGAATGAAGCAAGAGAATGTTCACTCTTATGAACAGGTTTAAATCAGGTTTGTTTAAAGTGTTCAAAATAGTTCTTAGTAATGTTTATTTGACATTTTCCATAATTTCTATAGTAAGTTTTCTGGTGGAAGGGAAAAAAAAAAAATCTTGAAGTGGCCTAATACATATTTTAAGCAAAGAAAAAATGCATTTCCCTCCCACTAATAATAAATTTCTGATAAAACTTAGCTATGTTAAAATACGTAAGAATATAAGTGGATAACTAAAACATGAGTGCGTTATAATGCATAAAGCAGTATTCCCGGAAAACACAACCCCCACCCCCCCTCGAGATGGAGCGCTCAACGAACGTTTGCTCTAATGCAACTATGCATAAATAAGGACCCAGCACATTGCACACACATTAATCAAGAAGTCACAACTACAATAACACATAAATATGCGTTCGAATTTTTGTAGAGGAGAATTATGCAATTTATGTAACATAGACAAATTACTATTGCAAATGTGCATTGTCAGAACGAAAATAAAATCTACTACACGAAGCTAAACCACGCCATCAGACAGTTCTCAGACAATAGGCTTTCACACGGTCTGAAAAGCACTCAAAAAAACAGCTACTAACTTTTGGCATTTTATCGCACTTGAAAAAACAGCTTCCCGATTGCCTTGGGGACGCGATTGCAAATCCGAGGTGCAATCTCCCCTGCACAAACACACACTGGGGCAATAAGCTGGCACAGGGGCGGTGGCGGCTTCTAAGGTCATTGTTTGAGGCTTGGATGCCGAGATATTCGAATAAATAAGCTTTAATTGAAGCTAGTTCCCCCCCCCCCCCGAGATTACCTGAAAGAGACAATGGGGGGTGGAAGATCATAAAATAAAACCGCAAATAATAAACTTATACTGAAAACTAACAGGAGATAAATTTTCATTAGTGTTTTTTTTTTTTTTTCTTTCTTTCTTTCTTTTTGAAGAACTGAAATATTTTACGCTACTTTAAGATTGCAATTCGATATACATGTATTTTAAATGTGAACAGAAATGCGTTTTTATAGATGCCCTCTATTAATGCACGGGGTTCGTCGAAATTACTTTTTTAAGGGTATTTTCCGGAGAAAAATTATATTTTTACTAAATTTAATTCATGAACGTAAAAATCTCACGTCCTATTTGTGTGTATTATACATACAATTCATTCGTTAATCGTAAGAATTAAATGCTTTCATGCGTGAAACGGATTTTACTACTTTGTAAATAATGGAAGTGACCAACGTCCTGCTTTTGGCGGAACAGTCCTGAATTTTATTTATATGTCCACTGTCTCCACAGAACCCTAAACTGTCCCGCTATTCCATTACTGTTCCGCCAAAGTCCTGCTTATGAAAAATAAATAAATAAATGTAAAATAAATTGAGAATAAATTCACAGGAAAATGATTGTGCTATTTACTAAGTTTTTTGTTACTTGTATTTAACACCGGTTTTCTTTTATTGATGAAAATGATTGCTTTATGTATTAATGCATACCTATAATCAATGGATGACGATTCTATAGTTATTGTTAGAAAGCAAACTATATTAAAAATTTATCCAAAAATTAACAATAAAATTATTTAAAACCTAAGTTTATATAATACGCCTACCTTATTTGTATATTCGCTATATTTTTTCATCTCTTTTTTTTACATAAAGTAGAAAATCAAATTATGTGTAGAAAAAAAAAAAACTTGGGTTAGGGGGTCTGGGTTAATTTTTACCCCTCTCGACTATGCGGTTTAGAAGTGTCCTGATTTTGGGTTCAGAAAAAATGGTCACTTTATGGAAGTAATTTTGTGAATACACAAAGTTACTCCTTTTAAAAATTATGACCCAAAACAAAGATAAATTATAATACGTAAATCAATTTATAGATTAAATAATGTCATGGAATAGAACATTTTTTTTAATATAATGGAATTAAAGAAGGGGGTTCGGGAAAATAATATATACTAGTAAAACACGGACATCCGCCAATTTCTTTCGGACTTTAGAAGGGGTTCACAAGAAAAATGTAGAGATTACTGTTTTTGATCAAGGACCTTGCGTCGACATGGCCAAGTAATGTGTTGAAGGTTCAGTTCGTGGTTCCAGAAAAACAGGAATATGTTTCTATAGCTTATATTTCGATACATGATATCTCAGTATTTAACTATACTTCAAAAAATAAACTTACGACTTTTATTTATTACACTAATAATTTGCATGTTGAAATTTCAACAGATTCAGGTAAAAACGCAACGTCAAACTGGTAAAAACGCATACGTTACGCTTTAAATTTTGAAATTGTTAACTTCGGTGAAATTAATCGTCGAAATTTTTTATTTCAATGGAAAATGTGTTACTTATTTAGATTTAAAATTTAAAAACTAAAAAAAAGGTGTGAGAGAGAGAGATTTAGTTTTTCTTTCTTTTTTAATTATAACTAGCTATAACCCATAGATGCAACAGCATTCTCTCTACTTTTGTACGATAAACAATGTGCATGGCATAGTTATATATTGGTACAACATGGAATAGTTATATATTGACATATGAAACACAGCAACAACGTGTTAGCCCATTAACCCTTTGAGACGCAACCCTGCTGAACCCAACTGGCCCTTGGGATGGCTGCCCTTTTTTCAGCATTGGGCAATGTATCCGGCTGTTCTCGCATTCTTCCATTTTTCAGCAGATGTCAGTGCTGTTAAAAATAATCATGACCATTTTTTACGGGATATGACGTGCTAAAAAGTAAAGGATTCTCGTGGAGCTATGTCACCCGCAACTATTTTAATAGAAATCAAATCTATTCTTCGTGACTGGCAACAGTCAAAACGTCAGAGTTCGGTGTTCCCAGAGCGAGAACACTGCGCGTTAAAGGGTTAACACGCCTAGCGTCTTATTTTTAGAACGGTCGCAAAATTCGTTAGTTGCGAAACTAAATAAACATTAATTTATTTTCCTATGTTTCATTTTCTCGAATAATAAATCTGTTATCGCTGAATATTTTGTGGAAACCAAAGTAAAATGCGAATCTTTACAATGTTATTCATATTTTTTTAGAAAAAGAAATACATTCTTCTTCATACTATCATACCCGCCAAATGTCGGAAATTTCTTTATCACTTCTGGCGTCAACATGAATTTGTGAATGTGCTGTGAAAAGTTAGGCGCTAATGGGTTAATACGCTAATGCTATGTATTATACAATTACGTATAACATCCTATTATCAAAACAAAAGATTTTGTTTATTTTCGAATGATCGGAACAGAAGTTAAAAAAAATCACTTAAATATTATTTTTTATTGTATTTTTTAAATGAACAGAAAAAATATAAGTATTCGTTCAAAATAAAACTAAATAAAAGTTAAACCAACAAAAAACACTTAACAGTATCTTGTAGAGCCATTCAGGTAAGTGCTTTATCAACGTTCTCTCAATTGTGACCCATTGAAAAATTTTGATAACTCTCATCATTTAAGCACTTACTTCCGCACATTGTTAAATCATCATTACAACACAAGCGGCTAAGGTGAATGAAATCCAAATAATAGGTGTAAATTGCTTCATATTTTCCCACATTTTATCACTAGAATGACATACGCAGTTCATACCTTCAGAATACGAATAAAATAAACATGAAAACCAATGAATTAAAAACATAAAAGCGACGAGTGTAATTATTTTTACATAATCACGTGTACATAGCAATTAACATATGTTCCCCATGAGCATATAGTTCATACGTGAGGAGAAGCTTGCAAGGAGCACAAACAAACTGACATTTTGGCTGTTTTTATTCGCGAAAAATAAATTTGATTTCAATAAAACAGTTAAAGGCGATATAGTTACGCGCGAATCCTTACTTTTTAGCACACAATTTCTAATAAATATCAGTAATCAGTAAAACTGACGGCAGAATTATTTTTATCAGTACTGGGCATCTGCTGAAAACTGGAGATGAAAACGCAGCATCGATGTAGAACACATGGACAAACTTTCTAAATGGCTCTAAGGCTGAGAAAGAGCAGCCATAATTATCGTACAATTTAACTAAGAGCAATATCGTGGTTAATCGAATGGCCAAATCAATCGCCGTTAATTAAAAGACTGTCGCTTTTTAGAGTGCCAATATTTTGCCTAGCTGAAACTATTGAAGCTGATAATGCGAAACTTAGCATGTATGTGAGTGAAGTTTGTAACGAGGTGATCGAGAACAGGTGACTTTTTCGAAATACGTAACATACTATAACGCTGTAACCAATGGTGTTGTAGTCTGTGGTATGGGGGATTAGGAGCTAATTTTTTTTTTCTTCAAAAGGTCCCTATAAATGTCAAAGAAAAAAAAATATTCATGAAGGTCTTGTAGTAAAATTCAACACACACGAATACCTAAAAATCTGTTTCAAGACATTTTGAAATTCGCCCTCCATAGAGGGTACCTCTTTCTCCAAATGTCTCCATTGAAAGAAAATAATAGAAATGTTGTGAAATTCTTGCTTTAAAATGTCACTAATACATTGTTAGGACACAACTATTTCTTCATTAAAAACTTGTTGAAAATTTATTCGAATCTAATGTAAATAAAGGCATTTTTCGATACGCCAAAAAAAAAAAAAAAAAAAAGAATTTATAACTATTACAGTGCTGTATAAAAAGTTATTAGTATTTTTTAGCTTTACTGACATTCGTTTAAAGATCGTTCTAACAAATGTTACTTAACTGCTGACTACAATGAATATGCCGACCAGGGGCAAAAAAATCTCCAAATATTTACATGCTCATTCGGGCATGTAACCTAAAATAATACATGTCCGAACCCGAAATTGACTTGATCCGAAGGACTACATTTTACTACTCTGTAAAATTTACATTATTCACGTTGTTTGCACGGGAGGAAAAATCGGAAAACTCTTAAACACACGTGAATAGGGTTTTTTTTAGCTTTTCCCATTATTGTAGGGTTTCTGTATTATGTTTATACTACAGTTAAGGTATTGAGACAGCCACTTGGATATGATAAAATACCAGAAAGAGAAATGGACATTTATTTTTTCCGCACCAAATTTTCAAAAATTAATGGCATTTAAAAGTATATACATATTTTTTTAAAGTAATTTTTGAATTTCTTATAATCGATTTTTTTTTTCATGCCCAGTAGGGCAAATGGAAAAAAACAAACACATGCCCGGCGGAAAATTTTACATGCCCCAGGTATGTCGGGCAACAGATTTTTCTGGCCCTGATGCCGATCAATGGCCGAACGGATAAAACTGAACATCGTGAGATGCCTAAAGTGTGCAGGTCCTGAGTTCTGGCCTCTTGCACAGTTTTTCTCCACGTGACTAAGGACCCCTTAAAAAGTCCCCCGCCCAAGTTCGTCTCTTCAAGCAGATAGCCCTCGTATAGCGTTGCCTTAGCCACAAAATAAAACTGACTACAATAAATGAATAACTAACTCATAATGAAATATATCAAAATAAATTACCTGATAATATTGAAAAAGATCTCGACTGTCAAAAATATGAATCTAATAACAATAAAATAACAAGAAGACTTCTTTTTCACAAATGCAAATTTAATCAACTGGGATTTTTTCTAAGAGGGTCCATTGATACGGCCGACTCAAAGGGACCCCTTTTCTTTTTATTTTAAGATCTTCCAAACGAATCCCATTGGTCCCACGAAAACCGCGACTCTTATTGGTGGTTGGACACAAAAGTAATAATAGTAGAGAACACATGAATGAATGCACGTATAAAGAGAGGGTTGAAAGGAGAAAACGACGATTTTTGTTCTTTTTTCTTCTTCTTTGGGCTATTCACATTGACAGTTATTTAACTAAGCAATGATGTAAATGACAACATGAAAGACCGAGCAGCGTTAATGGCGGAAACCTGAAAAAATACACGAGAAATCGGTTTGGATTTTTTTTTTTCTCCTGAAAGTGCGTGTTAACAAAGATTGCATGTGGAAGGAAAATAAGCAAACTGCATTACTCTACATGGACTATGGGGAGAATTTCATTCGATAAAGCAATCCTTTTTGTTTGCATGGCATAAGCAATGTTTTCTTTTCGTGGTTTCAGTCTGGCTCGGGAAATCAAATTTAAAATAATTAAATAAATAAATAAATGAAAGAATGAATACGCAAACATGATATTGAAAAAGAAATCAAAGTTCGCAGTACAATACAATGCAAAAAAAAAATGATTAATGTAGTAAGATTATTAATCACTACCACTCAAAATTTGTCTAATATAATAATATACACATAGTAGAGGGTGTCCACCGGGAACTTTTGCTACTAATTTAAAGATTAGGCGACTATTTTGATTAAAAAAAACCGTCATTTTCATACTATTTTCAAGTTTTTGTCTACTTGTCCCTTACTCCAGGCGATTGAGTTGGAAATCAAATTTCGGTTTTTCTCAGGTCCTTTTTCTTTCCAAAGTTGCAATTGGTTGTCCATCAAACATTCTAATCTATTTTTTTAATCGTGTTCTAAAAAAAATGAATGTATTATTATATACTATGTTATATAACGCATGAAGTTTTTCAATTTATCATTTTATTCATTCCTTATCAAATAAAGCTAAATGACGTATCTTCATTTCTTAACAACAAAATCATGCTAAAATGCTACTATTTTGGCAACCAAATTTAAGGAAATGGCTACAAAACTGGTGACTTTATGTCATTGAGGCTACTACTGATACTATTTTCGCCTCCTGACATGGGTGGACACACTGCATAGTCAGAGAATACTGAGACGTATGCGGATGCATTCAAAGGTCTTGCAGATAGTTTTGCGATGATTCCGAGGTTTTGTGGGAATTTTTTTTTTTTTTTAATATCGATAGTTAGCCTAAAAGATATATTTTGTAAGTCACTATAGTGTACGTGCGCTGCGTATGGGTGTGACCGTATAGGTATACACGTGATCAGGCACGTATCCAGAAAAACATTTTGGAGGGGGCAAAAAATTTCGGAGGGGGTCCAAATGGTAAAAAAGGCAGAATTTTTCAGAAAAAGACTATATCATTATTATTTCAGTAACAAAAATCAAAATTTCGGAAGGGGTCCGGACCCCATGGATCCCCCCTTTAAATACGTCCTTGCATGTGTCCATATAAGCACTACGTATTCTGTTAACACGGGCTATTTATGAGTTTGCAGATAGTTTTGGATTATGGGCGCAGATGGTTTCTATTCATAGTCGGATAAAAATATAACCTAACATCGTATCATTTTCAATTTCATTTCCGAAAACTGCAAAAAAATGGTCACAGCGAGAAAAAAAAAAACTGCGTAGCATATTACACAATTCAAAAAGTACAAGCATAAAAAATGTCAAAAGCATCTGTAGCGGGTTTGTATAAGGATATCAAACAGTCCAAAAGGTATTTTTCATTTTCTATGAAAATATCGATGACTGAATACCTATGAAACATTCTCTAATACAGACGTCATATTTGTACGAATACTACGTTAAACGAATTTTTTTTTTTTTCTAATGGTGGGCACTAGCCGTTTTTAGGCATTGCTCACTACTAGGCCGAAAGGTGATCGAACTTGGACCCGTTGTTTGGTAGAATGGTTCTAGCCCACCGGTTCCCAAACTTTTAACACTGTGCTCTCCAACAAAGAATAGCTTAAAATAGCAACCCATTCCCCTCATATTCTCCAGCATACAAACAGATTTTTATTCTTCAACAATGATCATTTAAGTCAGTCAACTTTTCTACTAAATAAAGTTATCGGTAAAGTTTGAATTATCATTTTAAGCGAAATTAGATGTGTTTTGTAGGATATACATTCTTATATTAAAGGTATCTTTATAAATAAGGTGATCTTTTTAAACATGCGTTACCGCTTGCTCTTTGCCTGTTTTCCTCGACCTCTCCTACAAACGTTCTGTGCCCATAAGGTTAGGTGAGGGAGAGGGGGGGGGCGCCGGTTGGGAAATGCTGCTCTAGCTACAACATAACCCGGGTGGCGATTATACGAAGATAACACTGTAAAAGCAGTTCGTTCAATTTCCTCTCATTCCTAGCAATTGTTTTGTATGACGCTTGGAGATGCTATGACTGTAAATGGCTGCCAACTTTCTAACTTATGAAATAGCTACAAAAATTCCCGAAATAATCTTCACATATACGAAAATACATCACAAAAAACGGTTGTTAAAATCAATAAAATTAAATATTTTTGTATAAAAGCGTAAAATAAATTTTATTTAAGTTACAGGAAATACGAAGAGTCTACGCTTTTTCAAAAAATTCACTAAACCTCAAGAAAGACAATAACCAATAAAATTATCTTACTCTTACGTGTTATCGTACAAACGTGTATCCTACAAAGTTATTTCGCGTGATTTGATGTACTTTCTACACCTTTCCTATCAAATTAGTTCTTTAAGTACTTAACCCTTTGAGGCGCAACCCTTTCCCAATGCTGAAAAAAGGGCAGCCGAAATCGGGGTCCCTAGATCTGTGGCACGCGATGAACGTTTCGATCGTCCGCCATCTTGCTGGTAGTTAAGTCGAGCGATGGCAACAGCTGCCCTTTTTTCAGCATTGGGCAATGTATCCGGCTGTTCTCGCATTCTTCCATTTTTCAGCAGATGTCAGTGCTGTTAAAAAGAATCGTGACATTTTTTTACGGGTAATGAACGTGCTAAAAAGTAAAAGATTCTCGTGGAGCTATGTCACCCGCAACTATTTTTATAGGAATCCAATCTATTCTTCGTGACTGGCAACAGTCAAAACGTCAGAGTTGGGTGTTCCCAGAACGGGATCACTGCACATTAAAGGGTTAAAGTGATTTACGCTTATTCGTCTCTTCTTTCTTACCATGTTACACTTGCGAAATTCATAGCGTAAGAGTCCCTTCATCATTCCAGTGAGCTGCTTTAAAATTTTCCAAACAAACATACTCAGTTTACAATAATATTAATAGAATGTTTTCCAAACATCCCTTGAGCTTTTAAAATGAAGTGTGGTTCAGAAATAGTTAGCATTTAACTATGCAACGTGTTTTCCCTCAATCACTCCCCTATTTTTCTAAACCCTTATTTATATTTTTATGTTAAAACAACCATCTAACGCAGTTTTAGTTTTATTCAATCGAAACAGGTTGGGCCTTTTCCAATAATGTTCCATATTTTGCAATCCCCCTCCGAACCCCAAGGTGGAAAGGGGGAATCTAGAAATTAAAATAGCAAATAAATATTTTAGCTGATTAATCAAACAATTATTAAATAATCGGGTTTTAAATCAATATAAAAAACTATCAACTGAAAATTTTAATTTCTTCCTAAAAGTATTTTTTCATGAAAACGTTAAAACTTAGGTGTAATTTGAAATAAAACTCATCCGATTTTTTGTTTGTAAATAAAAGTTTCTAAAATAATATAAAACTAACTCTAAGTTATATGCTGTATAAAAACACAACAATGAAAAGATGAAAAATTGATAAATCAATTTCATTATAAGACAATTATAACAATTAAATGACATAATACGCATTTGTGATTGTTTTGGCAATGAACAAATTTTCGAGAAAAGCAAAACTATTCACATATTTTCCGGAGAATAACTAAGCGAACGAGGGGAATAAAAACATTAAATTCTTAATCTTTCTCAATTAAAACCATTTTGAAACGGATTTTGCGCATTATGCTGGAACTCAAATTATAAGTAAAAAGAGGACCAGATAGCAAGCAAATTTTAAGAACAATTTCCCCTTTTATACAATTGGGGGGATATTTTGATCAAACTTGTCTAATGGGAAATTACTGTAGCCGTCCTATTAGTTATTAAAAAATATTAATTAGAAATAAAACTCTTGGTCGATTCACTGCGACAGCCCTATTAGTATTTCAGGTAAAGATCCTCCACATGCATACCATCAGGGGCGTAGCCAGGGGGGGGGGATATCGGGATATATCTTGCTATTTTCAGTTTCATTTTTTTTCCGAGAATAAAAAAGTTTGTCATGTGAGTGACAAAATTAGGAGTGTCCACTGACAATTACGTTTATTGACATCACGGTTATCAGGCTTTAAAGGGAACATTGTGATTCATTCATTTAAAATAGTTTTTCTAGATTACGCAGTTCTTTTTTTCACAAATAAAATGAATTTCGTCAGCATTAAGCTTTGATATAAGAGGGTCTGTTTACACAAAACGAAATCGTTCGAATGCGAGAAGTTTCCGTGCGTTTCCAGAAGAGCATGAAATTCTATTTGCGTATATAATAAAAATTGAATATGAAATTAGTTATTTTAGGTGGACGAAGATGAAATATAATGAGTGTAGGCATATTTTTTGTCGAATGTTTTTTCTAGCGCCCGTTGTAATAACCCACACAACGGGCTTTTGACTTCTAGTATAGTTAGATAAGTCAGTCTACGATGATAAAAATTAAGATTGATCAAGAGAGGTTTCCTTCAAAATATCGTAACTGAATCCTATCTAATCCTCTCTTACCATCATCCTACAATTCTTTTACTTTACAGCAATGTCCGATATGTGATGCCCCAATCTCACATCTGCTCATAAGAAAATACAGCTCTGCCTCCAATTTAATCTTTCAGTTGTAACCTAAAGCTAGGCCTATCTTTGGCTAGGAGGTGTTATCGCTGAGTAGACATTCAATATCCAATGATGAAATAAGAAAACCAACAACCTGAGCGTGAAACTTGATGTTTTCCTTCTGCTTATCCTAAAACATTTCGATTATTCCATATACTATCTCTATCGTCTCCAATTTTTGACGGATACTTAACACTTATTTTAACTGGTTACGGCTTTCACCAGAAATCTGCATGCCCGATCCAATATAACTTAACTCCCACGCTCGATGTTCGAACATTCCAAGAAATCTCGGCTTGAAATACCGATTACACCTGCTAATTTCCTGGCACCCCAGTGTTTTTTAAGTAAAACTGGGGGTGGGGGATTAAATTACTAGGATTGACGACTACCCAGGAAATGGGAACTGTAACCGGATAGGAAAACAAAATTCTAAGAAATTCGAAACTCAAATGCTTACAACTATGCAGGTGGTCATTGGCATTTCCTGATTTTATTGACCTGGAATTGATTATAGCATTGAAACAGTACAGAAACAAGACTTAGCAGAAGCCTAATTAACTAAATCTTATTTATGTAAAGTTTACATAAAGCATTTACTGCTTCTCAATGCTTTGCCAATGTATGTTGCATTTCTAATTATAACTTTTTTTCACAACAAACAGGCATGTAGCCACAAAAAATTTCGAGGACAACTTCAAGAAGTAGAAAATGTATAATTTTTTTAGAAAACGGCTTGATTATTGGCATACAATAGACAAAAATCGAAACCTGACCACAAAAGTTGCTAAAAACGGAGAATTCCAAGGTTAGTAACATAACTTTACAAAACTATTACTGTCCCTATTCTTCCATGCTTTCTGTAAATAAAACATTTCATTTTCAGCGTTACTTTTATTATGAAGTCTACATATTTTTAAACATTTAAAAAATTGGTATATTTTCATAACAAAATAATTCCACACAATTTTTCTTTTAAAAGCCTAAATTTACATTTAATTATAATTTAAAAAAATCAGATACACGGGGGGGAAGCTTATTTGAGTATTGTATTAGTATGATATTAAAATGTTGATGGATTATTTATTTTTATTCTTTCTCAGTTATTCATCAGAAGCAATATTCAAAAATAATTCAACAAAATTTGAAGCGTTTTCTAACTCTTCTCCAACAGCATACAGTGGAAATGCGGTATTAATTCTATTTTTAAGCAAACATTTTTTTTAATGAATAAACATGCAGGTTATCACTTTTATGTAGGAAGTAAAAGCATAAATTTAAATAACACAATATGTGAATTAAGTTTTATTAATGTGTTTCAAACGTAAGATACAAAATTTCTGGCATACCGATAATATTCTGGTGAGAAATAATCCATGATTAAAAAATACAGAAAAAAAAAGAAGTCGCAATTTAATACTTTAAATTAGAAACACACTTGCCTCTTTAAAAAATGTAAGTAAATATTACTTAAGTAATACTATTAACATGTACATATAACAACGTAAATTCATTATTTTAGCAAAGCATAGATAGATAGCAAATTCATCACAAGTTCGAAACAGACAATTTTAAGGGTACCGGTTGTTTGAAAGTAAGTTCGAAATAAATATGTCAAGAAAGAAAGAATTTTTTACAAATTATTATGTTTCAAAACGGCTGTACCACTTTACAACTAAATTAATTTCGGTTTGTCCATCTATCCGTCCATTAACTGTAATAAATATGCATGGATTGCTACGAAATTTAAATGATATTGCTATGATCCAGTTATACATAGTGTGCATAACACCAGGGGCGTAGCCAGGGGGGGGATATCGGGATATATCCCCCCCCGAAATGTTTGGATTAGTGATGAAATTCCGTCTATTTATACAGATATAAGTTCATATCCCCCCCCCGAAATATTTTCCAGGCGCATATCCCCCCCCCCGAAATATTTTCCAGGCGCATATCCCCCCCCCCCGAAAAATTTTCCTGGCTACGCTCCTGCATAACACGAATATTTATTTATTTATTTATTATTATTGTTTTAAGGGACGCCTAAATTCATTGTTTAAAGAGCATTTTGGTGACGATCGTCTACTTGAAAACAGCGAAATTAATAGCGTATATAATAAACGAATGCTGTCGAAAACAGCGTACGTAACATTTTTAGCTCTTTTATAAAAGAAAAGAATTGTTCTAAATTTAAATTCTAAAGGCTTTGAATAAAATAGTAAATACTTAGTGTTTTTTTTTTATTTTACAGGTTAACGAAGGCTTTAACCCGTTCGTTCTCTGATCGATCGCTGCACAGACGAGGAAGTGGTGACAGCCCTGCTATGACCATCGTTGCTTCCCGACTTGGGTCTTAAAGAGTCCCGCTGTACCTCAACAGTTTGCAAGCTAGCGCAATACGCTGGTAGCAGTTGTGTGCGAACAAAGATCACTCTGGAAAGAGATTTATAATCTATGCAGCCCTACGCATGTTTAATTTTTTTGTTTGTTTGTTTGCTTTGGAAATCATGTGAATTTGATACATATAACAATACAGCATTCAAGTTATGTTTATGAAATGTCGTAGTATATGTCATCCACCTCATCGAAAGTTATTTCGCAGTACAAAAATACAATAAGCGGATTTTTCTTAGCCAGAAAATATTTTAACAATCAGAAAAATCGGAAAAATTTTGAAAATTTGAAAAAGAAATCGGAAATCTTTCTGAAAAAACAAATAGTCGGAAAGTCCGCCTGAAGTCGGAAGAATGTCATCCCTGTTACTCATACCAATGAAATTTCTGAAACTTCTTAACTCTGCAAAATCCCGAAAATAAACGAGTTGAAGACATTTCACAAAATAGTCATGTAGAAAATGATTAAATGGGAAAATACGACAGATATTTCAACTTAGCGCTGTCATACATTTATTTCTTCAGAACCAAAGTGTGCCACCATACCACCACTCGGCCAATTAAGGTTTAATCTGCAATAATGCGAAGTTAAAAGTCAAGTCAAACAATTCCCCCTTTTTTGCACACATTTCGCAGCCAGTGTTATTCATGGCATCCTTGGCCGAAGCCTGACCTTAGTTACCAGGAAGTCGCAGTAAAAATGTTATAGTAACGCGGGATATTTTCGGTCACTGAACTGCAATTTGTGAATAAATCATGCCGGAGCTCCGGAACAATAAGTAAACGTGAATAAAAATACTCGTGGGGGAAGAATCTTGATTTCATTCATAGTCCGTAAGCTCAGTTTAATCGTACAGCTCAGCTCTTTCTCATATTTTTTTTTTTTTTAATCAACATTAATGGATGAACAGATTTTAACCTTCAGACGCGTGGTGGATGCGCCGTGAAACCATTTTTTATCAACTCATAGTTGGTTCCTTAAAGTAAAAACTGACGCCAACACAGTAGATAAAGTGGTGTAAGTCATCATTTTCAAACTTAATTTTCTCGCTAACTATTTCGCTTGGAGACATGGGATTTTTAAAAAAATATTCTTAGACAAAGGGCAACATTTTTCTAAATATTAAGTTGTAACGAAAGTTTCCCGCCACCGCAAATAGGGTCTACGCAGTTTGCAAATATTTTGTCAAACTATTTTTGAACTCTTTAAAGAAAGAGACTTGCTTTAGAACTGTGTGTTGTCAAAGGTTAAAAAATACCGTTATCATTAAGTACAATGTGTCTGAAATGGAACTAATCATACTACCAAATTAGAACCATCATTTACTTCCAGTTCCCTTGCAAAAAGTCAGTTACAGAATATCAATGAGTTAAATGTACAGCTTTAGATACTACTGTTGAATCATATGACATTGTGAAAGTTTGATATTGAAAGTTCAAATGGAAGGACTGTTACATCCAAGAAGTAAAGCGCTCTGGCCTGCCTACTGATGTTGATGAGCCTGCAAGAACTTGTGGAAGAAGTTAAGTATTCAACCACTTGAGAGCAAGCTAAGGAGTTAAACGTTTGTGTCATGCCCATTAGTCGTGCTAGCTATGCATCCCACAAATTTGACATGATAGTTCAATTGCTGAGCGCCGCATGAATTGATTCGAGCAGGTTTGGTGGAAAACTTTCACTACAACCTGATATAAGTGATAGGAAAAGAGGGACAGTATAAAAATCAAATTTCACATCTTAATATGTATACAACCCCCAGTAAAAAAAAATTACCATATCTGAAATCTACTCTTTACTTAACTAGCTTTTCTTATTGAGAGTTATGTTTCTATCACTTACGGTTTAAAAGATAATCGCTGTAACATCTATTTTGAAACACCCGGTATGTGTATATATATGTACTGCAAAAAATATTTCATTATTTTCCCAGTCCCTCATACTGCTTTCGAGAAACATAAAATGCTGCATTTTGCGAAACGGGTGGGGATAATCAGCCAAATCCTTTAGTTTTCTTTTCTTGCAATGCTGTTATCTCAGTTTCAGCTTTCCGTGGAAAAAACAATTAGCACGCTCTCTCCACCTATTTCTCCTCTATGGATTTTCCGATGAATTATATTGCCAACTCATCGCTGATTGAAATCAATGAATGATGTTTTTCTTAATCTGTAAGTTTTTTACACGAAGTATCCTGATAATATTTGAAGGTTAAAAGATGAAGCAAATGTCATTCTTGTGGTAGTCTAAATTAAGAATAATTTCTGCATAATATTAATAATTTTTAAAAAGTTCACACTGTCATATAATGAGTCAAGCACTGGAATTTAATAGAAACGAAATAAATAAGAGGTGGATCCTGTATAAGACTTAAGGCTCTAAAATATCAGAAACGATGTTACTTGTTATTGAAGTTTAATGTATACATAAAGTTAATTTCATGAAATCGTACATAAAATTATTTGATTAAAATTCACTGATTAGAGCTCAAGGAACAAGGTTACCTTATTATTACATGTATTCGTAACAGAACACGAAATACGAGAATCCTAACAAGTCATGAGATTGATCTTTCCTTTAACAGCATTCAACGTTTTTAAAAAAGTTGCACTTGTAAATTTATTTTGAGGTTCACTATACCATTATAAATTTTATTTATTCAAAAGATAGCATGAACTAGAGATTGTTGACTGATAAATACTGCTCAACCCCTTCCCTTCATCGCTTTATGAACAGCATACTTTATTGAAAATATGTTTATCTTAAAAATTGTACAGGGTGATCAATTTAAGTGTACCCGTTTGTTTGTTTTTTTGCGTTATTCACATCTATAATATATGTAGCAAGATTTTCAACATCGTTATAATATTTTTAACACGCGCATATTTAATGTGCGGGTATCTTTCTTCACTGTTTATATTTAAAAAACGAGTTTTAGCTTTTAAATTCACGTGAAAGTCATTTGTAATTTTAAATCCGATTCTGCACAAACAATTTGAGTAAATCAGCTTCTTTTAATTATTAATATTTGTGGGGTTATCTCAAAGACGGGGTTCGCTAGAGAAGTCCTGCAAACATCGATGAATTCAATATTATTCTTCAAATCATAACTGAAGAAACCTCGTCAATAATACCAACAATGTTGCGAAGTGTGTCATAAAACGTGGTTCGACGTTTTCATGTTTGCATTCAAAAATGGTGGCGAACAATTTCAGCATTTGCTGCAAGGAGCGAAAACGCAAAAATTTTGTATCAAATTATGTTTTCCAGAAATAATATGATCACAGGATTAAGTAACATTGTGCGTTTCCATTTCTGATTTACCTCAAAAATAAAGTTGTAAAAGTCCAGCGGTGTTGAAAAGTTGTCTCCCACACTTAAACAAGGTTTAAACAATCTTACCTCAGTGTCAGAATAGTTGCCATTCCCGCCAGATTTTACGGTATTAAGAAAAGCCAACGGGCACTCTTTTAAATTGATCACGCTGTATAATAACACATGGTGCTTATTGATGTAGTGCGCCACAGTTTAACGACACACCATTCCAATTGGGAATTTATTTCACTTAACTCTTTAACGCGCAGTGTTCCCGCTCTGGCAACACCAAACTCTGACGTTTTGACTGTTGCCAGTCACGAAGAATAGATCTGATTTCTATAAAAATAGTTGCGGGGGACATAGCTCCACGAGAATCTTTTACCTTTTAGCACGTCATTTCCCGTAAAAAAAAATTATCACGATTATTTTTAACAGCACTGACATCGGCTGAAAAATGGAAAGAATGCGAGAACAGCTGGATAGATTGCCCAATGCTGAAAAAAGGGCAGCCGTTGCCATCGCTCGACTTAACTACCAGCAAGATGGCGGACGATCGAAACGTTCATCGCGTGCCACAGATCTAGAAACCCTTTTTTGACGACAGCCGACTGTGCCGCACAGCTCGTGTTCTACGGGCAATTGGCACTGAATATTTTGACGTTATAAGAGAGTTATAACTATAATCGACGTCATTATAACCGAATTCAGAATATTGTTTTTCTATAAAGTATTAGTAGCTCTCTTCCCACCTAAACTAAAATCCTGGGTGTGCCACTGTATTATCCTACAATAAAACGACATGCGGTATGATCCTTTCGGAATGCTTCGCGAAATGAAAAGACTTGTCTGTTGATGTCGCATCCATGATCCTAAAAAATTCGTCTATTGTTGAAATAAGGAATTTTAAAAAGAAAGGATTTCAGATGTTACGTGACTATGGTAACTGTAAAATTTTAAAGCACCTTCTATGGGTTTGCAAGAGAACCTCTCCTTCTAGGTCGAAAACTGTTCAACTAGTGATAAAATTAAGTAAAACAAATGAACGGAAAGTATGATTTCAAGTATCGAAAATTTTTCTTTGCGTTAAAATGTTTCTAATGGCATTGTCACGAAATAGTATGATCTGTATGATCAAAGCACTTTATTTAAACAATTAGCGCAAACAACTGCGCATTGCCAAACCCTAAATGCGTCAAAAAATATCGTTAGTTAACAATTTTACCTTCTATTCGCACCCGGAAGTCGACCAGTGAGTGATGCAATACATCGGATTTAACTTTTACCTTGAATGTTACGCATTAAAAAAGAAAATTTAGGTCGGTATGACTATTGTTTAATATCCATCTTTTATTATTTACAAAGTAGGTCAAAGATGCATGATTATTAACTTAGAATGCGTAAAATGCAATATTTTTTAGTGAAGAAAGAGATCGTTATCAATTAACCGTTTTGTTAAAAAACATGATAACGTTAAGTTATTCTTTTACAGGTGGAAAAAAAAACTACATGCAACTTCCATACAATTATAACACAACTAATTTCTTAATTAAGTGATCTCATCTCTGTTATAACTTTATTCGTCAAGCATATAGGTCAGGCCCACTGAAAATTACTATGATTTCTTTGGTTGAATATGATTCCGGGTGCATTAATTTAAATAATTTTCTTTTCTTGGAAAACTCAGCCGACGTCATATTTTCATTCTAAAATTTTAATTTAGAGTAAAATAAGTTTTATCAAAAATTACCCATGCATGACATATCTTTCTCATAATTACATTATTAAATTGCTTAGTAAAGAAATATGAAAGTTACATAAAAAGATGTAGGTGGCAATTTTTTCACGTAAATACAGTTGAGAATCATGAATTTTTATAACAAAGCTCCCTTAGTCTTTTTTAACAAAAGCGAAAAAGAAACGAATAGATAAGAAAATTTATACAATGAATTTTAAAAAATGACATTTCTGATATGATTTAGCACCTTTATATTCAAAATACGTGTATAAGAGTAAGAAAATATTGCATTTTTCAGACGTAAGGGATTTTTTTTTGTGTGTGTGTGTCTTATTTTACAACAGAAATATGAGAAAAATTTTCAAATACCTCAAATTTCAGGAATATATCCTTTTGCAGAAGAAATTTTCAAATAAATAGCTGATTGTCACAAAAAGAAACACGAAACCTGAAGTACTGTTAGCTATCGAACAAAAGCAGTAGACATGGCATCAACATGCATACCCCAAATACACCACGCAGACGATTACATTTCATCCCGAAAGCAGGAAATAACTCCATGAAGCGTGATATTTGCTCGTTAACTCATTTCATTAAAATTAATTGTCGTTTTTCAGACATAAGTGGAAAATCTAAGAAAATAAGCATAAAAAAAAAATAATTTTGTAGCTTTTTAAAACTTTCTTTATGTTGAAGCAGATAACTCCCACAAGTAAAAAATTAATTTCGCAATAAGAAAAATGTTTTGGTGTTCAGTTTCATACCCTCCGAATCAAAGATTTAATAAAAATGAGAAATTGAACGATTTTATTTTCACAAGGCGTGTTGGTTCAGGAAAAGAAAAAGTGGCTTACTAAAGGTAGGCAACTATCTTCAGCAATTGAGAGTGAATGGCTCTTCTTAACCCTCTGAGGCGCAATCCTTTCCCCATGCTGAAAAAAGGGCAGCTGGCTGTGCTCGCGCACAGCCAGCTGTCGTCAAATAAGAGTCTCTAGATCTGTGGCACGCGATGAACGTTTCGATCGTTCACCATCTTGCTGGTAGTTAAGTCGAGCGATGGCAACGGCTGCCCTTTTTTCAGCATTGGGCAATCTTTCAAGCTGTTCTTCACTTTTTCAGCAGATGTCAGTGCTGTTAAAAAGAATCGTGACAATTTTTTTACGGGAAATGACGTGCTAAAAAGTAAAGGATTCTCGTGGAGCTATGTCACCCGCAACTATTTTTATAGAAATCCAATCTATTCTTCGTGACTGGCAACAGTCAAAACGTCAAGAGTTTGGTGTCCTCACGGCGAGGACACCGCGCGTTAAAGGGTTAAAAAGGAAAAAATATGATATTAAAATAAAATATTTGTTCGCTGAATTATTTGTATTTTCGGACCCACAAGTAGCCCAAAACATTCAGATTTTATGGTGCGCCAATATTTATTTGTTTACTTATTATTATTATTTTATTTTATTGTACAAACCGAAAAAGGTAGAACTTTAAAGAGAGCAAAACACTGTAATGTGGGTATTTTCAGATCATCGTTCTGATATTCGTACAAGCAAGGGATTGTATGTACATTGTTCACCTTCTGATTTAATGAATCAGCAACTGTAGATTTCTAGTGAGGCTAAAGGTTTTTTCTGGAAATGCGTCGATGCCTGTCTGTCATCCAAACTATGGATTCACGTGTCACTTAGGACACACGTGTCACAGGCTCCCCCCATCACTTGCCTAGAGGCAGTAGCACACACTGATTTTCTTTAACTGAACTTTGGAAAATGCAGGAGAAATTTAATTTGAAATCGCGGTTTTGGCGAAGAATCGCCTTGGTAAATATGTGAGATTTTTCAAATTTTAAGATATCTGAAGAATATTTCGGGAAGTGCTTTCCTGCAATTTTTGTGTTACAATTATGTTCGCTAAAATCCCGAATTAGAATGATCTATGTAATATATTTGCCTCGATTTAAAATTTATTTTCTCGGGCTAGTAATCATAGATTACACCTCTGATAATAAAAAATGAAGAAAACGAATTAATAATTCAAATATATTTTTATCTGTGCATTATTTATCACATTATATGTAGACGTATGTACACTTTTTTAAACAACTCTGGTGTTTTATTACCAGGCTACCTCCAGCCCCCCCCCCCCCCCAGAGCTTAAAGGATAAGTGTGTTAAGTCAGATTTAAAAAAAAGGGGGATTTCTGGATGGAAGAACATGTTAAGGACTGCATTAAATATTGAAAATTCATTGGCTATAGCGATTATTTTTAAATACGGTTTTCAGAAGAATATTTTGTGTACACAATACATAAAAGGGCTTAGTAAGTTTTGATTATTTCAAATTCATTAAATTGTCCTTTAAATGTTCATAGACTCAACTCTTCAATTAATATCATCATAAAATTTCTGTTTCGTGTAGTTCTTAAAAGTGGTTTACTACTCTTCCCACAATTCGAAATACTGCCTAGACAAGTTATATTTAAACAGCGAAGTTATTACTTTATATTTCTGCTGAATCAAGCACACACATAATATTACATAAAAATTTAATCTATCAGAAAAAATCTTGTTTTTTTAAGGTGTCTGCCTAGGTTTAAAAAGCTATTTTTGCGACAAAAAAATCTATTTTTTAAATTAATTAATTAATTAATTAATTTTTTTGAAAGAGCCTATTCTTAAGATTCCAAAACTGTTTTCCTTTTGTTTCTACAATACATAGAAAGAAAGATACAGCTGTTTGAATGTCCCTTCCATTTGAACATCAATGCTAAAATAAAATCTTAAAATGAGTTTTCTGGGAAACTGTGTTTTTTGTAACCTTGCGTCACGATAACAGTAACTACACTAAAAGTTTTAATGAAATTTTACATAAGCATTCTAACGATATTAAAGTGTGTCTTGAAGCAAAAGTTAAGTTATGCGTATGAAATTAATAAATTTACAGGTACTTTAGACAAAAAATTGAATTTTTGTCTCACAAATTTCAATGTTTTTGTATATAATTGGCCATATTTCAGTAAATTTTTAAAATACAACAAAACTTTTGGTACAAAACACAGAAAAGTGTTATAGGAGTATACTGTGCGAAGGGAGTCAGTAAATATTGAGAAGAATGCAGTGTACAGCAGCTGGCGAAAGTATGAAATTTTGCTATATTTTTCTTCAAAAATGCATTTTTTTGGAAAAGTTAGGAAACTTTTGTAAAATAAATTATTTTTTCTGTCATGTTTTATGGCTTTCAAATAAAAATGCACGAACCACATCAAAATTGTGCATTTTTTTTTTTTTTTTAAAGTGCTCCGCACGTACCTAAATGTATTTAAAACTCTCCGTTTATTTTCCGACTTTTACGAAAAATATCACAAAGAACTGAAAAATAAATCATTTTAAGTAAAACTTCATCACAAATCTCAAAATATTAAGAAAATTACACAAGTGGGTGCACGTTAAAATAGTCCAGCAAGCTGGAAAAGTGAATACAACACTTTATTTGAGGAACCAAAGCACTGATATCTCCAAGAACACATTATTTGGTAACACATGCAACATCAAATCATTAACTATCACAGTAGTAACACTATTCAAATCGCAATGTTTGTCGATCGCAACAATCGCAATGTTTGTCGAGCTCTATACTCTCTATATGCACAGTTTGTCACATTGAACTTCGGGCGAGGGGAGTCTCCTAGATTTCCAAATGTGACGTCATTATTTCTCGATCTTTCTCGTAACATCTTTCCTAATGGAGATACCACCAAAATTTCCCTATTTTAGAGAACATTCTTCTGGTAGTCGAATTCGTCGCCAAGCCGCTAAAAACGGTCGTCAAGTTTGGCGCCACGGTCAAGGGGTCACATACTCATTGCCGGAATGCCTGTACAACTCTCTTTCTAGCAATACACATCAATTCGGGGAAACAACATTACAATTTCGTAACAATATTCTGCCTACACTGATTGTTTTACGAACAACAAAACACTATAAAACATTTTTCATGTGCATGTAGTATAGCCATGCATTATTAAACAGCTTTTTAAACCTTTCATGCTTGCTTTCCCAAAAGCGAAAAAAATCAGTATAAAAGAGTCAGTAAAATCAGAAAAGAAAAGGTGAATCGAACAGACGGTGAACAAATAAGCAAAGTGCTTTCTTTGAAAAACAGAAATTTTAAATTTATTTAAAGCCCGAGAGCCCACGGAAAATTAGATTTCTCTAAAACTATACAAAACAAAATGATCGTTATTGAACTCACAGGTAATTTCAGCACTTTCAATTACAGATCGAAAAAAAAAAAAAGAAGATCATTAACCTATCAGGCCCGGACTGGCCAGGTCGGCTGGTCGGCGGTCGCCGAGGGCCCCCGGCCTCAAGGGGGCCCCGGTGAGGCATTCAAAAGTGGATATACAACTTTATAATAAGTTTAATTTGATTATTTATTTTCCAGCAATCTTACGTAGTAACGCAGCGGAGGATCCCAGAAACCACACGAAGCAAGGGGGCCCTCCAAATCTCTAAAATGGTTAAATGTGATTTTTAGGCGCGTAAGCCTAATTTTCAAATATACATATTTTAATACTCTATTCCCTCTAGATTCCTCAGTAAGAGGCAGGGCCTGATTTCCGGGAGGGCATTCGGGGAAAGCGCCCGGGCCCCCAAATTGTTCTTTAAAAATTTTAAATTGTGAAAAAGTTTTCGAAAGAGGGGGCCCTCAATGAAGCTTTTGCCCAGGGCTTCCAAATCGACAAATCGGCTCCTGAAGAGGCCCCTTTTAAATCTCTAGCCGAGGGCCCCCAAGACAGCCAATCCGGGCCTTTATAAAATACACTTCACATACGAAAGAAAAAACAAAACAATATATATAAGTCATAATTATAACATAAAAAAGACCCGTTATTATTCAGAAAAATTTTAGTCCACCAAGGAAAAATATTTGCTAAGATAGAAAAAAATAACATGAAGCCTAGGGTTACAGTTACAACAGCACTATCTTCAGAGATTTTCTCAACCCACCTTCAGTTACGTCAGTGATTTTATACTATACACACATATGAGAGAATATGTTATAATCTTCACTAAAATTATCCAACGGATGATTTCTCTAATCTTATCTCAGTTCAATTTTGCGAAACACACAGCAATAAAGGAAAAATTGATAAAATTGTTTGTCTTGGATGCAACGAGCAATAAGCTACAGCAAACTAAAACGGAGCTCCAATACAAGAGGAAGTTTAATATCCTCATCCACGTGATTGCAACGACTGAAGAATTCAAACACGATATAATCTGTACTTATTGTACAGTGTATGCAAGTATCAAAGTTCATTTTGCGACTCCTAATAGAATTTAACATTGTCGAAACTTCTAATGAAACGATGAACACGACATTATCAATGAATTTAACACTGCTTCATCATCCTTCAATATGTTAACACCTAAATTATGAATTTTTATTTATATTTGATTATACCATTAAAATTCTCCTGAAGTATCAACATGATCGATGTGTTTGTGTTTTAGGAAAACCTGCACCAGGGGTATCTGCCTAGAGGAAGGTAACTTGGACGGAGAACTTTTTAAGGGGTTCTAACGTTCATTTAAGTTACATTTGAAGAAAAACGCCCAAAACTTCAGGCCTCACTGACAACCGTTTCTAAGCCAGTTATGGATAGTTATTGTTCTCTTTTGTGGGAATTTATGTTTATACAATTTCCTTTCTAATATTTTTATCTATCTGGATTTTAAAAAGACAATTTACGAAGAACAACGATTAGGGAATACGAACTTTTAGCAACCGGAATGGTTATTTGGCATTAAAGTGATCAGGAAATTTCAATGCTGATTTTCGCAAATTACGGTACCTTGCTATTTAAGAAATGCTACCAAATTAATACCAGCAAAATTATAAATTTTTAATCACGTCTCTTCTTCAGACATGTTAAAAATAATTAAATTGCAAGTATTTCTGAAAATGTCCGTTAGAACCTCTTAAAAAGTCCTCCGTCTAAGGTACCTTCCCCTAGGCACATACCCCTCGTGCCAGTGGCGTAGCCAGAAATTTTTCATGGGGGGGGGATTACGACTACTGCAACTCACATCTATGCATACATGTGCGTGATAAGGGAGTGAAGAATATATATTTTGCATGGCAAAAAATTCCTCATGGGGGAGGTTATGGCTCCCCTAACGCCCCCCATTGGCTACGCCCCTGCCTCATGCAGGTTTGCCTTAAACACAAACACACTGATCATGTTGACACTCCCCAGTAGCACAGCAATATCGGCCAATGTCGAAAACAGAGAGTTTGCAATACTGGCCAATATCGGTAAAAGCTGGACCGGCCAATTTCTAACTGCAAACATTTTTCCGATATCGGGCGATATTGTATCATGCAATATCGGTGAAAGCTGGACCGGCCAATATCGGTAAAGGGTGAATGGGAATAAAAATTATTTAATGATTTTTAGCTAATTATATGTAATGATTAATTTTATTTTAGTGCTGCATCTTCGTAGTAAATCTCGTGATTAATATTTGTACCTGGAAATAATTTTTCAGGCAACATTTAACTATCCGACCAGCTTGGGATTCAAACAATCACAGGCATGACAGTAGAATGTGCTAACTACTACACGCCGTGGGACTTCTTCCAGAAAGTCAAAGTTTGAAGTGAATGTTGGAAATGGAACGTTTAGGAATGTCGCTGTTTTGCGAGATCGTCCAGTACTGCCTGATGTCAGTCTCCATGTTTTATTTTTTACGTGAGATGAACGAAGTATAAAACATTAGTAAACCTAATATAAATAAACAGAATGCCAGCTTAAAAGCTAATTACAAAATTTTTTATGACTCTAAATATCGCAGTACCAATATTGGGCAATATTGGCCAAAATCGGGGCAAAACGACCGGCCAATACTTCTGTGCTATATGGGACTTCTGGGGAATTTTGATGGTATGGCAGGACAGATATAAATAAAAATTCTTAATTTAGGTGTTTACCTTATTGAAAGATGAATATGATGAATCAGTGCTAAATTCATCGATAATGTCTGCGTCGTTTCATATCGGGGGTAGATGCAGACGGAAATTGGGTCTGTTTTGCGGCCTCCTCACAAAATTACAATCGATTAAAATGCCCTTCATTGGCATTTCACCCTACATTTTAATATTTTTATCAATTCTTTTAACAAAAGAAGTGACTTTCCTTAAAAATTGGTATGGAAATTCACAAAAATAAATGTTGAATTTCACAAAAAAAATTTCTCAAAAATGGGACCTGGGAAAAATTCCTGGATCGAGCCCCGAATATGGTCTAATTATTCCAGACTTAACTTCAGTCTTTTTAATTCGTAGTTTTATTTCAAAACATTCCATTCAAATTGAATATTTGTTTTTAATATTAATCTGGAAACAATTTGAAAACTGTCACATTTTAAAATAAAATACGTAAAGTTAGATTTTTTGAAAATTGTGCAGCAAATTAATGCACTTACTTTTAGCGTCTTCAGCAGTTTACTAGGAACATTGCCAGTTGGTATGAAATGATGACAAAGATCTTACCAAGAAGCATATTTTTCCTGAACAGTTTTAAGACGTAATCATCAAGATTTAGGAGATATGTGTTTTAATCATGTGTTTGAAATAGAAATGATCGAATCCCTAAATTCTTTCATGCAACTGCCTTTGCGGCTAACAGTTAAAAACCATTGTAAAAGCGAAGACCTCAAAGATTGCAGAAGTACTTCTGAGAATAATCTTCACATCATCTTTTCATTTTGCACCACCCCATGGCAAAATAATGCCAGGCAAAATTTAGAATTCTTATAAGTGCTCGAAAAATATACCACTTCCATGTAGCATTACTGCTTGAAATGGTAACAAACAAACAGATCCTAGTTTTCATTTTCCAGGATTATAAAGATTTGGAATATATTCCCTAATGAGAATGTTGCACTCTCTGCAAGTAAGTTTTCCCACAGTGGCATAGATACGACCATCATTGATTATAAGCTTCACGCATGAAAAAATACGTCCTGCGGTTAACGCCCTTCTGTGGATAGAAGTATATCTCAACACGGACTATTATATCATTTAAAAAAATAATAAAACCACAAATGTAAGTAACACATTGTAATATTTTCCAGATATGATATTGCAAAATTACACTGATCACTCTAAAATGCATTCCCATGCTTTAAAAAGATGCTACCACACTTATTCATGGACTTAAAAAAAAAAAAAATCCGGAAAAATATTTACCGTACGGAAGGAAGTTCATGCATGAAGACACGACAAAAAGTATATAAGTATTTTTGCCTTACCCATAGGTGTTTTACAAAATGTTAGGCGAACATTCTTTTTAGTTTTATGCATATGAATGATCTAGAGAGACAAAATTCCGAGTGGAAAAACTTCATACTGCATTCAAAGAAACACACTCGAAACTTGAAAAGTCTGATCGGCATTGTTAAAGTTCAAACTGAAGTCCGCACAAGCGTGCCAGTTTTTCTGAAGATTTACAAATGTCCACTGACGATGATCAGGTCCAAACAGACTGATTATTTTTCCTAATGTTATTTTATGGTAATTTATTAATCAATAGTACTTGTAATAATAGTAAGTATCAGGATTTGTGCATATTGCATAAAAGCTTCATCTAAATGATTTTCTCCTTCCATCGAGATGGACTTTAATCATCTGTATTGATGCTTTTACATCGTAGTATCAATAAATGTAGATTAAGGTTTTTGAAATATCATGTGTAGTTCCGAACTTTAACAAAACTGGAAAATTTTAATATTCCCAATAAAAACATTTTTTTAAATCCTCTTCTGGTCTGCTTTTGCATTCACGAAAATGGAAAACGCGTTCATTAGCTCGAAAAGGTAGACAAGTTTTAAACACGCTTATTAGTTGAAGACGCAAATTGTTGGCAATCTTTGAATTATTAAAATGATTAATATCATTTTAAAAATAATAAGACATAAATCAGAATTTTATTATGTAAATGAAAGAAAAATTTGCTGTTCATGAGGAAAAAAGCCTTTTAAAATATTTTTAAGATGCCTAAAAAGTTTTATGCCACTAATTTTTCCATATGTGTCCGCTGTTTCATGTGATAACGTGTTAAAACGTGGCGAAATGCATGGAATATATCAAAAAGCATGCTTCACAGCAATTGAGAACAAATTTTAGGCTTCAGATACAAGAATATTGACAAATAGTCAAGACGGGATAAAAATAAAACTTTACAAAAGTTTATTTTTTAAATCATGATAAGTATTATAATACGCATTATTTAGCTTTAATTCAAAATAGCACTCTTACAGATTATGAGCATAATTATGTGTCAAAAAGCAAAAACTCCACCAATTAATTTTTGAAAATGAATCTTATATTATTTTAACTCGATTTTCAAACACAGAATTCTTAGATTTTGCATGTATGCAATACGAAAACAAAATATTCCCAACAAAACAATTCCGCTGTATGTATTTTTAGTTACTTTTGAAAGAGATCATGCTCATTCGTAAAATACTATCAACTGTTAACACGTTGGCAAATTTCCGTAAACAATTATTCAAGTAAAGGTATAATACCATTAAAAAAAAACTTTAAGAATGGTAAATGGTAAGCTACTGAAATGGTAATGATTTTTTAACATAAGTATTGAATAATTCACGGTAGAAAGTTCCTTAATATTTATCAAAAAATCTTACTGTAGTTTTTTAAAAAGAGAATAAATTCTATTTGGTGCTTTAATGTATGTTGAATATTTATCAATTTTAAAAAAAGACCGACTTTAATGCACTTGTATTCAAAATACGGAGAGTCTTCCGAAGAGATAGACGAGAACTGTTTAATTTTTTAACACTAAAAATGTAATTCGAGTAAATAAGAAAGCTAAGAACAAATTTACAGATCCTTAAGTAATTTACATATCAAAAAGTGAATTCGTAAAAGATTGAGAATTTCATTTTTGAAAATTAATTAGAGAAAAAAATGGATGTTTAAAAAGCAACGGCGGTTAAAAAAACAGTACCCTATTTTACGCTTAAATATTTAGATCGTAAACATTATTCTCCCTCTACTATCATAACCGTACACATTTTTTCCTGTTAAAGATACCGTTAGAACAACTTGCTTATGGAGCAGTGAAATCAGCAGCTACTTCAATTTAACTCTCTTCGGCAGCTTAAATGGAGATGTAACGGGAATCTTTAAGTTTACCTGGAACTGTAACCAACAGAGACGCGTTTCTTGGAGAAATGCTTCAGAGGAGCGGACGTTCACTCGCCCGTGTTTACTGTAATATGTCTTTTCCCATCTACACAGTTTTCCGGTCTCAATAGGAAGGAACAAAAACGCTACGTTATTTTTCTACTATTCACATAAGGTAATAGACACTCGTTACATTTACAGGAAGTCATAACCTAGGAGGTAAGATGGCAATTATTTAAGAACCAGTGAGAAAAAAAAAAATTAATTTTTTTTACCGGATTGAGGTTGATACGGTGAATAATTATTAGCAATATTACTTTTGCGAGTAGCTAAGTAATATTGTTACTTGGCCTTTTCAAAGCCTTACCGATTAAATTTAAGGCTTTGAAATGATTCTCAAATTTTTTTTTTTTTTACTAATCAGCTACGCAACTATTCCGGTAACGAGCTGGGTATAACCACCAACATTTTTTTTTTACAATTTATGCAGTTAGCATTAGTTTATCTTTCTTGTAAGTTGTTCATAGTTCTCAGCTCATTTGACGTAACGAAAAGAAAGGAACAAAATTTTGATAAGGAACCAAACAGAAGGAAGAGTTTTTTTTTTTTTTTTAACATATATATATATTTTTTTTTTTTTTGAAGTAGAGAAAAAGTATAAAGAAATAAGCTTAAAAAAATTATTAGTTAATTCCAAACAGCCTTTGATAAAAAAAACTTTGCAAGAAAAGGAATAAATTCAAAAATTCAAAAAGCACCTTCATCATTCCTTCACGTACGGGGCAAATGAATATTTGCGAAGTTATTTCCTGCCAGCTGTTATTTTGATTACAAATAAAAGTATCAACATTTCTTTCTTTTCAGATATTACGGGTCTGCAGAGTGGTTTTTCCATGTTACTGTATGTGTCGAAACGGTGAAACCGCAGTAAATTATAATAGGAGGCAAACCAGTGAAACCTGCACACGATATTTATTTAAAGAAGAAAAAAAAAAAAAAAAAACAGCATTCAAACGGATCACACAAGCATTAAATTGAAAATACTGTTAATTTTTCGATAAAAGACAAATGCTATCATCCAAATAGGAGAAAAAATAAAAATAAATATTAAAATTGAGTGATGGAAAGAAGATATTGACATGGAAATGTGGGAACATACAAAGTCATAAAAAACAATAAAAAATTTCCAGATTACAAAAGAAAGTAGGTTTAAAATTACATACACAGTTTCACTCGCAGAGCATTTACAAGAACGAAAACTGAGGAAGAAGTCTCACTTCTAAAATGAAATTTTAGCGTTGTTCGGACGTAAAATTAATATTGTTTCTTAAAGGTACAACTGAATTAGAAAATTTATAAAATCAATGAAATATAAACTGAAAACGAGGTTTGAGAATCAAGAGAGAGAAACCATTTTTGAAACATCCAGGAATATTTTAAACGGAATGATCCAACAGTGAAATTCTAAATGACTTTCAGTCAAAAATTACACAAATAAATCACGACAGAGTTCAGGTTTTTATTTCACCATAGGAATTTAACTCTGGTATAGTTACAAAATAAAACGTAGGCTGCAGCAACCACTTCCATAAGGATTAAAGTTGTGAATGGTATACAGATAAAAGACTTTTTTGTTTGCAGGAATACACAAATTGTATATTTATGAGTTTTATACCATAGATAAGAATATCCCTTTATCGCGCAGTGATCCCGCTCATGGAACACCAAACTCTGACGTTTTGACTGTTGCCAGTCACGAAGAATAGATTTGATTTCTATAAAAATAGTTGCGGGTGACATAGCTCCACCGAGAATCTTACTTTTTAGTACGTCATTTCCCGTCAAAAAATGGACACGATTATTTTTAACAGCACTGACATCTGCTAAAAAATGGAAGAATGCGAGAACAGCTGGAACGATTGCCCAATGCTGAAAAAAGGGCAGCCGTTCCCATCGCTCGACTTAACTACCAGCAAGATGGCGGACGATCGAAACGGCTGTGCCCGGCACAGCCAGCTGTCGTCAAAAAAATGGGATATCTACATCTGTGGCACGCGATGAACGTTTCGATCGTCCGCCATCTTGCTGGTAGTTAAGTCGAGCGATGGCAACGGCAGCCCTTTTTTCAGCATTGGGAAAGGGTTGTGCCTCAAAGGGATATACGGATAGGTATCATAATAGTTAACAAAAGGAGTGGGCACTTTTCTGCAAGACAGCTAACTCATACGTGGTTTCGAGAGATCTATCCACACTGTGTTACCATTTACACATGTAAAAAATAATCTTATGTCAGAAAAATAAACTAACATTTCATACACTTGATCTTCCATTAACACTGCATCTTAAATTAATTTCTTATCTATTTTTAAAATTGCAGTTAGCGTAGTAACAGAATTCATTGTAGCCACTTGAGTTGTTAAAATTTCTGCAATCCTACGAAAACTGAAGTGGGAAAATAAAAATGCATAAATATGAAGCAAATAGAACATTAAATTATTGGTGCTTTAAAAATACTCGGAATTTTAAGGCTACTCAAGTTGTTTTGAATTTTAACTGTCTTGCATACGTGGCAACATTTCCAGCTTCCTAGCAAAATTAGTGATCTCCACTGCCAGAAAAATCGGAACCGTTTTGAGACCTTCAGCCTTTTAGATAGATAATATTACTAATCCATTTCATATAAGAAATGGAAAATTAAAAATTCACTCCTTTCGTCAAAATAGTAAGAAATTAGGTACTAAAAACCGCATGTTCCAGTCTCAATACTTTCAACACCCTAAAGCAGGGTGAGAAAGAAGCAACAGTCTTTCGAGAGAAAGGAGAAACATCAGCAAAGAGTTTGCTTAGAAAATGCTGGATTATGTGAAAAAGAACGTGAAGTGAAATTTCTACCTGCGCGACGATACAAATTGCTCTAAAGTCACAGGTTTAAATATTTCTACAATATAACCACAATATCGACTTTCTACAATAAATGCTACTAAATATAAAACCATGATAATCAAATACTAAACTAAATTTAGGAATACAGAAGAACGTTCATAGCATATTTTGTGGTTTATAGTAACCTTGAAATGAAACCTGCAGCCAAACTGCGGTTTGTTATAATTTACGGAATGCGCCTACTATCTAAAACGTGATTTGAATTTCGAAAAAATATATACAGCTTTCAGAAGGTCAAAATTAGTTAAAAACAAAAGTGATTATTGTTTGCTAAAAGCATGATATTAAATCGCATAATGTACAAGTTACCTACTTCATTTCCCAAAGAGTTTTTTTTTCTGTTTCTGTTTGTGTAATTTATGCATAATTTGTTTTTTTTTAATTATCGGAGCTCGCTTTCGTAAACATGCAAAACGATTATCGTCATGTTTACACAGGGTCGACACTAATTTTCAGTAAATCTTTAAATATTGATATGTTTTAACAGCAAGTTTTAATATTTCGAGGAGTGGTTCCCAAACTTTTTACCTCGTGAGCTGAAAATCCGATGAGGAACTGGCAAACCACTGAGAATTCGGAATCCAACGATTTAGTGCAATAAAACAGAAATGAAAATTTCAAAGCTATAAAACAGCACAAATACAGCCTGCATGACTTAAGCACGATAAAAATATTTTTATAAAAGCCTATTCTTGAATTAAAAAAAATTAAGGTTCCATTAAAATTTTAAGATTACTAAATAATACAAACAAAGCAAACACTCGAACAAAATAAACCAAAATCATCACAAAGTGAGCGCTTATACACAATCGCGTAACACATTTGACTCTGATGAGCATCAAAATTAATTTCTCTATTGGAAAAGCTAATCGCTCACAACTGGGACACAATACAGTGTCTTGAGGGTTTCATCACAATCAGCGTACAACATGAAACAATGGTATTCCTTCTTGAGATGAACTCATCAAAAAAAGAAAAAGTTGCATTCGTTTGCGAAATATCCGAATTAAAAGAATTTTTACCACTATTTGGAAAAAAGAAAAATCGATTGTGTCATACTGTAAGAAATGTTTTTGGGGCAAAATAAAGAAAACATCGAGTCATCTCTTATAAGGAAATAACAACCTAAGATTTAGTCTGTGTTTTAAAATGATTCGCTCTAAAAAAATTCCAAACTTGTATTGAACTTTAATTACCTGATACAAAACAATCTAGTAAAGTACAATTTTTTTAATTCATTAAACGACTTTGGTGGATATAGGAAAGTTTCGAGAGAGCGATATTAACACGAGGCACATTATTAGAAATGGGTTACTTTTTTTTACTTTAACCAGTTCTTTTTTAATGTTGAACCCCCAAAATGGTTCTTTGAATGCACCCCTTCAGCAGTCAAAGAACCATTCTGGGTAGCAACGTTAGTCAAATAAGTCTTCTCCGTTGCATCTTTTATGAAAATGAAAAGAGGAAGCAGGTTTAACATGAGTTTAGTGGTATAATGCGCTCACGGGAGGGGGTGGGACGACAGCTGGCTGTGTGGCACAGCCAGCTGTCGTCAAAAAAGGGTCTCTAGATCTGTGGCACGCGATGAACGTTTCGATCGTCCGCCATCTTGCTGGTAGTTAAGTCGAGCGGTGGCAACGGCTGCCTTTTTTTCAGCATTGGGCAATCTATCCAGCTGTTCTCGCATTCTTCCATTTTTCAGCAGATGTCAGTGCTGTTAAAAATAATCGTGGTATTTTTTTTTACGGGAAATGACGTGCTAAAAAGGTAAAGGATTCTCGTAGAGCTATGTCACCCGCAACTATTTTTAAAGAAATCAAATCTATTCTTCGTGTCTGGCAACAGTCAAAACGTCAGAGTTTGGTGTTCCCAGAGCGGGAACACTGCGCGTTAAAGGGTTAAAGTACTTGCAAAATAAATAGAGCCAATAAGCCACTTTGGAACACGAGAATTGAATACGAAAACATTTCAGATGCCGGTTAATCCAAGTTTATTAATAAATTGCCAAGATATTGAGTTTTTATGTATGTATGTTTTTTAGTTATGCGCTAAGATATCGATATAAAAGTACATGGAAAGCAAAATATGTGAAAGAATGGGTTTGGAGGGGGAGGGTGGGGGGGGGGATATCTCAGCGTAGGAGGAACCAGTTTTAGTGCCTGAGCAAAGCGAGACAGGATCACCAGAAACAAAGTAGCACTGAGGTCTGTAATTACTCTTAACTCAAAGTGGTATTTTATAAGCATGAATTGTTTCAATGAAACCATGAAGTTAGAGGTTGACTTGAGGAGATAAAGTCAAGGTAGTTGATTAAGTCATGATTTTAAATACACTTTATTTGTTGTCTACAGGAAGATACAATAACAATCTCACCCCTCCTTTCCCATGACTATTAGGAAAAAGTTTTGTATCATTCAGAAAGCTTTGCGTTTTAAATACATTTGCTTAGATTCGTACTTGAATTTCTCTACTAAAGAAAATAGAGTCGTTGGTCTCATGAAGGAAAATTTGTTGTTTAACTTCTGATTTAACAGGTAATATATTCAAGCTCGTCGACCGAGTTGTATGGTCTGTAAAGCACCGTACTCCGGTTTCGGGTTCAACTCCCGGCGGCCAGGTTCAATCCCCGACTGGGCGTGGCTGTTATGTCCGTCCCTTCATAGGGGGCGACGTTGGTCCACCTATACTAGGTGCCCCCATAGTGAAGAGACCAACAATTCCGGCCTGTTATGGCCAAAGCCTTTAAGGCAGAGGCCGGCCATTAGAAAATAAAAATAAAAAATTGAAGCTTTCGTGTGAAATTCACTGCTTAAACACGTACATAAATAATGTTGGAAATGTAACATGCAACAAAATCACTCAAAATATGAAGTACAGTGGTCGCCGCTTATTCCATTCACATCGGGACGGATTTAATAGACCGGAATAACCGAAATCCAAAATAAACGGCGGGACTAAAGTAAAAGTGAGAAAATTCAGAAAAAAATCGCTAAATTAAATCAAAATACTATATGAAATGTATTAGTCATTTGCTTGATGTATACACACATTTATTTAAGAAGTGAACAAGTGAAAAAATACATACGTACATTTATATATTTTTAAGAAAAGGAACGTCTTGAGGGTAAAAAATCCAAACTTACATTTATTGGTATAGTGTCATGTAGCGCAAGTTGAATTTCACTTAATGTTGAAAAGAGGCGATCATTTACGTTGGTCTCATCAAACGCTCTACAAAAGTGTCTATAGCATTCAGCAAATCTACTGTGTTACGTACACCGTTTGAGTGCACGTCATCATCGTCGTCGTCATCATCAGGTGTCATTGTTTCCGGATGTAGGATTGATTATTATTTTTATTAAAATTCTGTTATGTACATTAACAATTGTTTTGATTGAATTACTGCAACATCTCCACAAAAATATAAGCCATATTTGCCTGGCTTTCACTTCGCCCTAAAAGCTAATTACGTCGAAATTTTATCTAATCTCCAAAGATTTCTTCATCGGATAAAGCAAAGCCGTACTCACTACCGAGGTAACTGGCGGAAAACCAATTCAGTTAGGCCATTTCGATCTGTTCATATTGATTTTCACCGGAATAAGCGGCTCACCGGATAAACCACCGACCGAAATAAGTGGCGACTTCTGTACTATTTCCAATAGACACAGTGTAGTCTTGACTTGCGGGAGGGACGAGTTCCAAGAACCCTAGCGTAAGTTTGCGTTGCAGGATAGGACATAACATACGACTTTTTGAAAAACATACACAAATTTTTTAGACACCTATGAACATCCCTCGAACAGTTTCAAACCATTCCCCAACTATATATTACCATTCCCCACATAAAATAAAAGGAATGCGGCCATGCTTGGTTCAAGCATAAAATAGCCCCCCTACATATTCGCGAGCCATAGAAAATAAGAACACCTCTACAAAATTAAGAACACCTCGCATAGAAATCATCAGTTATCTAGCGAACCTAACAGCGCTTTTGACTTTTTAGAAAAATCTAACGAAAAGCCTTCACATTTTACATATGAGCGAAAGGAAAGGAAGGTAAAGCAGTAGAAAACCTCAAGTTATCACGCTATTTCCGCATGCCACCTTGCAAAAGAACAAACTTCGCAACAAAATATTCTTGTCATGGTCTCGTGAGCGCGCGCAACTTCGTCCCATAGATTGCAATATTTTTTAAGCATAAAATGTAGCTAATTTTTTGTTTTAATTATTATTATTTTCCCCCCGCGACAGACTGACAATCGAGAAACCGGTCGTTAATGATGCTCAGCATCTGCGATTGCATACACATATCTTTTAACACAACGCAATTGAGATTTATTAGCAGTAATCGCTTGTAGGCAGTCACATTAGCCTTCCTGCTCCAGTGAACTGCTGCGCAGTGCCGACTTCTGTATTACGAAGCAGCACTTCGCAGTCTTTTCGGCAGATCATCAGCAGCTAAGAAGTGACCATTAATCTGGTATACAGAACATACGCAAGTTTATTTGATCAAAGCAACAGCGCTACGCACAAAAATCTGTAATAACGAAAAGGGAAAAGAAAGACTGTAGAAAATGAATTCATATTTATTCAGGAAACACATTTAACCATAGAATGCATAGAACAACGAAGATATGACAATGAATATACATGTGCAAATCAGTGATAAAGTCAGTTGCTATAAAATGTTTACAACACCTTTGTCACTCGTCTAGCATTTTTTAATTTATACACAAGGTGTCAAAAGACACAGCCTCATCAACAGAAAAAAGTAGCCAAAATAGCACACTTTCCCTTATTTTAGTTGCCAAAATAAAAGTACTTTCCCCCCTACAGTTTAATTAAAAAATCTGTTTGTGATTCCACTCGACTTTCCGAACACTTACGATTAAGATCATTACCAAGCACTTAAATAAAAGCTAGCGCAATTTCAAGAATTTCTCCTCATATGCCAAAATGTGACAGAAATCTTTGTCGTAGCCCTGTAGAAAAACTATGAGTCCTATACACATCAAAATCAATACCGGTCTTACGATGGTGGTTTATAAGATATATACCCAATTTGAGCTCAATACCCAATTTGAGCTCAAATACCCAATACCCAATTTGACAATTTTGCACAATAGCTCCTAAACGTATTGTGCTCACTCACTCACTCACACTCTCTCTCACACACACACATCTCTCTCTCTCACACACACACATCTCGTAAAAATAGCATAAAAATCTCGTAAAAATAGCATAAATGAATTCAGAAGACCTCAAAACGTGTCAATACACCAAAATCTCGAAGTTGAATTTTTTCATGATTACAATACTTTCCTTACATGGTAATGTTCGGAAAGTAAAAATGTATTACTGACATCATGGCATTTAAAAAAGAACAAGATGAACTATTCAAATTGATTTTTCTCTGTACTAGCTCATTACATTTTCTATTTCTCTCTCGAATGTAATCAACACTACTTATAGATAATACATTGATTGAATACTGTAAAAGCACTTATTTTCGCGAGCCCGTCGTAATCGCGAAATACTTTTTCTTTCGCTTCAAATAATAATAACAAATCAGAAATTTTTCACTTACCATGATTTAATGATTTATTGCGCAGTTACAAACACCTTCTTGACAACTTTCTTTCTTTCAACTTGACTTTCTTACTTGAATATTAACTATGCAACTATTGCTTGAATATAAAACAGTAGTATAACTAACAGAATGTAGCTAGCTTCATTGAAGCTATTCAAAATGGGGAAGAGTAAAAGACGACCTTTTCGGGCAAAAGGAAATTTCTTAAAATGCCAGAAGGGGTTCTATATTTAAGTACTTTCGGGATTTTCCAGCTTTCAGTCCTATTCATATAAAATCCGCGAAATTGCCGATATTTTCATTTTCGCAGAAATTAAGGCTCGCAAAAATATCTTTTACAGTATATAGAAATTCTTAGGGCCCTATCAGTCTGATAATGGATAAAGCTTGAAAGGAAAGAGAAGTAGTAAAAACACAACCCCTCTCTTTTCCCAATCGCCACATTAGTTGCCTAGAGCAGCGTTTCCCAACGAATGGGGAGGGCAGACGGGGGGTGGGAGCGAGAAAAACCAAAGAGCAAGTAGTGATGCATGTTTTTAAAAATCATCGTATTTATTCTTATTTTTACTCAAAAATAAATCTAATTTCGCTCAAAATGTTCATTCAAACTTTACTGATAACATTATTTTGAAGAAAATTGAACTAAATGTTTATTGTTGAAGAATAAAAAACTAAACGTATGCAGAAAAAAGGGAAGGGGACGCCACCGTAAGTTAGCCTTTGCTTGGGGAGGGGGGGGCGACGCTAAAAGGTTGGGAACCGCGGGCCTGGAGCAGTGGTCAGCCGGAGACACACTCTTCCTAGGAGCTCCGTGACCGAAACCGCTTGACGGGGGCGGGTGCGGAAGGCTACCGGAGCTTTTGTCGGGGACGCCGGTGGAGTTCTGGTACTACGTTCCTTGATTGCGGGATTAGGTCACAGCTCAGTCACTCTGTTCCTATAAACACACTTTTTTGGGAGCCCCTGTCTGACTTCATTTACCAACTTGCTGAAGTGAATCCCACTGTTCTCGTGGGACTCGGCACTGGACTGAGAGAAGTGAAGCCCTCTTTCTATCAAGACTTGTCACCACATCGGCTGATGGTCGGTTTGCGGGTGGCAGCCGACCTACCATTTGACGGGACTTCGGAGGCTGCTGGAGATTCCTGATAAACAAGAGCTACAATATGAGGACTTTCTACAATATGAGGGCAATAATAATTTAACATATGCGAAAGTTTTCCAATGTCAAGAGCATGGCTTTGGCCATAATGAATCATTATTTAACGGTCTCCTAGTTTAATTTTATATCATAGCCATGAATTCGAGAAAGCTATGACAGCATACAACTTTACACAAAATGGACCTATACACTAATAAAACGACAAACATTCATAATAAAGATAGGAACATCCGCTTAAGTGGAATGTTAAAATTTAAGCCGAAATGCATTACTATATGCTCCAATACGATAAAACTGTACTATCCCTAAAGTGACCATACGTCCCGTTTTGAACGGGTCAGTCCCGTTTTTAGGTGGCTTGTCCCGTTGTCCCTAAGCACAGCTTTGGGACACCGTAATGTCCCGTTTTTAGAAAATGTCCCCTGCAATGTCCCGTTTTTAGAAAGAGAGCAACCCACAGTAACGATTTTAATAAAGGCCGCTAAAAATCTAAAATCATCCAACGGCTGTGTCTGTAAAAATAAATAAATAAATAAAATAAAAATAAAACTGACCTCCCTATCTCCTCTCTCGAGACGCAAAGAAACGCATTGGGATGTATTGTTTGTGTTTGTTCTTTTAATGTTCTTTTTTGTCAACTATCTCAATTTAATTTTTATTTCTTTTTCTAACGTCATGTTCCTCTTTTGCTTATTCCTCCCCCGATCTCCACTTTATTTTCCCTTTTCACTCTCAGAGCTGCTAAGTCTCCGGCTTTTTTCGGGAGATTTCCCACCACTAATTTTTACTTAAAAAATTTATTCTTAAAATAAATCCAAAATAAAACTGTCTAAAATTGTGGTGGAAATCTCACGGGAAAAGCCGGAGACTTGGCAGCTCTGCACTCTGGTTTTCTAAGAATTTTCCTTCCGAATGACAACTTCCTTTTTTCTGTCTGTCCTTTTTTTACATTTTTCACTTTCCTGCCTTGTGTCGGATGGTGTTTTTGAAGTCGAAGAAGGCCTAACCCTTGTACCACTCGAAAAAACGTTGCACTATTTTTTATAGTATATGTGTTTTATCAGTTTTTTTTTTCATTTTATTTTGATATTAACATTAACACAAGCTTTTTTGCGCGTTTTCTCAATAACTAAAAGATACCCAGACCTGTACATTCAGTCTCCCTACACCATTTTGAAGGACAAAATAAATGGTCATGTTAACTATCACACTTTTTTACATTTCTTTTTTTTTTTTAATTTTAAGTTAAACATTAGAACTAACTTATACAAATATACAAATATACTATCGTGTCTAAAGCCCCATTGTTAATATTCTGCAACAATTCTGCATGAAAGTTTCCTAAGCTTTTGGAACAGTATTTGAGAACAGAAAGCTATGACCATTATTGGTACTTTGAAGTGGACATTAACAGAAGGAAGGCAGAGACACATCGGAAATTAAAAAAGAAATCTGTCAGAAAAGAAAGGTTGTAACTTGTAAAGCTCTTAAATTCTATTTCGTGGAGTAAGGAGATATCTAGGAATATACAGGGCGTGCCAAAAAGACGGTAATGGGCTTAAATTCTTTATCAAAGATAAGTGAGCACTGTAAATTGAAAATAAGTCCAAAATAAGGTTGAAAATAGGACTCGGTTAAGAAAAAAAATCCTCTCGTTCATTTTCAGAAAAGTTACACTTTTTAAATTTGTATATGACCCCCGTACAAAACAATTTCCAATTAGCAAAATGTGCCCCATGCACTCATGAGGTGACATACAAATTTGGAAATTATATTTTTAAAAATGTCAGAGATATGAAGATAAATATAGCGCTCACTTAAACCACTTTTCCATGGCTCTCGAAAAGAAAAAAATCACGACGAATGATCGTATTTCAGAGGTAGTACAGAAATTACTAAAGAAAATCTTTTTTCCACTCTAGCAATAAACGTTTACATTCAAAATCATGTATAGTCTCCGGTCATCTTTCTTTAAAGATACCTCTGCAACGTTGAATGATAAAAGGCTCAAATCTGGTACACCACCTTGTTAGTGTATGGGGGCACATTTTACTAATTGGGAATGTTTTTGTACGGGGGGTCGTATGCAAATTTAAAAAGTGCAACTTTTTGTAAATGTACGAGAAGAATTTTTTCTTGATGGAATCTTATTTACGACCTTATTTTGACCATTTTTTCAAGTTACACTTGCCCACTTAGCTGTAATAGATAAAGAATTAAAGCCCGTTACCACCTTTTGGGGACACCTTGTATAAAATTCTATTATAATAAGCCCTTTCTGTATAGAACAAGGCGATATACAGGACATCAAAAATATAGAGAACCGATGAAAATAAAGGGGCCCCTGTTAGATGATCTCTCAGGAATTAAAAAAAAAAAATGATATAGTCATGTTAGAAGAATGAGTTAAATGAAAGGCTACCCGAAATTGCTTTAACCCTTTGAGGGGCAACAATTTCCCAATGCTGAAAAAAGGGCAGCTGGAACCCCGCGCACAGCCAGCTGCGTCAAAAAAGGGTCTCCAGATCTGTGGCACGCGATGAACGTTTCGATCGTCCGCCATCTTGCTGGTAGTTAAGTCGAGCGATGGCACGGCTGCCTTTTTTCCAGCATTGGGCAATCTATCCAGCTGTTCTCGCATTCTTCCATTTTTCAGCAGGTGTCAGTGCTGTTAAAAATGATCGTGACAATTTTTTACGGGAAATGACGTGCTAAAAAGTAAAGGATTCTCGTGGAGCTATGTCACCCGCAACTGTTTTTATAGAAATCAAATCTATTCTTCGTGACTGGCAACAGTCAAAACGTCAGAGTTGGGTGTTCCCAGAGCGGGAACACTGCGCGTTAAAGGGTTAAAACAAATCAAAAACGGAAACGAGGAAAACCACAAAAGAAATGGATGGACGGCATTAAAAAAGCGATCATAATGTAAGAGGTTCGGGCGATTATAATTATAATCCCTGACCGTAAAAAAATGGAATAGATACATGATGATTTTTCAGAATGCGACTCATGACACCCAAAAACCAAACTCATTATTACATATTTACTTCTTTCATGTTGACTGCCTTAAAATAATTTTGCCACAAATTGGTGCAATGCAATTGAATTTACTGTAATTCGCCAATAACCGAGTCTTACAAGCTGAAAAAAAGGATTCTAAATAATTCAAAATAGTAAGCACATTCATCAGCTAGACATCAGCCATCTGCTTCAAGAATAGTATTTATTTAAAACAAAACGAATGTCATATATCTTAAAATTGTCTACTAGTGACATTTCATTAACACAAACTAATCTCGATTGAATAAAAGATAATTCTGAATGCGTTAAGTACAGTCAAGATCTAGGTCAAATAAATTTTAGAAGACAGAAATTTATTTGTATAATTGTAAATGATCTTCAAGGAGCTTCCCACATAAAATGGCCGTTACACATTATACGGTGAGAATGACACAAAGAAACGACGGTCTCAAATAGCATTTAGTTATGATTAAATAATTGAGGCATGGTTGGATTATCCATTAAGTTCAGTAGGCTCTCACGTATGGGCCTCCAGCATTTTAAATAAAATTCAAGCTTGATTTTTGACTATAAAATTATTTTTAAGTTATGAAAACTGAAATGACGTCAGAGAAGTATTACTTTTTATTGATAAGTCCATGGCAATATTTGTAGCCATTAATTTGAAATGATACGTTTTTTTGTCTGTTTGATTGATTGATCGATTACGGTCGATTATCTAAGGGTGGAGTGCCCCCCGTGCGGGTTTTTTAAAGGGTCCTAACCCTTATTTATGCTAAGTTTCGGAGGAAACCACGGAAAACTCCGAACGGTTAGGTCGTGGACGCGACCTGGTTTCGAACCAGGCACCGTCTCCCAGTTCAGAGTGCTGTGCGCTATGCCACTAGTGGGTCTTGAAATGATATGCAAGTGAAGTTGAATAAACAAGTGAAGTTTTGACTGTGACAACAAAGCGAAATAATGTGTTCGACAACAAAGTTTATGAATAAATAAGCATTTTACCACAAAGTATACCTTTGTATTGGGTTGTTAGGAAAGTAATGTCGTTTTCTTGTATGTCAATATCTTGCCTATAGACAAAACTATTGAAGATAATAATTAGAGATGTCACGAATAGTGATTTGGCCGAATACCGAATATTCGGCACATAGCTTAGGCCAATATTAAATTTTTTAAAATATCATTTTAATTGTAAATAAACTATCGCTTTTCAATTTTGTAATTAAGTACTAAAGAAGACTAATCAAAATCCATTTTATATTATTTGTAGGTACTTAAAAACCCACAACAGTATATTATCTGTTAAACAAAAAAATCTTGGTCACGAAAAAATATCTTTCACAAAGTTAAACACTAATAACTGCATAATTATATTTTGAGATATCCATAATTTAATAAATATGCTATGGTAAATGATATTAATCTGGTAACTATACATAATCACATCATGTTTTAGGCTTTACAGCCTCTGAGCAAAACATATTTGGCAGATTTTTAAAATTATTTTGTAATTCAGGATCTCTAAAAATTCCTCCAATAAAGAAATTGGAAAATCAAGTCAAGTAGTGTCCCCAAGAAGAAAAGTCTCCATTTCCGTAATATTAAATACATGGGCGCCGCCAGAATATTTCCCGGGGGGGAGGGGGAAAGACTACTCCCAGGGGGGGCAAAGACTACTTAAAAGTAGGGTTAGCATGTTGAAAAGAACAAAAAAAACAAGGGAAAACACTGCATACAAAAATCCAGGGGGGGAAGTGCCCCCCTCGCCCTATGCTGCCGGCGGTCATGATTAAATACATTAGATTATGTTTCAGTGACTTAGGATATTCTATTATATGAGATTAGCATATTGAAGTAGAACAGCAATATTATTTGTAAATACATTTAAAAAAATATTATTCTCTCTTTGTTCTGAAATTATTCAGCTGAATAAGTAGAAATATTCGGCTACAACTATTCGGCCGAATACCTTTTCAGTATTCGGCTTACCGAATATTCGGCCAACTGAATATTTGGCCTACCGAATATTCGGCAAAACAGCCGAATACTGAATAGTGGCATGCCTAATAATAATAGGAATAATACGAAATTCGATACATATGTGAGTTTCTTAGCGTAGGTGATAGATTAGAAAGCATTTTTCAAAATTCGTAACTTATGGAGGATAGGGGGCCAAAACATTCTTTTCACATATCCTGCGTGATCTCAAAGAAGAAAAGAGATATCTATAAAATTCTTGCTGTGAAATACAGCCCTCGCGAATGCCTAAAAATCGATTTCAGAACATTTCGAATATGATTCTTCATGGTGCGTAGACGAAAAAAAAGGGGGAGGGTGTCCATTTTTTTTAAAGAAAAAAAGTATTATTTATAAAATTATCCCTTTAAAATTTAATAAACACGGGTCCTACGCCTAGGCACAGCTTGTTAGTAAATCAATACTTGTTCAAAATTTATGTGTTTGAGTTCCACGTAAGAAAACGACATTACTTTCCGAACAACCCAATAATTCAGAGCACAAATATGTGGCGATTTTAATTTTCGTAGATTTAGTGATATTTGTGAAGGTTTGTATAGCTTCTAAGACTTGCACTATGACTATGGTATATCACATTCTTAATTTTTTTTTATTGCATAGTTATTCAAGAACTTTTTGCTCAGAACAACAGATGTGTTCTTGGTCAGAGACACTTCCATGTTCTTTCTGCAAGAATCCAAGTAAAATCATGTTTTTTCCCGGGTAATTTTCTTAGTGTTTCTGCATTTTTTTTTACTTTTCGATGCGGTGTAAGTGTAAACGGAGGGAGAGATGTGGAGAACTCTGGTGCATTCTTGCTTTCATTATCCTTATACAGCCCCTTGTTTTATGTAAATATTATAAAAAGTCTTGGACCCCAAAATGTTAACACTGGATAGAATACTATTTTTCGCCGCGCATTGCACAGAAGCGCTTTTTTCAAAAAACCACCTTCAGCTGAAAAATATACCACCTCCTCAAATTGAAGATCTCAACTTGAGCAATTTCCTTGAAGATATTGTCTAGTGAGGGCATATTTTTTTTTTTAAATAACTAGAAAGCTTATTTTTAAAAAATCGATAAAATATACTTTCTAAAACTAAATTCATAACAAGAATAACTAAATTCATAACAGAATAACATTGAAATAAATTCAGTTCTTTTCTCTTTTCAAAATAAAACTTGGCATAAAAGACAAATGTGTATCTATTTTTCACGACAATGAGCAGGTTTAGAGATTTTCTAATATCAAGAAAAAAAAGGCACTGTTCCGCATTGCCCATGCCCCTCCTCAGCACATGCGGTCATTGCATCCCCACATCCTGACTGAAGTCTGAGTTCAAGGAAATGCCACTAACCTTCGAAACCTTACAGGGGCTACACAAACGCAGACAGTATAATTAAAATAACGTTATTACTATACGGAATACTTCATACCAACCATAAATGACTATGGTTAACATAAAAAAAGAAAAAACACATAACCAACCTATTTGGAAAATCTCAGCTTAATGCAGAGACTAGAGGGAACTAGATATAATAGGAGACTACAAATTTTGTGCTGAATTTCAAGGTTATAGGTACAAAATAAGTCAGTAGGTCAAGGTGACTGAAAAAAACATTTTTGAGGTTAACCAAACTTTTGAGCAAAAGTCAACGTCTGCTAAAGTATGCTACCCACAAAATTTCGATGCCAACCTTGAGGGTTCATGTACCTTAAATAAATAAACATCCATATCGAAAAATATATTTTACGGTAGTATTACAATTAACCATGAAGCAAGTGGGCTTTGATGTTCCCATAGTAAACAGTTTTCCTTTAACCCTTGGAGGCGCAACCCTTTCCCAATGCTGAAAAAAGGGCAGCCGTTGCCATCGCTCGACTTAACTACCAGCAAGATGGCGGACAATCGAAACGTTCATCGCGTGCCACAGATCTAGAGACCCTTTTTCGACGACAGCTGGCTGTGCCCGCGCACAGCATGCACTTTCCATTGGCGTTACTTGGTAAGCTTTTTGAACTTTTCTACGTGGTGGGTTTTATCCCACCCATTAATCATCAGTCAGCAACCACTAAAGGGCTCCCCATCTCTTATTCTTGCAACAGACACAGTGTTTTCACTAGAAAGCGAGAATCTCTCATGCTTTTCCCTCTCACATTAAAACATTAATACTGCGAGAAATTCACGCAACCTACAAACAAATGTGTTTCGTTCTGCGTAAAATTCTCGCTTTTCGAAAAATCCAGGTACTTTTTCAAAAAAAAAAAAAAAAAAAAAAAAAAAAAAAAAAAAAAATCCGTGCACACTTCCACTTTTTATAATACGTGGATATACGCCTAATTCTGGCAGTTTCATTCCTTGCCTCTGTTCTTAAATAATACACAGAATGCTAACAATTTACTTTGAGCGATATATATTTTTAATTTATTTTAATGAACTTCATTGTCATTATAAATAACTTATTAATATAAAATGGAGCTTTATGCTTGCTGTAATGTATAAGAATTCTTTTTGTAGCCCTGCAAAATCCCGTACACGCAAAAATCGATACCGGTTGTACGATGGTGATCTAAATAGGTGTTTAATTTTAATAGGTGTAGAAAAATAAATACAATGATAGAGCAATTTTATTTTAACTTAAAAATACAAATATTTTTTCACGATAAAAATATTTTATTTCTCACGAGATTGTTTATTGAACTCATTTTTGTCAATAAGTTCATATTGACAAAATGAACTTATTGAACTTGTGCCGGCACAGCCAGCTGTCGTCAAAAAAGGGTCTCTAGGTCTGTGGCACGCGATGAACGTTTCGATCGTCCGCCATCTTGCTGGTAATTAAGTCGAGCGATGGCAACGGCTGTCCTTTTCAGCATTGGGCAATCCATCCAGCTGTTCTCACATTCTTCCATTTTTCAGCAGATGTCAGTGCTGCTAGATCTGTGGCACGCGATGAACGTTTCGATCGTCCGCCATCTTGCTGGTATTTAAGTCGAGCGATGGCAACGGCTTCCCTTTTTACAGCATTGGGAAAAGGTTGCGCCACAAAGGGTTAAAGCATGCATTGCCCAGTATCTGAAAGTTGTTATTGTGTTTCACTAACTGTGAATGAAATTATCGCCCTAAGATGATTTATTCTTCAAAATAAGATCCGTATCTGTATCCGCGGATATGACAACAAATGATCCGTTTTCATATACGTATCGGTGGATATAGGAAACAAACCATCCGTTTTTTATCCACAACTGCGGATCTAAAAACGAGCTATCCGTATCCGCAGGATCTAACTTTTTAACGATCCGGCACACCTCTAGTAATAACAGTCAGAATAACGGTTGGTACTATATTGTATGGTTGTTACTATATTCAATGGCTGGTACCGATTGCACAGCCATTTGAAATAGATTACAACAATTGGCGTGGGTTATATGAATCTTAACATAAGTAATCATAACTTATAATTACTCGAATTTCTAAAAATATTGTGATTGTTGATTTAGTAAAAATATAGTACTTTTGGTTCAGCTGAAACTTAAGAAAAAAGTAAGAATATTGCAATTTTACCAGAGGATTTCAGTAAGTTTGTAAAGGGGACTACAGTGGAATGTAATTGATAGGAAGCCTGATTTGGCACACTATTACGTTACTTGTAATAGAGGCATTACAAGTAATGTAATAGCAATGAGGTCTATGCATGATTAACTCTCCATAATAACGACAAGCCAATTTTATTTTGGGAACACGGCCGATTATCTACACAGGGATCAAGGCCTTCCGACAGGGGGGGTGCCCTCCGTGCAGGGGCGTAGCCAGAAATTTTTCATGGGGGGGGGGTTACAACTACTACAACTCATATATATGTATACGTGGGTGTGATAATGTAGTAAAGAATATACATTTTGTATGGCAAAAAATTCCTCATGGGGGGTATGACCCCCCTAACCCCTCCCCCTCGGCTACGCCCCTGTCTCCGTGGGTTCTAACTGGTATTTAAACGAAGTTTCGGAGATAACCACGGAAAACTTCGAACGGTTAGGTCGATGAGCGCGAATAGGGTTTAAACCAGGTATTTCTCGTCTCCCAGCGCTCGGCCACTGGTTGGGCACGACGTGCCAATAGTGAAAATGATGGAATACTGGCAAAAATGTGCTGAAATCTATTGTCAAATAATGATTTTCTAATATTTATTTTTACAATAAAAAAAGATATATAATCTAGACCACGGATGGGCAAACTACGGCCCGCGGGCCAAATCTGGACCGCCGGAAGGTTTTATCCGGCCCGTGGATAGAATTTTAAATTTGCCGGTCCGACGGAAATTAAAAGAAAATATATTTATATATTATATATCCATATTTAGAATTATGAAGATGGCTTGAAAAACTGCATTTTGAGTTCGAACGCAGATTTCAAGATTTCAGTGCCATTCAAACAGAATTGGATATTTTTACCATGCCTTTCAACGTAAATTGTGAAGCAGTGAGGTCCGATTTGCAGCTTGTTAATTGAGTTGCAATCTAACAATCATCTCAAGCAGTTCTTTCTAAATATGCGAAAGTTAGAGTTTTACAAATCATTATCGAAAGTAAGTTTCCCAAATTTAATATCTCACGCCCAGAAAATCAGTGCTATGTTTGCTTCATCTTATTTACGTGAACAAGTGTTTTCAACTATGAACCTTAGAAAGAATTCTTTCAGAGGTAGACTGACAGATGAGCATTTAGCCTCGTTCCTTAGAATCAGTACATCTCACTTCGAACCTCAATATAAGAAACTTTTAAAAATGAAATCGCAATTTCATTCATCTCATTAACATATTTTAATTGTAATGCATGTATATTGTTTTTAAAATTTTAGAAAAATTTATCTTGGCCCGCCAAACTTTTTTTTTCGATTTTTGGCCCGCGACCAAAAAAGTTTGCCCATCCCTGAGCTAGACAAATAACTCTATTCACAGAAAAAACTGGCGTCATCCAGAGACGTAGCTAAGGGGGTGGGGGGGGTTAGGGGGTCATAACCCCAACCCCCATGAGGAATTTTTTCCCATACAAAATGTATATTCTTCACTCCCTTATCACACGCATGTATGCATATATGTGAGTTGCAGTAGTCGTAACCCCCCCCCCCCACACACACACACACCCATGAAAAATTTCTGGCTAAGCCATTGGCGTCATGAAAATTACAAAGGTTTAGTAACAACTCGATTATGAAATTGGTAAATTTGTTTAATAGAATTTTTGGTTGAGACAAAGAAAGATACAAGTGGCCTATTTGCATAATGGGTGTGGGATGCCTTGAGAGGAGGACTATTTAGGGGTTTCTAACGCGAATTCACGTTATATGAGCTGAAAAACGGCCAAAACTTCAGACAGATCGACAGCTGCGCGAAAGGCCAGAAGCCTGGGCCTGCAGACGTCAGCAGTCAGATTTTTCCCAGAGTGTTCTAATCATACGTGTAAGATCGGAGAGTAAAATAACTCAAGAGACGTGTGACATCGCTGCATATCTACGTGAACGTGACATGCACAATATGAGAACACAAAACATTGACCTGAAAAAATTCCTCTTCCAGAGTAAATCAGAAAAAACTCAAGCAATTTCTTTATGACTAATCACATGTTTACAGTGGCGGATTAAGACAGCGCGGGGCCCGTAGCAAATGTTACCAAGGGACCCCCTGGTCAGTGACGCACCTATATATATATATATATATATATATATATATATATATATATATATATATATATATATATATATATATATATATATTTAGGGGGAGGAGTTCACCCTCACATTAAAGTAATAGAGCTAAATTAAATGAGAAAATAAATAGTGCTAATTATATTACAATTTATGTTTAGTGCTAATTAATGGTATTACTAATGCTAATTAGATGTAAACGAAACTAAAAGGTCCCACGTGTTATATTTGCGAGAGGTTTATCCCAGCCCTTCCTCCACCTTGGGTGAGCTAATCTGTAGGTTTTGTGCGATAATAAAATAAAACACAACTTTTACGAATTTTCTTGATTCAAAATGAAAAAATTTGAGTTAAAATAGTGTGCGGAAAAAATGCCGCAAGACATAGACAGTGAGTAAATAGATAGTGAGACTGGCGATGTTTAAAGTTATTTATTCGTACAACTCAGGTTTTTTTTTAATGAATGTTAATGTTCATGGATATGTATTTGGAATTTCTAACACTTCCCACCTTTCCCATATGCAAACATATAACTAGACAAGTTTACACACATAAAATAATACTTGTTTCTGTAAAATTTTTAGAACCTTCGAAATCAATATGTATTTTAAACTGTGCCTTTAAACACTATTTTTTCCCCTATAAAAATACATGCTTGTAAAATTATTTCATTATATATCTGGACGGTCTTTACTAATTATAGGTTACATATTTTTAACTTCTCTTACTTTAATGGGTTAATTCATAAGAAATCGAACTGAGGATAGATAGATCTAGCACAATAATACCTCCACCATTCAAAATATACTGCATAGACGGAAGGCATTTAAACTGTACATGCTTGTACAGGGGGACTGTTACTTCCACATACCGCTTGGGACACTTCTAAAGGTCATTTCGTTAGTGTTCTACAAGCATATGTACATTACTTTTCAACTTATCCTCGTTAAAATGATATAAAATATTTTGCTCAAAAAAATCTTTATAAGAGGAATAGAATAATCTATATAATAAATAATAAAAAATTCGGATAAAACATTCATTATCGTATTACGTTCAAATGTTTTTGCAAGACATAATAATCTTAAATGTGACAAGTAATTTGTGAGTTTCTTTGTGGGTCAAGAGTATCCGAAAATTGTTTTTGTTTTCAGTTTGCCTGAGGTTATGGCTTCTCGGATGCCCCGACCGTGCGAAGATCCTCTCGGTTCTAATTATTTTATTTGAACGAACGTACTGGCATTCGCGCTCTTGACCTGTGATTTCGACCGGCCAAAAATGAATTCTTTCATATTTAACGTGGTTAATTTCCGAGATTAATAAGATAATTTATTGTAATAGTGGATTCCCCAACTATAAAAAAAATGACTTACATTCTATATATTATTATTGTTTCAAAAAATAATTCGCCTTTGTTTAAATACTGTAAAATGTAAAATAAATAATTAAGTAAAAACAAAGCAAGCCAACTACCAAAAGCCTTCTACGATGGTTTACATCCTAGTGCACCTTCGAATTTCGCCAAAGCCACCCGCGCCTTTACTGCAAAATAAAAGAACTTTGGGGTGCCCAATATCCGTTTAAAATACCATCCCCATATTTACTGCAAAACAAAATAACTTTATGTCCAATATTTAAATAAAAATTATTGTTTCGTGGGGGATTATTATTGATTATGGGGCGCGTTTTTCCTACAATCTTAATCCTATGGATCTCAGCTCTCGGGGAAATGCAGTCGATCAACTCGTGTTCCAGAGAACATCTTCAGAAATAGCCAAAAATATTTCCGTTCTATTGAGTCATTTTGAAAAGTTTGATTACAACTTCATTAAAAAATTCTTTCGACTTGTTACTGAAAAGTCCCTGAAGTGATCGGGACAGATAGACTACAGATTAATGAATAATACGGCCCACTGACGGATTAATACAATTTTGTGGGTGGAGGCTTGGATGGAAGATTCACATATATATATATAAATTTTATGGAAGTAAGATGGGATTGCCACAGACTGCAATGGGAATTCTTTTGAGTGCTCCTGTAGAACTATTAATAATACGGACGTTATTCTCAATGGAGAGCATCATTTTGAGAGCCTTAGTAATATATATGCCAACTTTGTTTTCTTTCAAAAATCGAATATCTCTAAAATATGTTTCCAAGAATGACTGCTGATTCAGTCATTCCTGTATCAACAGATACAGGGGGAGACCCCCTACCCAAACCCCCCCTTTTAGTTCTGTTTTTTAGACTGTGCTATACATTGGATTTTTTTCTCCTGTAAAAGAACTATAAATGCTACGTACACCATTTTCAATATGGTACGTGGTACTGTACATAGAAAAAACATAAATTTCGCACAAATCGATGTATATCCACAGCAGTTAGAACACTGGATGGGTGGACATCAGAACAGACAAATGACCGAAACCATAAGGACGTTAACCCGTTTTGGGGTTCTAATGCATTAACAAATTTTCGTCGGTCGGAGACCCCCTCCTACTCCTAGGCAGATAGCCCTTAACAAAACACAAAACAATAAATCAGTTAATTAAAGTGCGAGTAACGAATTTTCAAAATTTCCAAAGAAATCGACATAGCTTAATATAATTACATTAGACATTTTTCGACGTACTACATTATTATCCAGGCGATCCGCCAAGACGAGCAACTTTTTCGCCAAGATAAATGCCGGACATATGAAATTATTGATGGTTCGGAATACGATTGCCAACAGTTTGCCAGGAAATTTGAGGGAAAAATAGTTTGGTGTTAATGACCGCCGGGATAATACGTAAATACCTTTTTCGATTTATCGTAAAATAATAAAAATATCGCCAAGTTTGGTTCATTTTTCAAAGCATTTTTTTTTGCACCCTATTTGGCAATTTATCGCAAAAGTCGCCAACATTGCCGGCTTTTGGTTCAAATTTTGAAGGAGGCACACGATCGTCGTCGGATTATTAGCTAATCATATTGTAGGATAGTATTATATGCTTAAAATAGATGCCTGTCTCTAAACTGCCATTGACCGTATTGTATAGAAATTATTTTGAGTGCTCCCGTATAGAAAAACTTTTAACTATACAGACACTATTTTCGATGCAAAGCTTCATTTTGTAATCCTTCATAACATCCAATTTTGTTTCATTTCAAAGAGCAGAATATCTGTAAAACTAGAAGCCTTTTGTGAAGGCAATTACAACGGGCGAGAGAAAAAACATTAAGGAAATTTGTCTTTCATTCAATATATTGAATTTCATGCTCATCTGGAAACGTGCGGAATCTTTTCGCAGTCGAAAGCTTTCGTTTTGTATACATAAATATTCGAATATCCAATAGACGATTTATTTGTGGGGGAAAAAATAATAATAAACTGTGTAATCGGGAGAAATTATTTTAAACGTATTGGAATCCCCCCAATTGTAAGACGTCATTTTCACTTAAAATAGGTCATTTTGTCACGCAAATGATTCAATTTTTTGACTCTTGGAAACGAAATGGTGCTGAAAATAGCGAAAAATCGCTTAATGAAGGAACGGGTGGATTTTTAGATTTTAAAATTGACAGATTGTTTTCTATATTTTTTTTACAAACTTGTGAAAAATTTCAAGCGGATCGTACAAACGATGTAGAAGTTGTTAGGCTTTTTGTCCTTGACTTTATAATCTTTTTGCATTCATAGAGGAAAAAGTTTTATCTTGAAGTCGGGGTTCAGCGCAACTACAAGGGGTGATCAAATGAATAGGTACCAAACGTCGCAACAACCTAACCGTTATCATATTTGTCCATGCAGCTATAAGAGCACGTATCGAGACATCTAGGAATGCGATTGGAGCCTTTTGTGTGGATAGGAACATGCGGGGGCCTGCAGGAGAGAGCAGAAACTCTTGTAAAAAGCACCCTACTACGTCCAATGGACGCGGCAGTGCGTGCGAGGACAGGATGGTATTCACATTGCAAAATTCGGCGATTTAGGGGCAGCGAGGCGTTATCCGATTTCTGACAGCGGAAGGTGTTAAACCGGCCACTATTCATCGCAGGATGATGATCGTATACTGGGAAGGTTGTGTGTCCCACAAGTCAATGAGAAAATTGAATGTCCGTGTTCGCCAAGGAACTGGTCACGTTCAAGTGGGAGACGTTGGACCATCCATCCGCCCTACAGTCCGGACATGTCACCCTGCGATTTCCATATATTGGTTCCACTGAAGAAACCACCTGAAAGGGAAGCGCTTCAACTCGGACGACGTACTCAAGGACGCTGTGGCGGACTGGGTCTCGTCACGGCCACAGGAATTCTGGGAACAGGGAATCCTGCGGCTTGTTCGTCAGTGGGATCGTTGTGCTCAGGCCTATGGTGTATATTTTGAATAAAGTCTACATTTGTACCCACCGTTCTTACCTTTTCATTTGATCACCCCTTGTAGTTAGCAGGATGATACGCTTTAAAGAATAACTTCCCATAGAGCGCAATGTATTGGGACTATTTTGAGTACTCCTGTAGAAAAAAATCAATAAAATGCTACATAGATCCTTTACAATAGGGTACATGGTACTGCAGATAAGAATAACATATATAAATTTCGTAGAAATCAATGCCTATACACGCGAGTCAAGGACGGACAGGCAGAGAAACCGAAATCTTAAACACTTTTCTACCTTTTTGGAAAGTGTCAAAAAAGCTAGATCTTGAGAGGGAAAGACGAAAACTTTCAAGGTAAAGGCGCGGGGCCCCCAAAAGCGCGGGGCCCGTAGCATTTGCTAAATCTGCTATATTGTTAATCCGGCACTGCATGTTTACTGCAAGATAATAAATAATACACAGCTTCCAGAATCGAAACTAACAGAAACCGCAGAGAAACGTTTATCCGAAGCTGGATTCTTTCGGTGTTAACTGAAAATATACGTTATGCCGGCAGGTCCAATTGCATTGCAATAGTGAAAGAAATTTAAAGCACAAGAGGCGGAATAATCAAAATGAAATCACGCTCGGTCAAAAACTAGACCATGTTTAGGTGCAACATTACATCCTTTCTTAGGGGTTAATCATTATTAAAAGCTCTTGAGAATGCAGTGAGACTTTCTTTCGCAGATTATATTGGAACACCGCACCGCTAATGTTGTTAGAAATATATCTTTAAAAAAATACACGCTTAAATCTATTGATTAAAACTAACACTCCTTTATTGATTAAATTTCTTATCGGCTGATTTAAATCCTTTTACGCTAAAAAATACTCATTAAAGACAATAATTTGTTATCTCCTCAATTCCCCTCAATGCTCAGGATTCGCTAGTTTCTACTATACTCCATTTTTCACTAAAATCTTGTCTATTTGAGAATTCTGTCTCTCCCCCACGAAAGATGCTAGTAAGATATCCTATTACTATCACGTGACGAACGCTCTAACGGAAAACGGTACATAACATAGTCACCACAGACAACACAACGCGGGAAGCGGGAATAGTATGGCTTACGCAGTGGTTATTTATATTCTTTGTTGCGGCGAGCATCGAAGAGCAAACATGTCGTTATCAAAATATGAATTAAAAGAGTTTCTGAAGAGGATACCCGATGATACTTTAGAATGGTGATAATTTTATTTTATATCCGAATACCAAATACATCTTTTTCATATTCAGAGTTGTGAAATAAATTCAACCTAAATGTGGAGAGGATGCTTTCGGTAAAAATTTTGTTTTAATGGACATAGTTTCTTACGATTGGACTATAAAAATCTCGTCGCTCTTGTAAAACAAATGAAGTTATGATATCTTCAGTCAAGTGAGTAAGTACTATTTTACCTTTTTCATGTAAATAAATTGGGTTGCTGCTTTAATTAAATCTTACAGCTGGTTTAACCATGATTGCATTTGTGTATTCTGACTGTACTGTGAATTCGTTTTATAACTAGAGACTATAGTGAAATTATATTCTATTTATTAAAAAAATACTTTTTTATAGTGTATTAAGATATATGTAATGTATTTGCCTTGATTTAAAATTTATTTTCTCGGGCTTATAATCATAGATTACAGCTCTGATAATAAAAAATGAAGAAAACGAATCATTCAATATATAAATCAAAAACAGCAAATTTTCATAAGACACCCCTTTTCTAGCTTAAAATAATAATATTAATTGAGTACAGATATATTAATTAAAAAAGGACTGATTTTGTAAAAACGCTCATTCTATAGCTTAAATAATAATCATAATTGAGTACAGTTATATTAATCAAAAACGGACAGACACTCCTCATTTTTGATTATTATTTAGCCTAAATGGAGCTGTTGTATAATGCTCAAAAATTGAGAATTTTTCGCTCCATTGATATTTGTCGATTAATGGAGCAAATTTTACTCAATCGGGAGAATGGCTGTTTGAAGTCAATAATTGAGTAAAAATATACCCCGTTTGATTATTATTTTACTCAATAGATTTCAGCGTGTAAATAAATAAAAAATCAAAATGAAACAGTCCAACTTGATGAATCTATATTCCTGGTGCCATGATTTAAAGACACAATATTTATAAGTTAAATTCCTATTTTGATTCAACACAAGTATCTGATATTCCTTCACCCGCAGAAATAATCTGACGTCTCTACAAAGAACAGTGGGTGTAATTCCGTGACGAATTTCTGGGGGTGAGTAATTTTCTATTCCCCGATCGAAATATTTCCAAATTATGGGCTACGGATCTAACAAAACAACTTTACAAGGGGTTTCTAGAAAAATTCGATAAATCTGTAAAAACATGGGTACTTACGTATTTTCCCGGCTAGCGTTGCCAGGCGTCCGGATAAAGCCGGACATAGTTAGGCTTTTTGATTGCGCGTCCGGCCAAACTTAACGGTGTCCGGCTTTTGTTAGGCTTTTTACTGGTGACTTTGGCTGATTCGTAATAAAGTACTTGAACTGATTTGGCATTCGATGTTATTTATATTTCATTAGAATTTAACAAGATTCATGGTAATAATCAAAAAAGCTTGATTTTACATACTTTTTTTTTTTTTTTTTTTTTTTTTTGTCGTACCTATTAATACTGAGACAAAATCCTCAATATTGTAGGCTGCCCGGCCTTTTTACCCAAATGTCCGGCCAAACTGGCTGGTCTGTCCGGCTATTTGGTTTGGCGACCTGGCAACCCTATTCCTGGCGGTCATCTCCGCCAAACTGTTTTTTCGTCAAATGAGTTGCCAAACTGTTGCCAATCGTATTCAAAACCATTAATAATTTCATGTGCCCGGCATTTATCTCGGCAAAAAAGCGCTCGTCTTGGCGGACCGTCGGGATAATACGTATAGCTGCCTAAACATATGATATAAGATTGAAATCTACTTGCCAAAAACGTAATTTTTAAATATCAAGAAATCGAATCACGGCTAAAGAATTTTTTGTTTTTACTTCCTTGTACGTAGTATAAGGAAGTAATGTGATCCCGAAAAATTTTGGGGGCCAAATTTCGACAAAAAATCCGATTTTGACTACCTCTAAATTTAATTTTAAGAATTTTTTCGATGCATCTCATCGTAGGCTAGCATGCACGATCATATTAACGCGTCTGCAACTCATTTTGACCAGCGGCGAGTTTATTGTGGCCAGTTTTTCCATGCCGTCTGTACGTACGTACGTACCTACGTACGTACGTACGTATGTATGTAACTCGCATATCTCAAAAACTATGGGTCGTAGAATGTTGAGATTTGGTATTCAGGATTGTTCTATGATCTAGTTGTGCACCTCCCCTTTTGGTCGCAATCGAATGAATAGTTTATGTACAGGACCGCACAAAAGATTCGAAATACATTACGCTCTATGGGCCGAAAATCATTAAACTCGCATATCTCAAAAACTATTAGGCGTAGAATGTCGAAACTTCATATTTTGGATAGTTGTAACATCTAGTTGTGCACCTTCCCTTTTGGTTCCATTCGATTGGATAGTTTATCTACAGGACCGCCCAAAACATTCGAAATACATTACGCTCAATGGGCCGAAATTCATTAAACTAGCATATCTCAAAAACTATGAGGCGTAGAATGTCGAAACTTCATATTTTGGATAGTTGTAACATCTAGTTGTGCACCTCCCCTTTCGGTTCCATTCGACTGGATAGTTTATCTACAGAACCGCCTAAAAGATTCGAAATACATTACGCTCTATGGGCCGAAATTCATCAAAGCGTTTTTTAGAGGTATTGGGCTATTTCAAACGACTCAGAATTGATATATGCTGTAAAGAGTTAGAAAATGAATTTCTCCATTAAAAAAAGTGTCTTTATCATTTACAGTTCTGCTACAGGAACACTCAAAAGATTTCCAATACATTACGGTCAATGGCAATTTTAGGAGATTCATCCATTTCAAGCACAATACCGTCCTACCACATAAGTTAGGTAATGGTCCGACCATGGTCACGTGCCTCCCTCAAGAACTATGCCAAAAGTCGCCAAGCTTGGCGACTTTTTTGTGTACGTGTGTGCATATTTAACTCTCGAATCTCAAAAACTATTATGAAATTTCATATATAAGATTGTTGTAACATCTAGTTGTGCATCTCGATTTTTGGTTAAAATCTACTGGAGAGTTTATTTACAGGACCACCGAAAAGAATTTCAGTACTTTAATGTCTATGGACATCTTCAATATAATACAGTTGTAGACAGTCATTGTTTGGTACATGCCCAAAATCTCGCCGTCTGTCTTCGACCTTGGCGAGTTTTGCCGAAATGTCGCCAAATTTGGCGATAGTCAGTCATTTGGTCCATGCCCAAAGTATCGCCATTTGTCATTGTTTTTGGCGAGTTTTGGCGAAATATCGCCAAATTTGGCGATAATCTGTCATTGTTGGTCCATGCTTAATATCTCGCCAAATGTCGTCGACATTGACGAGTTTCGCCGAAATATCGCCAAATTTGGCGCCAATCAAAAAACCCGTAGAATTTTGAACTTTTGTATTTAGAACTATATTATAATATCTAACGGTTTTCAATATCTTTTCTGACAGCAATCGACTGGGAATTTATTTACAGGGTGAGCCAAATGACTTTAAATACATTAAGGTGTATGGATGCATTCAATTCATTGAAAGTCTGTGGTCAATGACTACTTTGGCTATCCCCAAAATCTCGCAAACTATTTCAAGTTTGTCGGCTTTTGGTGAAATATCGCCAAATAAAGTGTCATTAAGAAATCTTTCAAATTGAACTCAGCTTGGCGATATCGAAATGTTTGGCTAGAAATCGCTATATCTTACTATTATTGATATTTTATATCTTTCAAACAAATAAGTTTAAAGGAAGTGCGTAAAAAACATTTTTGATTTAATAGACGTGCAAGGAAGTCATGTGTTGGACACATCAGAATTTTTTAACTTTCTTATCCGTCCGACTAAATAAATTTAGTAAGACGCTCTTCCTTTTACTAGTCATTCGATGCGAAAATTTTACAGCAAAAAGTCTTTTTGTTCATAAGAGTACTGCAATGAAAATCACAAAAATTTTTGAATCGATAATCAAAATTCGGCAAGGAAACTGCGAGTGAAATATTCTTGAGCTTGTCCAGTTTCTTTCTTTCTTTCTTTTTTTTTTAAAGATTACTCAACTGGTAAACAAGCCATTCTTCTTTCTTTCCAGAGAACATGGCATTAATAATAATTTTTTCCTCTCTCATTCTAAAATATATTCAAGGAAACTGCTCAAGTTCTTCAATTTAAAGAGGTGGTATATTTTCCAGCAATAAGCCGAGGTTTTTTAGAAAAGAGCTCCTGCCGTGCACCACAGAAACATTTCTTTACCATGTTGTCATTCTGTGGTCAGAGTTTTTTTAGTATTTCCATAAAATAAAGGTCTGTGGACAGACAGTGGAGGCAACGGTATATCAAGATCCATATCAGAGCTCTATATTTTAAAAGTTAATCAGAATTGAATGTGGTCCGGCCAGTGGCGTAGCCAGAAATTTTGCATGGTGGGGGGGTTACGACTACTGCAACTCACATATATGCATGCATGTGTGCGATAAGGGTGTGAAGAATATAAATTTTGTATGGCAAAATATTCCTCCTGGGGGGGGGATTATGACCCCCTAACCCCCCCCCCTTGGCTACGCCGCTGGGTCCGGCTATCTTTAGTCAAGCAAGCCGGTCATATAAAGAAAAAATTATTTTTTCCTGGAATAATAATGTCTACGTAATTAGTGATGCATTAGTATTAGTACCAACTAATTACCAAATTACAGAATCTGCGCTCCATATTAAAAAAGTTAATAAAAATTTAACGTGTTCCGGCTACTCTACATCAAGCTCGCCGGCTACATGAAGAAAAAAAAAATTTTCTGGAATTTTAATGCATATCCAGTGAGAGCGAACTGATTACCAAACTACCCAACTGATTACAAGTTGTGCTCCATATTTTAAAAAGTTAATTAAAACTGAATGAGATCCGGCTATCTTGACATCAAGTTGGCCGGCCACATTAACTTCTAAATAAATTTGTAAATTATGGAGCACAAATTCTGTAACTGGAAATTCTATTGATGTGAATACAGTACTAATTTCCTCTAATTGACTATGTTGCAAACTTAATAATTTTTCATAGGTGGCCGGGCAGATTGGTGCCAAAGTAAACTATCGTTATTAAATTTTCGTTTAAGTTACCAAACTAAAAACGTTATTAACTTTTTTAAATATGGAACACGAATTCTGTAATTTAGTAACCAGTTACTAATGTAACGCTAACTGCGTATACATTAAAATTCCAAGGGGGGGGGGGGGGGGGGAATGTGTTTTTCTTTATGTGGCCGGCCAGCTTATAGAATTAGTGCTGCAAATTTCTGCGGCTTGAGACACGCCAGGGAAAACTAACCATTTGTGAGGCCTACGACGACCAAAAGGGAAACTTGATCCCACACTTGTGCCCCCTATGTGAGCATACACAGTCAAGCACGCTATTTCTATCAAAATTATGGCTGCTGTAGCTCTAACGGTCTGGAGTTTTAGTGGATTTTTTTTAGAGATGTAACATGAATACGCGTTCGAACAACTACGCCCAAGCCATGCTTCTTTAGACAGCTAACCATTTGTACCTTTGCACCAACCAAAAAAGACGTGATAACATGTATGAAATTAGTTACCCAGTAAACATTTTTAAAAATTCTTATGAAAGCATTTGAAATCGATGCTTACTTACGAATTGTGGCATTTTCCTCGACAACTTCAAACGCATATTTTCTAATTTATATTACTAATAGTTGATACGATAAAATTTTAAAAATTTGAATTAAACATACCATTTTTTTTTATGACAGTGACTTTTCTTTAATTTTTTATCACAATTTTAAGATTTATAAAAAATCTCCCGTAGCCCATTAGAATTAGATAAAAAATTAAATTAAAATCAACATTTTATAAAAACAATAAGTAATTCATAGTTTGATGCCAATATTTTTTTATGTTGTTCACAATTTAGTGCTAAATGCATGATGATTCACACATGCATCAAACTTGGGGAAAAAAAAAAAAAAGATTTAAAAAATTAATTTCATCAAAATAAATGAAGAAAAAGCTTCATTTTTACTACCTCACTGGCATTTATAGTGATTATTTTTAATTGTGGAGCAGAGTCGTACAACACTCAGTTAGGCCCGAGCAGTCGCATAACGCTTTCAACTGGGAGATGGAAGATGCCTGGTTCAGAACCCGGTCGCGTCTGCCGAACAAACCGTTCGGAGTTTTCCGTGGTTTCCACAGGAAATGTATCGTAAATACGCGTTAAGGTCCCTTAGAAAAACCCCACGGAGGGCATCCTACCTCTCGGCCTAGATCCCTCGCGCAGGTAATTGGTCGTAATCCCACAACAACTTAGTTGTGAAGACATGCAAATTACAATATTTCTAGTTTAATGTCAATTTTAATAAAACTGTTTATGCAATTGACAAAAATTTCAAAAATTGTTATGGCATAAAACTTTTAAAACGAGTTGACTTCTTTAAAAAAGTTAATTACAAAAATTAAAATTAATTTATAAATGGCTTTAATATTTCCCACTATTCAATCTTTTAATGGAAAAATAATTGTATTTTAAATTTCTTTTTAAAATTTAGAATACAAAATTATAGTTTTAAATTGCCGATAATCAGACAGTTGCCTACTTTTACGGAATATAATTAACCACTTTGTGGAAACAGTAATTTTCGGCTTAGACTATAGCAAAATTTCTCTGCTTAATATGCGATTGTTTACTACTTAAAATATATATATATATATATATTCTAAATCTATTGTTTAAAAACCTGGTTCATTATATTCGGTAAAGGTTAGCACTCTGGAATTAGCTACTTACCATAGTTTATTTACCCAGCAAATTTTTTATTTCCATTTAAAAATAAATAGGGCATCGTTAACTGTTTTTCCTTTCGTCTTTAGCAGAGAAATTACATGTTGAACTTATTATTTATAAGTCAAAGCATTCCCATAATATACGGACGAAAGTACCCCCCCCCCGCACCAGGGCCGTACCTAGAAAAAAATTTCGGAAGGAGGGGGGGCAAGAGGTGGAAAAAGGCCAAAATTTTCACAAAATGGCTTCGTTATTATTTTGTTAACAATATTTTAAATTTCGGGGGGGGGACTGGGCCCCTGCCCCCCCCCTCTTTCCTCCTGCTTTTGGACTTCGCAATAAAACAAAATAAACGGCATAAATAAATCACAGAGATAAAAATAAATAGTAATAATAATACATAGCAAAAGAATAAAATAAGCTCAAAACAGTCATTATAAATGAATTTATTGTTTACCAATGATGAGTAGGATTCATCGAAACTTAAAATATGCATACACAAATATTACAGCACATTTGAGTACTGTAGTATTTGTACGTTTGTGCATGATATTCAGAAATTAATCATTCTGTGTATTCATACACAGTAACAAAAAGTACGATTGTGCGTAAAATCGCTGCATTCAGATTAAAAAGAGAAAGAAAGACTAAAGGAAAGAAAAAGAAACTGACACGTAAATAGGCAGCTATAAATTAATGAAATATTTATTAAAGGCATCAAAATGGAAAAATAAATAATTGTTAACAAAACTGAATCTTGCCATGCTCATAAATATCCCATTGCATAATTTTACGGATTGGATAAAATGTTTTGAAACTATAAGAGATATTTTAGGGATTAGAAACCAGTGCAAACAGAAAACAAAACTAAAATAGTATACCTGCATTTATCATTATAAAGTAACTAAAATAAGGAAAGAAACCCAATACCGTGAAGGAGAAATAAAGGATTACATTTCTGCGCTTTTATAATTCGAAATTTGAGAAACTTAACTAAAAGCGTACATTATTTTGAGAAATTAAAAGATGTCGTCTGTTAGACAACAAACAGAAAACAAAACTAGATGATCAGCTCTTTAGCTTGTTTTAGAACTTATCCGAGAATAAGTTTACTTATAGAATTGGTGCGTTCCAATAGTTTGATTTCTTGCCATGCACTTATAATAATAAAAAGAAAATTAGGAATAACAAATGAAACTTTGAGAATGTCTACCTGGATAAGCTGCTGATAAAAAGAACTGTTCCTCAGAAACACTAAAACAAGTAAATCCGCGTGGGTGCTTTACACTGGGGTACGTGAAAACACATTTTATAAAAATACTGCCAGAAACACACCAATGAGGACAAAACGGATCGATATTTGTTCTCATTTGAACTCCATAGCATAACCCTCATACTTCCATTTGCGCAAGTCTACCAGTGGATATATAAATATCGCCATTTATCCGAAATTGTAGAAATATATGCGAAGCACAGAATTAGGTTTTCTTATGCTAAGAAGGTATACGTAAAAATAGAAAACCTAATTTCTGGAAATAAGCCAGTAGAAGTTAAGCCTAGATCATAAAAAAAAGTTATGTTAAAAATAATCTGTAACGTCACATCTATTTACCTTCCATTTTTAAAAGGAATATCCAAGTGGCAATCTTTAACTGTTATTTTCTGCAACAGGCAATTAGTCCTATGAGAGCATTTATGAATTTGTTTACATCAAAACATTATCCTGTGTTGACATATCATGTAAAAAGCACATGTAATATGTAAAAAACATAATATGAATTTTTTTGTTTACATTTTCTGAAACATCAAGCATTCACAACGTGCTGCCATCTATCATCATAACACAGAAACAAACTTCAGTGTTTTATTAGTTTTTTATTATAAAGTTGTACCTAATAAAAACTAACTTTTAAATATTTTTAATGATATTAAATAACTTATTTTTTCAAATGATTTAATTAATTTTAAAGATTATACAATGTAAGATTTTTCTTTAAATAATACACTGATGTGCTTCCGGAAATTTCTCTAACATTTTATCAAATACTTTTAACGTCTATCAGGCCTTTTCATAGTTGGAAGGTAAAGGTAAAATTGTGTAATGTGTACAAGTATGTAAAAAAATAATTACACCAGCATCGAATATGTATCGCCGCTGGCAGGACTGGATTTAACCTTTGAACCACTCCGTGCAAAAGCAAACGGTTGCGCCCCTATGGAACTACAGAAGCTAAGAACTCTTAAAAAGAAACAGGCTTTAGGGTCTTTTTTTTATTATTATTCTTTAGCGAACGTCCCCAGCTGAAAGAAACCGTGTATTTCAGTAATTGACACAAGTTCAGTGAAACCTCTCCGAGTGGCCACCCCTCTCTAAACGGCCAATTTTTCATGGCACGAATTTTCAGCTCAGATTTTCGACCTAATGTTAAAATAACCTCTATCAGCGGCCACCCGACTCCCTCTAAATGGTCACCGAGTGGGATCACCCATCTCATTTTTTGTGAAATTCTACTCAGTCCATGCAATAATTTTGAGCGGGAAAAACTCGAGGTCAGGAGTTTGGCGAAGGTAAAAGCGTATTTTAAATCCTTTCAATCAAATGCAAAATTAATTTGAGGTTGATTCAAATTAATTAAACAGTATGTTTGTGTATAAAAACATTTTTACAAATGAATTTTTGTGCCTTTCAGGTGCTAATTCTGTCCCTGACGAGAAATTTCCCGTTATTTGTAATGGCGAGCAAGCCTAACTTTCAACACAAGCGACTTTAGGGAAAATTGATGAAATTATCGAAAATTCCGAAGCGGTTACAAACGAATGGGTTAGAGATCTCTTTTTAAGGTGAAAAAACGAATTTGAAAAAATGGTTGTTTCAGAGAAAACTGAAAACTTAAGACACAAACAGACACAAATTGAATCCCTTTTAAAAAGATGTAACAAAGCATTACATACTATTTAAAAAAAAATTTGAATTTCATTTTAAATAAGGTATATATGTGTCAGACTTGTACATATTACACAATATTACAATTATCTTATAATAGTAAATAAAACCCTTCAAAGCGGCCAAACATTCTCGGTACGGTGGGGTGGCCGCTCAGCGAGGTTGTACTCAGTGGCGGCTCCTCCATCTGAGCACATGAGCACGTGAACCCGCAGAGGAAAAACTAAAGAATAAACACGTTAACAAATTAAATTTAAAAAAAATATATTAAGTACACATCTAGATTTTTGTGAATTCAAAACATGAGTTTTACTCTCCCCCACACCCCACTATTATTAAACGCGTTTATTATAGCTAACGCACTATATCGTAGGTTACTACAGCATAGTCTTTCGTCACTCGCACGTGCGATCAACCCGAATGGCCCTTTCGGTCTCTGAGGAAAGACGCCGAGAGAGTCAGAGAGAGAATTGCGGGGGAAGCGAGGCGCTTTCGTTCACACAATTTTATTGTGCTCACAGCAGATTTTTTTGCCGTTATATTTCCTCTGGATTCTCTCTTGGCTTGCTATGTTCGGTTAATTAATCCATTTTTTTTTTTCATATTCTTATTATTTTCTTAATTTTTAGGATTTTTTACTACAGTATTCCTTACGAACTAGTGTAAATAATTAAGATGAGAGTAAAATAAGTGTTTCGGAGCTACAGCAATATTTTTCAATGTCATCCTATGAAAAAAAAAAAAAAAAAAAAATTGAAAGAAAAAAATCAAGACAAAATTTTTGCTAAAACTTATCTTAGGGACGAAATGTAAAATCCAAGATGACTTGTTTTCTTTCAGTTGCGTGCATTGTTTTCCTTTAACTGCTGGAAATGCAAATATATTTTAACTTGTAAGGTGCGTCGTATCTGCATATTTAATTTTCGAAATTAATTTTGTGAACCTCCATTTAAATAACCCACGAGCCGCCACTGGTTTTACTGTACATTAAATTTCACTTAAAATACTTAATTTATTGAAAAAAAAAAAAAAAAAAACAGGTAATAGGGATGTATTTCAGACGAATTTTTTCTTACGAACTTTTAGTTTTTCAATGAAGTTAATACGCTCTTTAATTAATTTAGAAACATCTAAATTGTTGCTGAGTTCATACTCGATTACTAACATAGCAAGGTCTGACAATCTTGTTTGTGATGTGGTTGTCCGCAAATAATTTTTGGTTATTTTCCTCTAGCATCTTACCTTTTCGTATTCGTGTCTAAAATGAGTACATATATGATTAAAAAAAAAAAAAAGAAGAAGTTTTATAGGAATTTTGAAAATTTATTTCAATTAAAACAATTACAGTAATTTTGTAAAGTCTCTTAATTTATGTGTCATAAAAAAATATATACAGGGTGTCCAGTGCTAACAATGCCCAATGGCTATTTCCTAAACCGTTAGTCAGAGACACATAGTTCCAGTTGCAAAAATGCTTTAAATTGTGTAATCTATTGCACCAGAAACAATCGAAGCCAATAAAGCAATTCCTATAAAAAATTTCTAAATTTAAATTTTTATACGGCCTTCTAGTTTTATTTAGAAAAATTTTCCTTATACAATTTTATGCACTTTAAAAGAATAATAATAATAATAAATAAAATAAAAAATTCGCCCTTCTACGACCAAAATTCACCGATTTACAGCTGCTTAATGTTAGAGCACTTTTCGAGATGCGAAATAGGGGTTGTATACAAAATGAATGGGAAATATTAATGTACATGGTTTTGAGATTTTTAATATTTATTAGCAATTTTATTAACAATTTTATTAATGTAGATTGCAATAAAGAAAATTAACGTTTACTATGTGTATCCAATAAATTAACTTAAAAACATAGCTTATACTGAAAATAGAATTTTGAAAGTTTTTTAAATGAACTAGTGTTAAACAACTTAAAATAAAAAACAAGGGAATGAAACACTTCATTAAACATAGAATTAGAAAATGAAACATTTTAAAATACGAAAATGTGTGTATTTTAGAAACTTAAAAAATTAATACAAATCCTGTTAGGATTAACATATGCTCAAAGTAGCTTCCTTCAACTTCAATGGAAATTTGCAGCTGAGTAGAAAACTTTTCCTGTACTTTGCGTAGCATACTCGGTATTACACCTCTGCATGCAACACATATACGATTAAGTCTGACCCCTGATAGATTTTTATAAAGCCTGAATATAACCCTCTGCTTAAAGTTCAGTATTCTAAAAGTAGATTTGCTTCTTTCAGATTTATGAAAGAAAATTAAATTAAACCTATAATTTACAATTTCAATATTTATATGGTCCCTTAACGGTTTGCCATGACGGGACATTTTTAAACGTGGAAAAGTGACTTAAGTCAAAATGTTTGCTGCTTTATAACTCGATTAATTTTGGCCGTAGAAAGACGGATTTTTTTTTTTTTTTTTTTTTTTTTTTTTTTAAATCGTGCATGCAATTGTATAAAGAAAAATTTTCTAAATATAACTGGCAGGACCGCGGGACAGTATAAAATTTAAATTTTGTAATTTCGATAGGAATTGATTGATTGTTTCTGATCTAATAGATTATACAATTTAGAGCATTTTTGCTACTGGAACTGTGGGTGGAATTCTCCCCCGGTGGTTTCCGAAATCGTCGATGGTTAGCTGTCGACTGAGCAGAACTAGCTGTTATTGACTGCGCTAACAATTTCGGAGGCCATCAGGAGGTCTTTTAGCCAATCACAAGAACCCCTTGACGCTCCTCCTTAAAACTCCACCTCAAGTGACCTCAAGGCGGGGCAAAGTTAACGACTGCGAAAAATTAGCGGCGAGGGGAGAATCCAGCTCTATGTGCCTCTGACTAACAGTTTAGGATATAGCCATTGGGCACCGTTAGCACAAGATACCCTGTATACTATAAAGAAGGTTCGCGGAAAGCTGCATGTTTGCCGACAGGAGATAGTTTACCAGTGTACAATGTCTACTGGACCCACAGGTCACGAGCGCGAAGTGTCTCCGTATCGGCCCTTAGGCAATGGGTGGAGTTGTGGGGGGGAGTCATCTTGGACTTTTCCACAATACGGACAACGGATGTAGAATCCCTGAAAAATGACCCAGATCATTCATGAGGCCCCCTGCTGCTCCAAGACCTTAACCCTTTGAGGCGCAACCCTTTCCCAATGCTGAAAAAAAGGGCAGCCATTGCCATCGCTCGACTTAACTACCAGCAAGATGGCGGACGATCGAAACGTTCATCGCGTGCCACAGATCTAGAGACCCTTTTTTTGATGCAGCTGGCTGTGCCCGACACAGCCAGCTGTCGTGGCAGCCAGCTGTCGTTTCAGCATTGGGCAATCTATCAAGCTGTTTTCGCATGCTTCCATTTTTCAGCAGATGTCAGTGCCGTTAAAAATAATCGTGACATTTTTTTCAAGGAGAAATGACGTGCTAAAAAGTAAAGGATTCTCGTGGAGTTATGTCACCCGCAACTATTTTTATAGAAATCAAATCTATTCTTCGTGACTGGCAACAGTCAAAACGTCAGAGTTTGGCGTTTCCAGAGCGGCAACACTGCGCGTTAAAGGGTTAAAATACATGTAGACTGGACACCCTTATGCTTTCTCTGTGCCTTAAAATAATCGGGAGCAGTGGGAGGGGCTGAGAGCTGCCAGATGACCAAGATCTTTTACAAGTTTCATGAACAAAAGATCGGTACTCTTTCACTTCGGAAAAAGGGGAAAGCGCGGGTGAATTCGCCAATCGCCATCTTCGGGAACCCTCACTGTTAAAACGAGGTACTTAGAAATAAGCAAACTGTACTCATTTCTGAGTACTTTGTTATCTTATAATAGCTCAGAGTACTTTACTCTTAAATTTAAGCAACGCGTGTAGTCATTTTTTCAAATTGTATTTATATTTAAGCATGTGCCGTACTCAATTTTTCAAATTGTATTTATATTTAAGCATGTCATGTACTCATTTATGAAACTAATGTACTTTAAAAGTACGAGTACAGTAAAATACTCATTTTTGAGTAGATTTGTTTTAACAGTGCTTGGCAGCTCTCCGCTCCCCCTATTGCTCCCGATCATTTTAGTCACAGCGAAGGCATGGGGATGCCGGAAAACGGAAAAAACACTCAAAAAACTGGTGTTAAACGATAAAGTAAATAAATAACTTTGTAAAAAACACACATAAGATGTAACAGGTAAGTAGATACGTACGTTTCGACTAAAAATTGTTTTCGTCTTCCTCAGGCAAAGCCCTTCGTCACTAAGAATAGAGGGAACTGAAAAGTATGGAAACCGAAACGTTACTAACCTTCAAATTCAATAGAAAAATTCAAACCTAAACTAAGAGTATCTCTCTGAGAATCAGTTAAAACATGCAAAACAACAGTGTCCTGAACAAGAGGACTGACAGAACCGAGGGAAGACCTAACTGGAAGAAGAGCTTGGTAATTTCTTATCCAAAGTAGCTCTGTGAGAAATAGAACGTTGTTCAACATAAGCGAAATTCCGTTTTTCCCAGTTGGCAAACGCAGGGTAAGACTTACTCAAAAGCAAAGAGATCATAAAGATCAGATTCAAGAATCGAAACTTTATATCGAACATCCTGAATAAAAGCGCGTAAAACCGCCCGCTTAGTCCTCTTCAGAGCCTTATCAACACAAGTAGAACCGTGAATATTGCACTTAATTTCAATGAACTTAGGAATGACATTACTGCGTTTGCATCGAACAAGAAAACCTAAATGATTCAAGAAACGAGAACGTTTCAAACGTAAACGGGAAAAACGGTTAAACAAAGATGATCCATACAGAAAACACGCAAATAAAAAACTGAAAAGAAATAAGCAAGAAAAAGAGGTTACGTGGCCAGAGCGGACGTGGTTATAGCGGACATTCTTGCACATAGTGTGCCTTTGAATTAAGTTTAGAATAAGAATAAATGAATAAAAACGTATAAATATAACTTAATGCCCTGAAAGGGTTCATATAATTTTCAATTACGGGGCAATAATTATGGCTAGGTGATTTATCGGAGATTTAATGTATTTTTAACCTAGAACTCAGGTTTAACTTGTTCCGTCCCGTCTCATATTGAAATAATGTGCACTTCTGTGACAAGTGTTGCTTCCAAGATGGATTTTCGAATACCTCGCTAGTGTCCGGAGTAGTGCTTAGGCAATCCCTGAGTTCCAGGTGAGCACTGAAAGAGCTTTCAAATTTCCCGTATTTTCAATTTTTTTTTTCCTTCCTGAACACGCAGTTTAAATTGAAATTAGCGAACTGTAAAATAGTGAAAAAAGATTTTAAAAATCTAATGTTTAAAAAAAAAAAAAACTATGTATATGGACAGCGTCATAGGGCAAATAATTCTGTTGAAGGATGGAATTCCAATTTAAATGCAATCACTGGTAGAAACCAGCCTAATGTCCACTTATTAGTTAAAATACTAAAAGAAGAAACACAAAAAGTGTCTTAATTTGAAATCCAGAGAATTAGGCGACCCTGGAATAAAAAGGAAGAAAGTATATGTAAAATTGGATGATAGAATCCTAAAAGAATTAGAAACATCATACAATTTAGAAAAATGTTTAAATCTTTAAGTTTTGTAACTAGGTTGGAGTAAATCCAATGGTAAGTGATATTTATAATGAAGGTTAGTTAGTATTTATTTACTTGTATTTATTTTTCTTTTATTTACTTGTATCTGTTTGATATATTTTACTTCTAGCATTTATTTTTACTTGCAGTAATGAAGATAATTAATTTCATGGCAATTGCACCTGGTCTAATATTTATTTGACTCTAAAATACAGTTTTCCACAAAATCCCTGAAATTCGTTCATACCTTTCATTATACTGTTACTTACTATTAATTTTTAAATATTTCACGGAAAGTTTTTATTTTTATTACATTTCGCTATGTTTAAAATGCATTCGCATTATAATATCTTAACAATTTAATATAAATAATTAAATTGGATTGGCAAAAATATGTTTATCCCTGTGTAATTCCATAATCGAGTGCAAAAACAGAAAACTTCGGAGGGAAAAAAAAAAAAAAAAAAAAACGTTATCCCACGTGAAAGAGATTTGACTAAAATACTGTTTATAGGGATGGACGCGAGACGACTTTTTGCGAGACGAGACAGAGATGTACAGCTTTTTTGCGAGACGAGACAAACATTTTTAACATTATGATATAGGGATTTTTGCGAGACGAGACAAGCTTTTCGGCTGTTTTGCGAGACGCGAGACGCCAATTTTTCGTCTCGCGTCCATCCCTAACTGTTTTAATCTGTTCTAAGATGGGGAAAAATGTGTCCGCTGTAACCACGATGAGTTTCGGAGTGTCCGCTCAGACCACGAAATCTTATGTGTCCGCTCTAACCACGTCCGCTGTACCCACGCCACCAGAAAAAGAACACGAAGAAGGAAGGGAGAAAAGTGAGAACAAAAGTGAGAGTTAATAGTCCAAATAAACAAAACAACGGAAAAAGCACTCAAAATTCAAAATACTGGTGTTAAACGATAAAGTAAATAAAAAACTATCTCAATGTGCATATATTTGTAACTGGCTGCTCCTGGGGCGGAAAGAACATGACTTTCACCAGAAATATTTTAGTCAAAAATTTCTGGTTATGTCTAGTTCTGCAATACGGGAAAAAAATATACATTACCGGGTATTTGGTGTTTTAGAAACATCGTACCGTAATACCGGTATTAGGGATGCTTTAAAAAAAAAACATATTTCCTTGCCATATTTAATTATTTTACACAAATATGCATAAACTATAAATATGGAAAGAATTCTTTATGCACAACTATGAAATAAATGAACAATGTTATAATCAAAGTTTATTAATGAAAGTAGTAAAATAATTTAAAATATTAGAATGAAAAATACCAGTATTTTAACTTATTGAGTACCGGTTTCACGAAATTTAAAAAATAGCTCGGAATACCGGTATTGCAATAATTAGTTATGTCGTATAACTAATTGTTTCACTCAACATGTGTATGTTTTATGATGTAGACTAAAGACTAAATAAAAGAATTGTCGTTTTTGAGCTTATATATGTATATATGTCAAATAACGGCTCTTTGCGGGGACACATAATATATACGAATATTATTTACGTAAAACAAACGAAAAAGAAATAAAAGCAATATGTTGAAAAAAAAAAGTTAGAATCCGTCTTAGAATTTCAAAATTCCCCCAAATCCGACTTTTCTGGCAAGATTTTAGTGTTGTTTTTTTTTTTTTTTTTTTTTTTTTTCCTATGTTTGTTTTTTAGCACTTGAGTGCTATTTCGCTCGATCACGGTTTTTGTGTAGACACGATTTTCCTACAATTAGCACGTCGTGTCACTTTCAAATGTGTTTTTTAAGGACTAGTGTAGGTTTTTTTTTACTTTCCAATCTATATTCTAGCATTTTATGTGGTTTTTTTTCCTTGGTACGTTGTTTTTTTACCCTACTTTATTTTTCCTACAAAACTGGTCTACGCTAGAAATCAACGGTGTATCACTTTTCATTTTTTTAATCTAAGATAAATTTTTAATATTCTAGGCAAAATTTTGGGTGTTCTTGGGATTTGGTGAGATCACTTTTAGTGTTTTTCTTTCAATCACGGGATTTTTGTCGACGCTATTATTGTGGACACGATTTTTCTACGCGCCGTATCACTTTTCAATTTAATAGCCGATCCGTGTTTTATGCAAAGCGATTTGATACTTTTTGCAGAAACTTGGGCAATTCCATCTGATAATTACCAAATCCCTGGGTTCGCTTTAGTTTCAAAATTAGACAGTGGTTTGCGAAGGAGAAAAGCATCAGGGGATAGGTCTTTATGAAGGAAAAATTTATGGAACATTACAAAAAAAATCATTCCATTCGTGTTACTGCAGTGTGCAAGTGGCTGATAAAGTGAGATTTGCAGGTAGCACTCAAGTGCTTAAATAAAATCCTCAAGAATTTCAGATTTTTTTTTTTCCTCTTTCAAATAAAAAATTTGGGAAGAGCTTTTTTCGAGGCCCTCCGAGACCGCCGAGTTCGACTATGCTCTAAGACGGAATCGAAGACATGTCTCCAATTCTGAAACAAAATTGGAGATATTTTATAATTAACGAGACGAGATAATTAACACTAGTCTAATTAAAAAACAATGTAATAATTAAAAATTGTCCTCAATTGCTTCTTACCTTTCGAGGAAAAAAAAAAAACACACACAAATTGGGGTCCGCCCTCGAAAATTGGGGACGTATGGTCACCTTATATTGGACTCCGCTCTACATCCTCCTCTTCAGGAAGAGGGTAACGCCCACAGCAACAGTGAAGAACTGGCGGCTGCTTCTAGCTCCTCCCAAACCATTGAGGATACGCCCTCAGAAGACAAATAATCTTTTAATTGCTTCAGAAAATACCTTGAATAGACTCATCGTTGGTCCCAACCAGGGCCTCCGAGAGAAATTTTATAAGGCGGGACAGAAATGTTCCCGGGCCTCCCCCCCCCCCCTCCCCAACTTGTTTTTGGCTCAAGGAATATATTTTAAATTCTGCCCAATTTTACTTTAAAAGTAGTTATTAAAAATTGTGGGGTCATTTTTATTCTTACCTAAATTATAATTTTAATAATAGTATTTACAATCTGTAATAATGTATTGTAAAAAATATAAAAAAATGAAGTATCATTACGGTATTTTTATAACGAGATTCCAAAATCTTCCTTTGCCTTACCATACCACCCTCGCTGTCTAACATGTGTTGCAAATCACCATCACCAACAGAGTTGTATTTATCTGTAAATGCACCAGTTCATATTTTGCTATAGTTAAACACACAGTTTCCAAAATTAATTTTTTTTTTCTTTTAGTGATTTTTATATAGAATGCTAAAAGAAAAGAATGAGTAAGGAAATCTTCATATTTAGCTACTTTTTATTCATGCTTGAAGGTTGAAAATATAAATGGTAGAATTAGCATATTTATTATTTAATTTTAATAATGGCTTTTAGTGCCCTTTTACTTGCAAAATTTCGTATAACATCATCAAAATTAATAGTTCTGGAAATGTCAGATTTGATGCTTAGTCTTGCTAAGTCTATAAGTCGTTCTTGAGACATGGTTGATCTTCAAGAATTTTTTATGAGTTTCAATTTCTTCAATGATCGTTCAGCAGAAGCTACCGTTGCTGGAATGGTTAAAAAGTACCCTAAGGGCACTGCAAACATTTGGAAATAGATTCTTTAGTTTATATTCTGTTAGTATGCTCAATAAATCCAGAGGCTTTAATTGATTTTTCTAGCTGCATGTGTGAGGGAGGGGTTGCATTTTTGTATTTTGCACCACTTAGAAAAATAGCTAAGACCGGCACTGCGTTGGGCTGTGATTTTTTAAAAGTAAAGATGTAGAAAGTAAATTTGTAGTGCATTTTGAAAATTTCACGGCCCCCCCTCTAGTTCGACGGGCCCCGGGACAATGCCCTGGCTGCCCCCCCCCCTCTCGCTGGGCCTGGTCCCAACGTCAAAACAAAGAAAAATAAAAAGTTTAAAAGAAAGATTAGATACAAGAAAATTAATGCTAGCAATCAAATTAAGAGAAACTCCAGGGAAAACAGTCAGCAGCAAGCCTGCATGGGAAAACTCGGGTTACGCCTTCCAGCACTCCTCAAATCGAACCTATAATCTCTCTCATGGAAGTTAAATACACAATCCATGAAATAAACGGTACAATTGACCTAGTCGCAGCACCAGCCAAAATTTGGCAGGCGTCCTAATAGAAGGATTTTTAACGCCCCACTTTATGGCTCCCGGGCGGCAAATAAATAACTAATCATTATTTATTTATTTATTTGCTGCCCGGGAACATGGATGTCAACGGAAATTTTTTCGCTGAAACCCATACGGCATGGAAATTTTTTCGCTGAAGATAATTTGTGGACAGTTTTTGTGGACATTACTTGCGAAAGTTGACACATTCTCGTTGCATTTTACAAGAGGGTTACCAGATAGCGAGCGGCGTTGGGGAATATAAAACGTTGAAAGTTGCCAAGGTTTGCAATTTTTGTGGTTTGGCGCCGAAAAATAAGTCCCCAAAATTGATACTAACTGGACGATATTTACGATATATGGCTAGAAAGTGGCAAATCTTACAGTATATTACAAAGGAGAAGTATAATTAGAATATGTCTGGCAAAGATTGTAAAACAGTTTTAGTAGGCCATTTTGATACAGATTACAATTCTAACAAAGTGTTTTATGAACAACATATATCAATTTTGTTTTGTTTGAAATAGATAAAGGTCTCTAAAGTGCGCTTTAAACAATGACTTTCCATTGTGCGTAATGTATTGGAATTCTTTTGTGTGGCCCTGTATTGAAAATGGTGTACTGCTAAGTACACCATTACATCAATATTATTATATTGTCATTATTATATTACATTACACCAGTACATCAATATCATTATATTGTCATCGATTCTTTATGGGCTTGTGAAATTTCAAGTTGATTGGATGTCTGGGTGCGTGAGAGTTGAATCACAAGACGATTTTGATACAGATTTCAAATCTGAAGAAGTGTTCTAAGCAACAAACAACATATATCATTTTTTATTTTGCTTGAAATTAAAAAAGTGAAATTGCTGAAAGTCACTAAAGTAAGCTTTAAAACAGGAATGCTCAACCTAAGGCCCGCGACGCCTGTTTCGTTGGCCCACGGACCTCACAATAAAATTAATTTACTCGCAATTCTTTTGCTTATCTTTTACCTGACAGTTTTATTGCCCATTCTGAAGAAATAAATTAGTATAAACAGGGATCTATGTAATCGAAATTGGGTCCATTTTCCTCAGAAACAAAATCAGGCATCCCCAGATCGCAAGTCTTTCGTCAATTTCCCGTACAGTTTCATCAGAAACGCGACGATTGCTGTTTATTGCACCACGCACGCAGCAAAGGCCATATGTATAAGCATGGCATCATAAAATTAATGAGCGTTGTCATTTTACATTGTACAATTCAAGATGAAAAAAACACTCCCGCATGTTGCATAATGAAAAGTCTTAAAATAAACTAATTGCACCAAGTGCTCGAAAAAATTCAGGATGATTATTTATAAACTGAATTACGCACTGAAAAATATCACATGACTTTTCGAAAGGTATCGTTAACACACCTTTGACTTTTCCCATTGCTGGCAAGTCTGTAGTTCAGAACTGTTCATGCTTCCATGAGAGCGATCTATTATTTTTTTACTAGAGTTTATGCCCCCCTCCCAAAAAAAAATGTATGTGTTTACTACTGCACTGCTTCATCAGCAATAATTAAGGGGCCTTTTCGATTTTATGGTCTACAGTCTGAAAAAGGTTCTTTCCATAGTGCGTAATGCTTCGGAAATCTTTTGCGCGGTCCTGTAAAAAGACTATTATTGGTAAGTACACCATTTTCAATATTACTGTACTGTCATCAATTCTTTATCGGCCTGTAAAATTTCCAGTTGATTGTCTGTCAGGAAGTGCGTCAAAGTTGAATTACAAGACTCCATTATATTGATACAAACAGGTGAAAGTAATAAAAGCTTGTTAACAATAATTCAATGATTTTAGTTTTTATTTTTTTTTAATTGCGTTATGAATTTTTAGTTTTACTGCACGGTTTATTTATTTTATTTTAGCAGTTTTGTATGAAATTTAATTTCTTTTGCATAAATCTTGCGCATGCAAATATAGAATCAAACGTACAATTTCACTTTGATCCACCGTTTAATATCACCAGAAATCTAAATTAGTCTTTTTAAATAAACAATCACTTCACAAACAAGATTCATTTCTTCACATTCTTCTTCATTATTTAAATAAAAGCCTGACAATAGTCGGGTTGAATTAAACCATGAGGATGTTGTTTCGTGTACCTTGATCACAGTTACCAGATTTACGTAGTATTAGCCAATTTGGTTATTTATGATCACTCTTGGCTAGAAAATTTATAAAGAAAACTGGACTGAGAATGGGTTTTAAGGGAGTTCCTGACTATAAAGTCTAACCTCCAGTTAGGCTCAAGGATACGTTGTTCGTACCTTGGATTGACGTGTGGTTCGAAGTTTGTAGCCGTAGGCTACACGTCAGGGAGCATGAGGTGCCCCGTGGGTTTCAGTTCGAGTCCTGGTATCCTGGTGCCGGGTGCAGCCTGAGCCTCGGGTGTCGACCCAGATTCCCCTCGCCGACAAGCGACGATCTTCCTCTGGGTTGCTCGCAGAGGATTCAGGCGGAGGAGTGAAGGATGGCTTTGGGCCGTTTGCGGAACCGCGGATCGGATGCCTCGAAGTTTGGCAGCTCGAAGACAATCTCGCTGGGGAGATGGCTGAGTTGTTCATGAAACCTCTTCGTCATTCTTCGGACTTGTGACATGAAGGGGTTGATATGGAGGTCCTTTCTGATGGCCTTGTTACAAATGTGGGTTGGGCCGTTGCGTATAGTTCTAAGGATTCTGGCTTCACGTGCCATGATCCGTTTAAGGTGGGTGTTGGCTGCATAGGCCCAGGTGGGGGCTGCGTAGAGAGCTATCGGCCTGACCAATGCTTTATAGAGGAGTATTTTGGTGGCGATTTTGATTTTTCTGTTGAAGATAAGCGGTCATTTTCGAGATCTACGTTTTCGCCCGTTTTATTGCTGAAAAACACGACCTTTTCTTGAGTATTGGGCAGGCAACGCCCATACTAAAGCAAACGCATGCACCATTGTACAATCCTGGGCGTTGCTAATGGGAGGCAGAGATGTGGCTACGATTAATACAGATTAAAAATTATTATTATAGACATATATATTATACATTTTGGCGCCCCTCTAGAGATGGCGCCCCGTGCGATCGCACCGTTCGCTCCACCCTAGGACAGGCCCTGTTTAAACGGCTCGAAAACTCAACACATCATCGTTTACATTCAAACAGTCAGAAAATACAACGTTGCCAGGACATAAGAGCGTCCCCTAGCAGTCATTTTACAGATCTAAGTTTTCGCCCGTTTTATTGCTGAAAAACACGACCTTTTCCTGGCCTTTTCTTGAGTATTGGGAAGGCAACGCCCATATTAGCAAACGCATGCACCATTGTATAATCCTGGGCGTTGCTAATGGGAGGCAGAGGTGTGACATCAGCCGCCCCCAAATATGAAGCAAGGATTCATTATCAAGTTGGGTGAAGTTCTTGAACACTTCTTCCTTACATGTTTCTTTTCTTGTAGCTGAAGATACTTATTAAATGATGCAACCACACAATAAAAACATCGGGTTTCTAACTTTGGCACATTAACACTGGCGTTGTTAAACTAGAAAAGTACCCATTAGCAGAATAGAGTATTTCCATAACCCTTTTATGCATGGAAATGTCACCAATAATTTCTCTTCATACATTTTGCAATGTTAGTACTTGGCATCGCTACCATGGCCAACATCGGCTTTTATGATGACACCCAAAATATGCAGGGTACTTACATATTATACCGGCTGTCCGCCGAGACGAGCAATATTTTGCCAAGATAAATGCCGGAGAAATTAAATTATGGATGATTCCCAATACGACTTACAACTGTTTGCCAGCACATGAAAAAATAATTTGGTGGGAATGACCGTCAGGATAATATGTACGTACCATTTGTCGTACATATTATGACAGGATTGTTTTTAACGACGAGAAAGATTGTAGTTACAAATTTTATCCATAGGTGGCGCTGACATGCACAATGTGAAGCAAATTTCCAATGAAAATGTCCGAAATCTCTGTAATGTATCCCATGCAAACTGCAATTTTGTATCGTTATTTGTTCTTTTTTTTAATGAATTTTTAAACTTTGATGCATCATTATACGTAAAAGCTCGTGAAAACTTCAAAAGTTCATTAAAAAGGAACAAATCATGATGCAAAGTTGCAGTTTGTGTGGAACGTATTACAGAACTTGCGGATTTTTTAAAATTGGAAACTTGCTTCACACCGTGTATGTCAGCGCCACTTGCTGGTAACATATGGAACAACAACCTTTCTTTACAATAAAAAAATCCGTTCACCCTCTCATCCTATTTGTGTTATTTTAGTGAATTTTTAAAGTTTTTACGGATTTTTGGGGGGTACCTTGTACTTGGACCTTGTACTTCGGGGGAAGTTACGTTATCTCATCGCACTGAAATATCGGTTTTTAAATGCAAAATTCTAATATACCCTGAATCGATTAAATTTATTATAAAATAAAATAGGAAATACTTAACAAATGCATGGGTTATAAAGAAGCTTAATAATTTAAGGTTACATTCTGTTTCACAGCGTAGGAGTCGCGGCTCGTGGATAATTCAAAAAGAGGTTCACAAAACAAATTTCGAAAATTAAATAGGCAGATACGACGCACCTTACAAATTAAAATATATTTGCGTTTCCAGCAGTTAAAGGAAAACAATGCACGCAACTGAAAGAAAACAAGTCATCTTGGGTCTTGCATTTCGTCACCAAGATAAGTTTTAGCAAAGGTGCTGTCGTGACTCATTTTATTTCAATATTTTTTTCAAAGGATAATATTGAAAAATGCCATTGCTTTAGCTCCGAAACACGTATCTTAATTATTTACACTAGTTCGTAAAAAAAAACTAATGTAGTGAAAAAAAAGATATTAAAAAAAATATTAAATATAGAAAAATATTAAGAAATAAAAAAAATATTAAGAAAATCTTATAAATAAAAATGAAATTCTGTTTGTTTGTTTGTTTGTGGATTTGATTGGTATACAAATCCACAAAAATGGACCTATCGGCCTGAAATTTAGCACAGATATGTAAAATAATATAGAATAAATCATAGTCTACTTTAAAACTTTGAAAGTCCACCCGTTCCCGAAATTTAAGAGATTTTTTATGCTCTTCACGCAAAAATCTTTCCGTAATTGTAACCTCTGTAGTGAAAAAAGTGTGAAATAAGGATCGTGGTTGCCATGCGTGGCGATTTTGCCGAATAAAATGTCGTTCGTATACAAATCCACAAAAATGAACCTATCGGCCTGAAATTTAGCACAGATATGTAAAATAATATAGAATAAACCGTAGTCCACTTTAAAACTTTGAAAGTCCACCCGTTCCTGGAATTTAAGAGATTTTTTATGCTCTTCACGCAAAAAGCTTTCCGTAATTGTAACCCCTGTAGTGAAAAAAGTGTGAAATAAGGATCGTGGTTGCCATGTGTGGCGATTTTGCCGAATAAAATGTTTTAAATTCTCAAAGTAAAAATAAAAGAATAATAATGATTTTTTTTGTTAGTTTATATTCGTAAGGTTATTTTTTTTAAAATTATAATATCGTGTGCATGGGAAATCAGAGCAGGAATATAATGCTTTACACGCAAAACAATAAGAATTGAAGATTTCCGAGGCTAATGTGTAAATTTTTTTAGTTTGGCGAAAAAATAATATGGCTGAAATATGGTTTTTGAGCAAGTGAGTTCTAGCGATTTGCACAGTTTTCGGCTTGGCGCAATTTATTGAGAGCTTAAGGAAATAGATTTTTGAAAACAAGTGCAAAGGTTTTATTAGAATACAGCGTTAAATTTTAATGATCCGTGAAGAAATAATCCAGTTATTAAGGGATTTCAAGCGATCTAACTTCAGAATTCTCGCCAATTGAGTACATTGATTTAAGTTGGGGGAATTCCGCCAAATTTCAGAAAATTGAAATCTTCTCATTTAGTACATCGGAGTAACGATGAATAAAACACATTATAGTTGATAATTAAAAAAAAATCGGCTGCATTAAGGGATTCCAATTTTCAAATAAATGCGTGCTACTCTTTGGCGGTCGAACCATTTCCCATATTGATTGCTGCTAAGTCAATGCTTCGAACGATTCCCTGAAAAAACTCTTGCAAAATGGCGTATGTTGGCACTTTGGCGAGGCTTAGATTTGAAACTGGATTTTATTTGAGACTGGTATATATAATAACACTGGTTATAGATAAAAATGAATTTTGGTATGTGTTTATGAGGTTGAAAAACTCCAGCACCGTTGAGCACCGTTGCACGATGAAATTTGGTTCACCTAAGTCTTTTATGATGGAGAAGGTTTTTATGCTATCCGTTTTCCTTAACTTACCACTTGGTGCCGCAGCACAACGTTGAATTCTATTCCGTTTAGCCGTTTGCTATGCGAATATCGTCCAACTGATTTCGATGAAATTTGGTACACGCGAATATTAGAACACTGAGAATATTTTTCACTATCCATTTTGCTGTAACTTGCCGCTAAATGGCGCTGCAAAGCATCAACTTCTATACCGATCGACCGATCGGCATAAAATTTTTTATACTTACACATTTGAGCACGAAGAATATATTCTAACTGCGTTCCTTTTGATGTTACTCACCACTAGATGACACTGCAATGCATTATTATTTTAACTCGCCACTAGATGACGCTGCAGCAGGCCAAATTCTTGACCATTCAAACGGTCGCTATGAAAAACAGTATACATAGCTATTTGAACAATGAGAATATTTTGGCGTTATCCATTTTGCTATAACTCGCCACTTGACGGCGCTGTAGCAAATCATTACCTTTTGTCCCGTAACCCTTTGTCCGTAACCGTTGTAAAACCTTTTGTCCCATGTTGTATCTGTCGTTAGACGGATATTTTTGGAGCGTCTGATATGGGCTTAACTGACTGAGTGTGGAGCGGACTGTCACTTTTCGCACATATTTCACGAACATCCCACATTCTTTCTTTTGTTCAATAGCACTTTCGAGAAGTCCCTGTTCATTAGATAGCGCAATATTAATGTTATTACATAACATTAAAGCAGGAGGGCAAACATTAGAGGCCCACATCAGTAAAAACGCGCCGGAGCTTTGCGAATTTTTGGAGAAATATCGCCAAATTGGCACCAAAAATGAGTCCCCAAAACTGAACCCAGCTAAGCGATATCGCCAATATTTGGCCGAGAAACCGACAAAACGATGTTATCCAAAGAGATAAATTAGAGATATCTGTCTCGCGTTCAAGTTAACCACTTTGCATTCAACAAAATACAAAATTTAATTATATGACGCATATGATGCGAGATTTAACCTAAATCCCCAGAACAACATACTACTCTAAAAATTCTTTATTTATTAACATATTAATTTATTTTCTACAAGTTGAGGCAGATAAAAGTGGTCCGGAGTTCAGAGTTCATCATTGCAAAGAAGTACTACATAGTTCGCTAACTTGCCTAGAGGTGATGTTGAAAATGACCACTATTCATCTCTTTACTTTAGAAGTGTGAAGGTCCCGCGTTCGGGTCCCATCGCGCGGCTGTCTGATCTAACGGTGTGGAGTTTTGGTTGGTTTTCTCCAGATGTAACGTGAATACGCGTTAAAACCCCTTAGAAAGTCCTACTACCAAGACACCCCCCCCTGGCAGATCGCCCTGGTGTCGCGTTGCCATAATCACACACACACAATCTTTACTTCAGGATACTTAAAATATGAAAGTTTTTCAGATTTCTTTTTTCATATTTTTCTCCACGGAAATACATTATGGTTTATTAACCACATTGATGGCAATTATAAGCTCTTTATTTTGGCGCTTTATCTCTTATTTCTTTCATTTTTCAGATTTCTATCTGATATTGGATTTTTACCATCGAGGGTAGCGCGAGAAAATATAAATAAAGCAGTACCAGTAATTTTTGGAGGCCAGTGTATATTAAAATGAACTCAGCTTGGCGATACTTTCATTCGATATGGCGAAAATCAAAATTTCCTAATGTGATAACATCAAGGGATGGTTTGCTCAATAGGTATTTTGTAAATCCGTAACCAGCTCTCTAATTAATCGATTTACATATAACAAAATTACAGTCTTATTTTTTTTAGCGCGTGGAACATTTCAGACTGCTAAACCGTTAACCCTTTGAGGCGCAACCCTTTCCCAATGCTGAAAAAAGGGCAGCCGTTGCCACACAGCCAGCTGTCGTCAAAAAAAGGGTATCTAGATCTGTGGCACGCGATGAACGTTTCGATCGTCCGCCATCTTGCTGGTAGTTAAGTCGAGCGATGGCAACGGCTGCTCTTTTTTCAGCATTGGGAAATCTATCCAGCTGTTCTCGCGTTCTTCCATTTTTCGGCAGATGTCAGTGCTGTTAAAAATAACCGTGACAATTTTTTTACGGGAAATGACGCGCTAAAAAGTAAAAGATTCTCTTGGAGCTATGTCACCCGCAACTATTTTTATAGAAATCCAATCTATTCTTCGTGACTGGCAACAGTCAAAACGTCAGAGTTTGGTGCTCCCAGAGCGGCAACACTGCGCTTTAAAGGGTTAAAGAACAAATTTCTCGCTCTTCGCGTCCTTGCGGCATGGTTACATTGCATAAGAGGGATATATTTTTAACGCCCTCCAACAAGACTACGGTGTTTATGATTTTTGTCTGTCCGTCTGTGATGAAGGTCAGAGCCTGATTATGACCAACGGGGACTCCGGGCATTGATGAATTTTGGGGACCCCAGCTATCAAATTTGTTTTATTTTTCATAAAATTTTGATATAAAAAATATATTGTAGAACAATGTTTGAAACTGGGGGCCCTTTCGAGCTGGGGGGCCCTGGGCAAAGTCCCGATTTGCCCATGCGAAAATAAGGCCCTGATTGAAGGTGCCGTAAATATGCATCAATTAGTACGAAATATCAACGTTATTCCTGTGTACAGTACCATGTATACGCAATGTGGAAAGGTGTATGAAGCATTAATAGTTCTTATACTGGAGCACCGAAAATAATTCCAATATGCTACACACTATAGTTAATCATTCTTTACAACATATTTTAGACTTATTCGTATATTTCAAGCGAAACGAGTATTCATATGTATTATAAAGGATCACAAAGAAAGTATTGATCTCGATCGAAAGTGTAGTGTCTGTAGCGTTTATAGCTCTTTTACAGAAGCACTCTAAAGAGTTTCAATATTACTGTCTATGACGGTATTTATTCTTTTGAAATACAGTAAGTAAACTGCTGGCCATCGTAAATGCAACACCCTGAAGGAAGCATGCAAATAATAATATGAAATTTACAACATGCATTAGCTGAGGTGAGATATGCAAATCATTAGAATTTCAGCGCAGACGCACATCAAGCGCGCCTGTGGCGCCACCTCAAAGCGCTATTTAAGGCTTGGAGATTTCGACGGTTTCAAGTACAGCAATTGTGTTTTTCTTGCTTTTTTTTCAAAAAAACGATCATCTTTTGATCAAGTATCCGAGTTTGACAGAGGAAGGATAGTGGCATACCGAGATTGTGGGTTATCTTTCAGGGAAATCGGTCGTCGTATTGGACGAAACCAAACAACTGTGATGCGGATATGTGATCGTTGGGTGCGGGAGGGTACGACGGACAGACGTGATCGACCGCATCGACCTCAGTGCACCACGTCACGTGATGACAGGCAGATTGTACGCATGGCAGTGACGGACCGCTCAGTCACATCACGAACCATATCACAGCAGATTCAGTCTGTAACGCATCATCCAGTGTCTGCGCGTACCATTCGACGTCGTTTACAGCAGAATGGTCTGTCCGCAAGACGTCCGTTGCTTTGTCTACCTCTGACGCGGAACCACAGACGTCTCCGCCGCCAATGGTGCGATGAAAGAAGGATGTGGACGACAGAATGGAATGAAATTCTCTTTACTGACGAGTCACGCTTCTGTATGCAACACCACGACGGTCGGATTCGAGTCTGGAGACACCGTGGAGAGAGGATGCTGAACAGCTGCATTATGCACCGTCACACTGGTCCTGCACCGGGTATTATGGTATGGGGCGGTATCGGATATCTCTCTCGCACTCCTCTAGTACGCATTGCCGGTACTTTAACCAGCCAGCGCTACATCTCCGAGGTGTTGGAGCCAGTTATCCTTTCTTACCTTCAGGGCTTGCCAACAGCCATATTTCAGCAGGATAATGCACGGCCACACGTGGCACGCATTGTCCAAGGGTTCTTCGTCAATCACCAGATTGAATTGCTTCCCTGGCCGGCGCGCTCTCCGGATCTTTCGCCGATAGAAAACATGTGGTCCATGGTTGCTCAACGACTGACCCAGAGTTCATCCCCAGCTGTCACACCAGATCAACTTTGGCAACGTGTGGAAGCTGCTTGGTCTGCTGTACCCCAAGAACACATTCAAAGTCTCTTTGAATCAATGCCGAGGCGTGTGGCAGCTGTGATCTCCAACAACGGCGGCTACTCTGGGTACTGATTTTGGCAGGAACCACGCTTCATAGAATGCTGTAAATTTAATCATTTGTTACTTGGTCAACATGTTATCTACACAATAAATTTTGTTGTGATATCTCTTGTTTTTCTTGGTGTTGCAATTTGGGTGGCCAGCAGTGTATATAAACGTTTATAATTGTTTACTCTTCCGTTGAAAGATGCAAATAAATTTTTAAGTTCTTTTAGTGTCTCGCAAAGTTAAATTAATAGTGATACATAGTGATTTTTTTTGCGATTATCACTAAAATCTCGCCGAAGTGTAGAGTTATTGGGTTTCGACCAATCCTGTGGGTGTCTTTTGGAAAACGGTGATTTTTGGGCGATTTTCTCCAAATGTAACATGAATGCGCGTCAGAAACCCTTAAAATGGTCTTGTGCCCAAGGGATCACCCCTTATTTAGATAGCACTTTGTTTGCTAATCGCTTCGTCGAAACCAAAAAGAAAATTATCACTAGATTTCAATACAATACGTTGCCAAATTTGGCGCAAAAATATTGTGTTGGAAAGTGTTTTATAATCTATGTGGTTTGGCCTGATTATCGAAATGATTATACTTGCCGTTCACTTATTTTGAAATAAATTAATTTTTTTTTTCAAAGCACGCTTTTGAGAGATCGTAGTTCTACACAGGATAAATGTACTTTCATAATATTAGCAAAATTTTCACCTTTACGGCTCATTGCTCAGGATTTTATAACTGGAAATGAATTCATTTGTGGAAATGGAAATACATTATGATAATGTATAATATTTAACATCAGCCATTTATGTTTTCATTCAAAACAAATGTTACTTTATACAGATAAAATTTAACAAAACTTTTATGGATTAAAATTTTTTATAAATTTACATATGATTAGAAAACCCCAAATAGCTAAGGATAAAAACCATAAAAATTTATCTTTCGTACCTATTTTAACGAAAATACTTACTATAAAATTTTTTTAAAATATTGATTATCATTACTTATACGAATATTTTATGAAAATTATAATAATAATAAAACTATGCTTAGGTGCTTTAACTGTAATAGTAGGAAAAATCAACTTTTGAATATGAGAAAATACGAATTAAAAACTTCGACATAGGGATAAACAATTTGAAGCTTATAATTCATTAATTTTTACTCTAACGATACTAAAAGTTGATATCCGATCAACCTATTCTGCGTATTACATGCTTAGCAAATGTAAATAAATATACGTTATTCGTAAACAGTTGGTTAAAATGTAAACTTGTACACCTTCCCCTCCGTAACTGTGCATACAAGAAAAAAAAAATAGGGAAGTTTATTAATGAATAAATAATTTGATTTCTATTATTTCGTTCTCAAAAAAAAGGGGGGGGGTCATCAGGCTTAGTGAAAAATCAGGCCACTTCTGACTACGCCACAGACGAAAATTGGTCAAATTCTGCTATTTTTAGGAGCTGTGCAAAATCTTTGCAACACACTAGCTTTACCAAGGGGGATTATGAGGCTGTGTTTAAAAACATTCATGCATATATTTTTGGAAAACTTTTTGTAGTTATAAAAGGTTGCGAATAAGCTTTGAGCTATAACATTATCATAAAAAAAATAATAACGATGCTAATAAACTATAAAAAAAAAATCGGTGTTAAAATTATGATGAAGGAGCGAAACTTCTTACAATATCGAAACAAATTAATTGCACGAACATGTCACATTTCACAAAACTTAGTTAAAAAAATATTGATTTACCTTTATTGAGTTTTCAGCTCCGATATAGCAAATTCGTAGAAAACCAGTCTCAATGAACATGAATTGTCCATTTACAATATCGGATCACTTGCACACTACTTTTAATCTTGGGTTAATTAATATCAAGATCACACACTCATGTCACTTACCAGAACTAAAATGCATTTTTAGTAGCACAGAAGATGGATGTACCGTGTATGTTTGTTTACACGTGAAGTTCCGCAAAAAAAGAATATTAAAACGAGCTAAAACGAAAATTAAGTTTTATCCAAGATTTGCTAGACTATGGAAGAATTTACAACAATTTCACAAACTTTACAAAAGTTCTCTTAAAATATTATTCATCCATATAGAATTTATATTCTGAATAGTGCAAAAGAAAATATTTTTTGTAAACATCGCAGTGAAACTCTCGCCGAATTGTACTTCTGAACTTTAAAAAGGGAGTCATGGAGAACCTGTAGCTGAGAGGTTTAGGGCCTTTTCTCCTTTCCGCTAATGACTTAAGCGTACAGTCGTGGGTTCGATTCCCACTCACCCTCTAGTTTTTTGTGTCTGTCCTATGTCCTATAAATTTAGTTTTCTTGTTCTAGTAAAAACTGTCACTGTGCTGGTCACCTTATTCGACGAGAGTTTATAAGCGGATCCTCGAAACCCAGCAAACAAGTTGTTGATGTTCTTGTATCTGGAACATTTATTTTCAGATGCGTGTGCTTGTTGTCAAGGACATCTGTTAATAAATCCTCGTGAAATAAAGTTGACAATAGCGAGAAAGGTTTTGCTAGTGCAGAGAAAGTAAATGCAAACAGCCATGGAAACTATTCGGAATCGAACCTACGACCGTACGCTTAGGCGATTAACGTAGAGTAGGACATACCCTTAATTCATTTCAGTAAATTCAAAATACATATTTGTAGTGTTTAAATAGATGTTGATTTAAACCGTTGGACTATATTCCGTATACGGTGCTTTGTTTACATATCAATGTTTGTGTTTACGATTCATTGGTGAACAATCTGACGCCAGGGTGAGCGATGCACCGCCAAAGTGAAGTTACCTGCCGGTGGTAGTTGTGACTGGCAACCATAAATAATACGTCTATCGTCAGTTTGGGTTGATATTTGATATTGTTTCATGTTATTGATGGAAGGGAATGAAAAATGTTATGTTAATGTATGAAAAGAATTTGTGTGTGCTTGTTAGAAATATGGTGTGAATAAAGCTAAATAAAAGAAAGCATGCTGGTGTTACGTTATAAGTCGGTGGGTGTTGGGGACATTTCTGAGCGGTTATTTAAAACAAAATAAAGGTAAGTGCTCTTTTTAAACGAATCTTTGCAATGTTTAAGGTTTTTAATGTGAATTTTAAATTTATATTTGATGTGTTTATGTTTTCGTAAATGCTATTTACGTGCTATTCTAATCATACTGACTTATAAGAGGTGTACAACTAGGTTGTTTAATCCACCAATGTTTTTTTGAGTTGAAAACGGGCCAATGTTTGCCCAGTTTACATTAGCTGTACAACTAGGTTGCTTAATCCACTGTTGTTTTTTTAGTTAAAAACGGTCCACTGGTTGCCTAGTTTACATAGCTGTACAACTAGGTTGCTGAATCCACTGAGGTTTTTTTTAGTTAATAACGGTCCACTGGTTGCCTAGTTTACATAACTGTACAACTAGGTTGCTTAATCCACTGTAGTTTTTTTAGTTAAAAACGGTCCACTGTTTGCTGTTTGCTCATTTTAAATTGCCTGTTACTGAATTTGCAGACGTTCTTTTGGTTAAATATGGACGTTTTATTTTGTTTTAATGTTATTGCTAGTGGAATATATGTGCAATTTTAATGTGTTAAAATACTTTGACTTTGCTGATCGTGCAAAATGCTTGGCGACAGTCGCTGGAGCTTGGCAGTTGCCAAGCTCCAGCGACTGTCGCCGTGTTTACATGGGGTGCGCACCGGCTTGTATGATTTTACCAAACCGTTACTAGCGAAATTTGAACTTGCTAAATACTTTTGAAAAAATGCAGTTCAAGTTGAAATTTCTAAATTTTGATCTGTGCACTTCAATTATGACCACTCTTTTTTTAAAAATCCTGTTGATTTTATATTGAGTATGTACTAAAAACTCTCCTCAGCAAAAATAACGGAAGTTAAATGTAAATAAACACTTCTCCTAGTCGACGAAACTAAATAAACTGAAGTTGTTCGTAAAGGCAAAAGAAACTGATAACCACTGATAGCACTAAACGCACTCATTCCTGTTTTCTTACGAAAACTCGTCCAACGAGTTTGTTGTTTACGAATGCACCCATGGCCTGCTTGTAAGAACTTTCATTATCTTTTATATTTTACTTGACTAGGATTTATAAGCGGATTCTTGAGTCCACAGTGAACTGTAAAATTCTCATAGTACCGGAATATATGTAGCAGTAGTGTATAAACCTTTCTACCAGTTTTCTTACAAAAACTTGTGCAGCGAGTTTGTCGTTTACGAATGCACCCTTTTTCTTGAGGTTTCTGACTACAATCTCGAAGATTGTCTTATACCCCTAAATATCCGTTTAGCATTTATTTAATTCCCTATACCATTTAATAACAATCACGGAAGAACACAACAGACGTACATTCACAGAAGAAGGGGGAAAATGAGAACCATAGATTAACGGGATTCGAACCCGAGACCTCACCGCTCGCAGGCGGGTGTCAGTGTTGGGTGCGCAAACTCACACAGCCATGAGGTCCCCATGTTCTATCTTGAAATTAGTAAGATATTGAGTTTACATTTGTTAACGAGTGCGTATGTCGTCGCTGATGAAAAAGAACTGTTCATCTGCTACGGTATATATTTACGCGAGAAAATGTCCGAGCTCATTACTGAGCATTTTATGTAGTGTCATCGTGACTCTTCTACCGGGCCTGCTTGTGCACTCCGATTAATCATCCAAAGAGGCCTACGGATGCCCGCTTATTGGTTTCAGCATTTGGATACGTCATCTAACGGCCAAATATAACCAATGAGAAACGTCCGTACGGACTCTTATAGGATGACTTTGGATGACAAGCAGGACCGGTAGAAGATTCGCGATGGCCCCGGGTCATAGGGTTGAATTATGGGTCAAAATACTACAACATCTTAATATTTTCTAACGTATGAAAGATAAAATGATTTAATTTGGCATGAAGTAAGCTTAAATAATTTAGAAATTATTTAAATAGTCACTTTACCTGAAACCGAAGAATTATTAATTTTATTTAAATTATTGAGTTTAATAATAGGAATGATATGTTTGGCAATACTGGAGCAATTATAGGTCAGATATTGGGTAAATATGGGCCATCCCCCTTTCTTTTTGTAATAATGCAAATCAAAAGTAAATAATATTCTAAATTATCATTATTTAGCATACAAACAGATTTTTTATTTATTTAATGTGTTGTATTTAAGAAAAGAAAAAAGAAGTTAGTCGCAGGACTGCACTTCAGAAGTGGAAACTTCTTTTCAAGCTTTTTCAAATGTGTATTTATGCAGATAAACATGCTTTCATACATTACTGTATTTTATTTAAAAAAAAAACATTTATGAACGTTTATTCACATTTTTATACAGTTGAAATTCTTTGTAAAAAAAAAATTAAGGCTGTAAGGGTATTGTAGATTTGTTTATGATATTCTCAGAATTTCACATATTTTTGTAGGTTTGTCACATTTTAATGCAATTTTCACTGGGTTAGCTTTGGAAATTTTGATTTTTTAATTTTATTATATACTTCGAATTTCGCACTCGATATGTGTGCACATTAAAATTTAAAAAGAGAGAGGGGTGCGCCAACAGGCCGCAACGTGACACAGTTGGTGTATGCGTACGGTATACATCAGCGATACACATTCCCCCATGTGTTGGATTTTGTTCGATTTAATTAATAATTATACACGTGAATTTATTAATTAACAATATTTATGTACTTACGTTGTAATGAACAGTAAACCTATTTATTTGTAATGTATGATGTATTTATAATTCAAATTCAAATGTATTGTAATATAACACTTATATTTCAAATAATGTACATCTACAGTATATAATTATTAACACTCTCCACATTATCAAATTAACTTTCTTGCACAATAACTATATAGCTGTCCAAATTAAGTACAGTTTTTTAAACAAATAATCGAAAAGTATAGAACCTACCCAGCTATAAAATGTCTGCACTTTTTTTGCAGAAACATATAGATTGTACACAATTTGTACATAAAAGTGAATATTTTTGAAAGTATACACTTGCTGTGCAAATTATATGCCGTTTTTATGCATACTAAAACAAAAATTCACTCAGTTTGAAACGATTTTCAGAAATATCTCAAAATCTAATCAAAAAATTTTAAAAATCCGACGTCTATAAATTAAATTGAGTGATCACCTATCATGTCACTAAATTTCATTTCTTTCGCTTTTGTCGTTATTACGTGATGCGCAATCAAAAATTTACGTAATTTGAAACAATGTTCGGAAAATCTCAAAATCTAACGAATTTTTTAAAAATTCGACCACTATAGTTTAAGTTGAGTGATTACCTATCACGTCACTAAATTTTATTTCATTCGCTTCAATCAGTTTTACGTGATGTGCGAATAAAAAAATTATCAATGACAAAACGACAGACAGACAAATATTTTTATTTTTAATGTCGTACTGGGGTCCCAAATGCTTAAATCGGACAGAAATCGCAGAAATTTTTAATACCAAGCTACAGGTAAAGTCAAATTTTATTTATTTAGATACATAAAAGTTCCTTTCCGAAATTGAAGAAGCAATCATTTCATCCGGAGTCGAACCCGTCTGGTGGTTAGAACGCTTCCCTACCACACCTTGGGTCTACGGTTCGATACCAGTCGCGGAAGCTAGAAGGGCACAGTTTAAAGGAAAGTAAGTTTTTACGTATGATAACAGGTGCAGCCCTAAAAATCAAAGAAAGGGGGACACAATCCTCTTTTTCCCCGTTTTTATCCGAGCACGATGGTCACGTGAATTCAGTGCGGTTTCTTCATCCCAAAAATACAATAATGTGTGATAACCTGTTTAACTGCATAAATACAAATTTTAGAAAGCATGACAAGAAGTTTTCACATGTGATATGCAGTCCTACGACTGACCGTTATTTATTTTTTTATTGTTAACACAGTGTAATATATTAGTAGTATAAAATTAGTAGTATAATAATTGAGAACCTAATCGTTTCTTACTGGCATCTCCGCCAATATTCCTATTTATGATATTTTTTAAAATATAATCTGATTTAATGATTCATTGTTATTTTAATCTGAAAAGGTATTTTCGTTATTTGAGCTTTTATACATTAATTTTTAGATAATATATAAGGGTATATATATCAATATTTTAAGAGTTACGATTGAAGTGTGAAACTTCCTTTTATTATTTGAGCAGTCATTTTCCAATACTTCGTAACTTTCTGTTTTAATACATCGATGTCTCCCAAAGACAAAATTCACCATACATAATGATTAAAACATGACCAGAACTGCAGAAAACGCATACTTTTGATTATTTGTTTTTATTTTTGTCTGCGCGTTAATTTGAATTGAAAATGTGAATTAGGGTACGATTTCTTTTGGGGTAAAATATGTACACTGATTCTCATTCTTATTTTGTAGTAAAAATATTATTAATGCATTATCGTGGTAAATTTTGTGAATTTCAGTAACATTAATCAGTTACTGCAATGAAATGTTGTAATACCAATACAATAGTACGAAAATAGTACGAAACAGTAATACAAAAATACATAAAAAGGTTTATTTGAACCACAAAAATACATATTTTTTAAAAGTTTTTCTTTTTATTCTTCATTAATGCCACTTATGACATCCCCAAAGAATTTTTTTTTCTTTTTGAAGATGTTGTAATGCACGTGTATAATGAAAATATTCACATAACTTATGATTGACGCGCTATAATTATAATTCAATCTGAGTATAGATCTTAACATCACTGTTCTTCCAACTTCGATTTTGCTTCAGCAACGGCAAACTTGAACACTTTTTGAAAACACACCATTCTTCTAGTCTTCTATATTGATGCGAAAATGTCCGCGCTTCAAAGATTTAACCTTTTCAGACCTGATTAAAAAAAATTCTCTTTCAATTAAATAACTTTTTATTTATAACGATTGAATTTTTAATTAAAAAAATAAATGATTACCCCCCCCCTCCCTCCGATTGTTAAATTTTTGAAGAAAATTCATTTTTCTATATATGCACATCATTAAGACATCCATCCTGTATAGGTAATTTTTGTGTTCTCACATGTGGACGCAGGCTCTGAAAGGGTTAATTTTGACCTATTTTCTAGTTTTTGTTTGGAAGATGAGCCCCGGATAAAACCCAATACCTTGAGCTGAATAAAGACTTTTTCAACTCATTTGGCCAAGTAAAATACAGCCAAACGTTCATTTAAAACAGCAAGAAGTGCTCGATCACTTGTCGCAGACTTACATAAATGTATTCATAGATATTAATACTGCTGATATTTAATACATTCTGATTCTGTTATTTCTATTTCTGTAGGGCCTGAAAACCATCTTCGACCGCTGAACTTGATCAGGATGACAGCAAACCCTAAGGAAATAAACAAAACATCATTTAGTGAAATTTATTGCAGGGGTATTTGCTATTAAAATTCATTTAATAGTATTTATAGTACGCACACTGCGTCTAAAAAAGTCGGTGAATAGATGGACATCTCTCAAAAGCAAAAGAAAGTTCAAATATGTGGCCAGCACATGTGCAGGGAGAGACCTATGGAGAGATGCCACGTAGGAAGGAACGCAAGGAACTGGCGCAGATAAGTCTGCTATAGCATCCTTGCGAAAATTCATCTGAAAGCTTAACCCTTTGAGGCGCAACCCTTTCCCAATGCTGGAAAAAGGGCAGCCGTTGCCATCGCTCGACTTAACTACCGGCAAGATGGCGGACCATCGAAACGTTCATCCCGTGCCACAGATCTAGAGTGCTCAGCTATCAGCTGGCTGTGCCCGGCACAGCCAGCTGCGTCAAAAAATGGATGAATGCGATGAACGTTTCGATGGTCCGCCATCTTGCTGTTAGTTAAGTCGAGCGATGGCAATGGCAGCCCTTTTCCGGCATTGGGCAATCTATCCAGCTGTTCTCGCATTCTTCCGTTTTCCAGCAGATGTCAGTGCTGTTTAAAAATAATCGTTACCATTTTTTGACGGGAAATGACGTGCTAAAATGTAAAGGATTCTCGTGGAGCTATGTCACCCGCAACTATTTTTATAGAAATCAAATCTATTCTTCGTGACTGGCAACAGTCTAAACGCCAAAGTTTGGTGTTCCCGCTCTGGGAACTGCGAACTGCGCGTTAAAGGGTTAAACGGAGAAACGGAAAAACACGAACTTTTTTTAACAATTAGGACAGTCAGCCTGTTGCTCATTTTATGCGTTTCTCCACAGTTGTACAGGAGTGGAAAGCGAAGTCCGCTTGCTACATTACAAAATCCGTCTGCATACTGCAATACGTTTACCCAATTTTTTGGTGCAACATCGTGTAACTGTTGCCACACATCCTCCGTACTCCCCTGATCTGGCACTTGCAAACTTCTTTCTTATTCCCTCGCCACAATGGGGTGCGGAAGGGTACACATTTAACAGACCTATCAAGGACATCTGTTCTTCAGTCTATCAAAAGAGGCCTTTGCTGTATCATTCTAGTAACTTTATAAAGAATGGCGAAAGAGCATTGTGTCCAACCCCTAGTAGCACAATTAGTCCAAAAGACATTTAAAACACGTTTTTTAACGTCAAAAAACGTGTTTCCAACATAATTTGAACGTTTTCTGAACTAGTTGTGCTACTAGGGACGGATTTTACTTTGAAGAGGAATAAGGAATTTTGTTTCCATGATTTGTTTTATGCCTCCATGCATCGACCTTTTTAGACGCACCTTGAACTTGAAAACTCTGAATAATGAATAATGTACGCGTAAAACATGGAAAAAGAAAATGGGTTCATACGATGCTAAAAAAAATTCCTTACAGCTACGCAGATACACTGTAAGAGATAACAGTCTCCATAACTGCTTGTTTTTGATTTGCAGTCCCCAAACTAACTTTCAAATATGTAAACATAGGATCGAGTGACGTGAAACGATCTTAGAGGTTAAAAAATAAATCGCATCTCGCTAGGTACTTTCGCACGTTTCTAATTTCCCAACCAAGCATGTGAACGAGATTATGAACACAAGCACTAAATTTTAGTTATTTATTCACTTTGCAAGGGTGCAGTTTACATGGTTACCTTAGTATGGGGCCATCGTGTTCTTCTACCGGGCCTGCTTGTGCATTCCGGTGAGTCATCCAAAGAGGCCTATGGATGCTCGCTTATTGGTTCCAGTACTTGCATACGTTATCTAACGGCTAATTATAACCAACGAGAAACGTCTGTTGGTCTCTTTGGATGACTTATTCAAGTACACAACCAAGCCCGGTAGAAGATTCACAAAGGCCTCGCTCAGTATCAAATGAAGAAAAAAGCTGTTCCATCTTGACAGAATTAAAATATTGAATTTACATTTATTACGTGTGTGTATATTTATGCCAGAAAAAGAGTTTGAGTTCATTAATGAGCTTTTTATATAACATTAGCCGCCTCCGGCGACCAGTTGGTTCGCCATCTTAATAAATCTTGTTCGGAGAGACTCCTGTTCTTCACCGGCATCCTTGGCACTCAAATCTCTCAGATTCTGAATGGAATTTAAAATTAAGATGGTTACAAACATGGACGGCAGTGTCGTCCTTGCTAATGTAAAAAAGACGCCCCATTTTATGCTACTTAGTTTTTGAGTTCGAAATGACGCCCCTTCGAAGCCGGCGCCCAAATGTGTTGCTTACTGTGTCGGGCCGCCCTTGATTACAAAAATAAGATGGTTAAAAATGATAAAAACCTGCAAAAAGGAACAAATTATTTCCGTCTTATATTAATTCTGAAGAGCTTCTGGATGTATTGGCCTTTATCAAAAAATGGAAAGGGAAAAAAAAAAAACTCAGAAAATCTGAAACATTTTCAGATTTTAAATACGCACTAAAGCGCTATGTATTAAAAGCGTATTATAATCCACGGGTCTTCCCTATTTTCTTTCCTTATTCCATTAAGTTGTAAAGTATATCTTTATTCATGAGTGTGATTAAACACAACTAAAATTGATATTTCTGTCCTTTTTCTGGATGTAATACATCAGAAATAGATGGGAAAAGCTGTGCAGAAAAATGCACAATTCGAACTGAAATGAAGTTTAAAAACTCATTCAGGTGTATTCATAATTCAAGTAGCAGAAGCAGACGATAAATAGCGCTTGGCGCTAGAATCACATCTCCTCAAAATCGTATCTGAACCATTTTATTTGTTGCCAAATTAAAAAGTTGCACGTTTTAGTCTCGGAAAAATTTCAAATCCTTTTTAGCTTTTGAGTATAAAACATTTCATTTCTGCTCTGATTTCACATGCATACGATGTTTTAATTAAAAAATAACCTTACAAATAATGTAAAAAAAAATCGTTACTCTTTTATTTTTACTTTAAGAATCTGAATCATTTAATAAACTCGCCAAACATGGCAACCTAGATAGCTAACCTCTCCCTCTTTCTACTGAAGGGTTACAATTGCGAAATGGCGAGAACAAAAATGATCATTTTGCGACACGTTTTTTTTTATATCTCCTAAAATAATTCGAATTTCGAAAAAATCGCTTCGAGGTGTGTCGAGACCCGTCTTGGAGAATTTCCGTACAAAATTTGGTAGGTCTACGATCACCCGTTTCGGAGCTACGCGAGACACAGACAGACAGACAAACGGACAGTTTACATCTTGTTTTATTTATATAGATGAGTTTAATATATTAAAATGAATTTGAGATTTTACTAAGAGTTCGAGTTGAGCGGGAATTTAAAACAATTTTAAAATTGATCACCGCATGCGATAAACAGGATGCGAATTGACGGAGGGGATGCCGGGGATCGTCCCCGGCTGAAGAATGTAATATCCCTGGCTAGAGAAATATTAATGGATCCCTGTTAGGGATACTATTTATCCCCTGCTGGAGAAATGTTAAATTAATCTTTGTCCCTACAAGTTCAACAGTACCTACCGATTTTACTTACGGAGAATAGAAATTTTTCTTTTGTTTGCAAGACAAATGATCAAGTTACAAGCATGCCTCTGAAATAGATTTGCACACATGCCTGATGCCACTTCTCATTCTGTAACTGGGGTCCGGTTTCAAACGAAGACTGCGAAATGAACGATCAAGCACTGCTCTGCCACCGCATGGGCGCCGGCAGTATAGGCAAGGGGGGGCAATCCCCCCCCTGGATTTTTGTATGCAGTGTTTTCCCTTGCTTTTTTGCTCTTTCCAACATGGTAAACCATAGGTTGAAGTAGTCTTTGCTCCCCCTGGGAAATATTCTGCCGGCACCCACGGCGACCAGCCGAATTTCATGGCCACTAGCCGAATTTCCTCAATAGACGGAGAATCGACACAGGCAGGAATATGTGTATAAAAAATCGGGGATCGACTTTTGTTTGAATTTAAGTCACTTTTCAGACATTCTGGTGACTGCATTTGCCATGTAATACCTGATATATTATGTGAGTGGAGTATTTACACCTTCCCTCCTTTTTCTTTCTTTCTTTTTCTTATTCCACAAATGTCCCCTGCTGGAGAATGTTTTCTTTTAAATGTCCCCCCCTGGAGAAAATGTTCAATTCGCACCCTGGCGATAAATGTCAATGTTGTTTGTTTGAGTGTCATCGTCATTGTTAATAAACATTTTGTGAAAATTGTCTTCCATTCGATGGCTACACCAGCAGTTACCAAATGAAGTGTTGCGCCATCTGTATACAGCAACGGTGTTACGGAACTTTCTAAGGGAAGTGTAACCTTCTAAATATACCTTACTCCGTTCTTACAGCAGATAAATTCTCTATTAAAAATCAAAGCCAGTTTTTCAATGAAAAATTTTCAAACTAAAAAATAAATTAGATATCATTTTAGTAGGAAAATCAATGGCTAACCATTTCAAACCTGATGTACATTTCTGTATCGTTTAAGATCATAAAAAAATGTATAAATTTGAAAAGGATACATAATCATACCTCAAAAAAATATTTCTAATTAATAAATAACGTTAAAAAGGTTTTTTGTATTTAAGAGTAAAAATATTTGCCAAGATCGCGACACTGTAAAACAATACCTTTATAGACGGCACATTGCCAATTAATCACATATTTTCCGTAAAATATTGTCTTTACGGTAACACATGTGCCCAATCAATTGTTACTGTAAATAAAATATTGGTTTTAAAGCAGAAGCATTTCTGATTAATAAAGTATGTTTCCGTAATCTTTTTACAACGCACACAATACGTAATTAATAATTATTGTACACGAATTGCGAACTTATTACACAGGTACCAATCATTACTTGGAAAATATTTTATTTAGATTGCTACTAATTTCTATTATGTTCAGATATTGGGATTTTTCGAATGAAAATTATTACAAAATAATGTCTGTTTTAATGTTAGGTGACAGTACAGGGGATAATTAAAACACCCTGTTCATTTTACAATATTGTATTATGCAAAATGTTTATATTACTGCAATTTAAATTTCAATTATATTGCATTATAATAAACTTTTTACTTTCATTTACCTTAACCCTTTAACGCGCAGTGTTCCCGCTCTGGGATCACCAAACTCTGGCGTTTTGACTGTTGCCAGTCACGAAGAATAGATTTGATTTCTATAAAAATAGTTGTGGGTGACATGGCTCCACGAGAATCTTTTACTTTTTAGCACGTCATTTCCCGTAAAAACTTGTCACGATTCTTTTTAACAGCACTGACATCTTCTGAAAAATGGAAGAAGGCGAGAACAGCTGGATCGATTGCCCAATGCTGAAAAAAAGGCAGCCGTTGCCATCGCTCGACTTAACTACCAGCAAGATGGCGGACGATCGAAACGTTTATCGCGTGCCCAGATCTAGAGACCCCTTATTTGACGACAGCTGGCTGTGCGCGAGCACAGCTAGCTGTCGTCATAAAATGGCAACGGCTGCCCTTTTTCCAGCACTGGGAAAGGGTTGCGCCTCAAAGGGTTAACAACAAATGGTGAAAATACTGTGACACAATTTTACCGAGCGTGTATAAAGCTAGTCAGCTTCAGACGTAATGGATGATGTATATTGGAGCAAAGATATAGTTCATAATTATTTGTCATTGATAACTATTATATTGTAGTTTATATTGCGCGATGAAATAAATATCACTGACCTTGGAATGTAGTTGTTTATCCACCCACATCTCACCGGATGGTTACGGGATCTGATCGCCAGCCTCGCTGCGTAACACTGACGTATATCCACACACTGCCCCGGATAGCCATGGTCGGTTTTGCATTCTGTGAAGTCGTTGTCCTCAAATAAGAATGAAGAACTTGGAACGAAATTAGATGCTGTAAATTGCGATCAGTAGAAAATATTAGAATTACCAAATAGAAATTTACTCATACAAAATGACAAATTACATGATTTTTAACCAAATTTTCAAGATAAATTGAACTTCTTTAACCCTTTAACGCAGTGATCCCGCTCTGGGAACACCAAACTCTGACGTTTTGACTGTTGCCAGTCAGGAAGAGTAGATTTGATTTCTATGAAAATAGTTGCGGGTGACATAGCTCCACGAGAATCCTTTACTTTTTAGCACGTCATTTCCCGTCAAAAAATGGTCACGATTATTTTTAACAGCACTGACATCTGCTGAAAAATGGAAGAATGCGAGAACAGCTGGATAGGTTGCCCAATGCTGAAAAAAGGCCAGCAGTTGCCATCGCTCGACTTAACTACCAGCAAGATGGCGGACGATCGAAACGTTCATCGCGTGCCACAGATCTAGAGACCCTTTTTTGACGACAGCTGTGCGCGAGCACAGTCAGCTGGGAAAGCAGCATTTGGGTTCAGCATTGGGAAAGGGTTGCGCCTCAAAGGGTTAAACGCTTATATAAAAATTAAATACTAATATATTGAGAAACTTAAGAATTTGGCTTTCTGTTGAAGTAAAATGTTTGTAAACCCGCACTCGGGAGTTGGAAATATTTTGAGAAATACTGAATTGATTTTGTATCTCCGAAGCACACTGCTGTCATACCAGGTAGGATCATGTGGTATGACACGTGACGTGATATTATGGAATATTCTGTTTGGGTATACACTGAATTCATGACTTTGACGCCAAGAAATCTTCATCCCTTATTGAAATCAGCAATATGCTGAAGTTTGAAGCGGCTGTCGATATAACGGTCTGGGGTTTTGGTCGGTTTTCGCCAGATATAACGTGAATATGCGCATTAGAACCCCTTAAAAAGTATCCGAATGAGATCCCCCCCCCCTACGCAGATGCCTCTCATAATGTATAACACTTGAAAGCAGCAATATATTTTGTGAAGACAGATGATGTAAACAGTTCTTCAGAGTGGTCTGAATAAATCGTGACTAGTTTCTTAGCAATGCCAGGGTTAGTAGCGCACAACATAACGGTGTATAGTTCGAAAAAATCATCTGATTTTGGTACATAAGTACAAATAAACAATTTATGCCAGGCACTTCAAAATTTTGAAACTGTCTCTTTACAAGTTGTACTACATACTGAAATAAACGATAAACCTGTATCAGCTTCAAAACTTTTAGAAAAAATTCTTAAAAATCGAAAATTTTTGCAAAACGTGTCACTCTTCGAAAAATCTTGCAGCTCAGATCCATGTTTAAGAATTTTTTTTTGAAAATTTCGCAACAGGCACAGCTTTTTCGTTTCTTACAGTGTGTAAAGAGGCTTATGAAGAACTATCTGGAACTTTCTTGAGACCATGGTGCTATTAGTTTATTTCAATTTGTGTACCAACACTAAAAACCGAGTTTTCTTTCTTCGAACTACAGCCATAAGTTAAGAGCTACTAAAAGATCCAACATATTTTTGCATGTACTTCCATTTGCATCACAAGAATTTCGATTTATGAATTTTACGGAGAAGTAAACAAAGTGTTTAAGGGGATGGTAGACATTAAAAAGTTTTTTTTTTATTTAATAAGATAGGATTATGAAATTTTGTATTTTAATATATTGAACTAAAAGCATTATAAACAACTGAAAAAAATTTAAATTTTTTTAAAAAATATTAGTAATTAATTAAAAATTAATTAATTTTTTAGTTTCGAAAAATTGCTCCATGCCCTTTAATTTTAACTTATTTTTAGTAATTTTGTTTTATAATAGCATAAAAATATATTTAAAAAAAGTCTATGTATCGGTTTTTATTCGTACGAGTAGTTAATTTTTTAGAAATATTTTCATGGATATATACCAAACTTTCCCGAAATTTTTCAGTTTTCGTAAATAAAAGTGAAATCGCATAATCGAAATTTTGACCCTATTTATAAAGGATACACAGATTTATTGTAATATATGAGAATAATGTTTGTAGTAAATTTTGTACAATTCCGACCAAAATTAAGTCGCATGGAGCATTTTGAAGGCAATAAAATCACAAAAAAAACTTGATTTGGAGAAAATACAGTTTAAAGTGTAATTTTTCATTTACCTGTAATACCGTCTCTTCTGAATAATTTTATTTATGATTTTACCTTAACAAAACATATTTTAAAAATAATTTCATTCGAATATTAGCTTATTTTGTAAAACGTTCAATAAAAATTCTGACGTGTTTATTTACACGTTTGTTTGCATTTTTGTGGACATTTAACTGTCCCTTTTAATTTTTTCAAACCCTAATACCTTTTTAAAAAATTGCCGTAGACATACGTGGTTTTTTCTCCATGGTTCCAGCTTTAACTGTAGAATATTAGAAAAAAGAAAAAAACACATTTTTTGGGCCCATTTTGATGATTTGGGTGTCCGCCATCCCCTTAATAAATATAAATTTCGATCACGTGCTGGTCCATGCCCTTAAGGTAAGGTCAGTAATTTGTCCCAGTCAGGGCGTAGCCAGAAATTTTTCATGGGGGGGGGGTTACGATTACTACAACATATATATATGTATGCGTGTGTGTGATAATGTAGTGAAGAATATGCATTTTGTATGGCAAAAAATTTCTCATGGGGGGGGAGTTATGACCCCCCTAACCCCCCCCCCCGTGGCTACTCCCCTGGTCCCAGTAAATTGAAACACGTGAAAAACTAAGATCATACTTTTGTGACGCGGTATAACCTCACATAACAGTAGTGTGTTTCCGTCATAAGCGTTTATTCAACGTTAAGGTGTGGTGAGAGGAGCGGTATCATGAAGAATTTTAAGCCTCATAAATACCTATAAACGACCACAGAAGTTGCACAACAAATGGTGTCACACAAATATGTTGATAAGGCATGCTGTGGTATTATTAATACCTGATTGCTTAAGAGTTTCAAGCAAATCAATCGAACGCAATACTTGGCGTCGACAAGTAGTTTTTATTATCTAAAGTGGGTTTTTTCTAACCCTTTGAGGCGCAACCCTTTCCCAATGCTGAAAAAAGGGCAGCCGTTGAAATCGCTCGACTTAACTACCAGAAAGATGGCGGACGATCGAAACGTTCATCGCGTGCCACAGATCTAGAGACCCTTTTTTTGACGACAGCTGGCTGTGTCCGCGCACAGCCAGCTGCGTCAAAAAAAGGATCTCTAGATCTGTGGTACGGGATGAACGTTTCGATCGTCCTCCATCTTGCTGGTAGTTAAGTCGAGCGATGGCAACGACTGCCCTTTTTCGGCATTTTGCAATCTATCCAGCTGTTCTCGCATTCTTCCATTTTTCAGCAGATGTCATTACTGTTGTCGTGACAATTTTTTTACGGGAAATGATGTGCCAAAAAGTAAAGGATTCCCGTGGAGCTATGTCACCCGCAACTATTTTTATAAAAATCAAATCTATTCTTCGTGACTGGCAACAGTCAAAACGTCAGAGTTGGGTGTTCCCAGAGCGGGATCACTGCGCGTTAAAGGGTTAAATAACTTTGTGTCCGGAAAAAAATTATTAGTTACATTTTATGATACTATTTCAAAAAGAAGCATTTGTGCACTTCAAAACATGTCATAAAAAATCGAGCTATCTCTGAACTCTTATCAAATATCCGAAAAATTAGTTCTAGAATTCTCTTCCCCATAACAGCAATTTTAATCTCAAGTTCACACTTTTCCTCCCTTATGCTAAAAGCTTGCCAACATTCTTTTTTTCGAACTCTACCGATGAACATAAGAAAATGGAAATTATGCTTGAGATGCATGGAGCATCTAAAGTCGTCAGTGGGAAAAAAATAAAGGCGCATAATACGCAAAAGGTTGACCACCCCTGCCCTAGACCCTTCAATTGTTAAGAAGGGTAAATGCATAAGTTACAGTTAGAATACATGGCAACGATAAAGTTACTGCATATTGTCAACTTTAACGCCGAGACTGTTTTCATGAATTTCTACAATCATTGTTGCCAGAAATATTAGATAAATTTCTTAATATCAACTACATGAAAAAAAGTGACAATTTCCTTAAAAGAATTATGTATAGAATGTGATATTTTTATACCTCATTTGGTATTTTTAAGTTTTTTAAGGAATTGAGATTTAATACTCGTGTATTAAAGCTAGAAAAATTAAATAACATTTTTTTTTTTTTAATTTTTGCGACTGGCAGCGAAAATGTTGAAATATGGGTATTCCAAAAATCGAACGCTAGGCAGAAATGAGTTAAAATACCACAAAAAGTAATTCTAATGCTTGAGAGTATTTTCAGTTTACGGATTATTGGTACCATATTACAATAGCCTTGGCAGTATTAAACTGAAAAATTTGCATTTATGTACTTCTGTTTCAGGTACAGAGTTAAATAAGTTTCGTTTCATGTCTTATAAAAAATTAAGTACACTCTCATTTCTATTTAATACAATCTAATATAATCATTTGGTCATAAGTTCAATGTCCCTCATGTATAGCATAACTTGTAGTTCACAAACTTTGCGCAAAAGATTGATTGCTGTCTTTAATTTTCAAAGGAGCAATTTTTTTAGATGCTAAAAGTTTACGGCGTATAAATATGAAAATGCAGACCAGGTCACATGTGAGATAAATTTACCATTCAATGAAAACAGGTTTGCAAATTGTCAATCGAACTCTATATGTACACCGTTGGGAGTTCTAGTCCTTATTGGAAGCTGAATCCTTTCAGATTCTTAGCATTTACATACTGAATCTCCCTCCCATCAGAAAGATTTTTTCGTCCTAATGTAGTCATAGGTTTCATTGTATGTGGGCTCCTTCCATACATTTCTGGGAAAAACTGTATTTTTTTTTCTGCACCACATAGGACGTTATGTTTTCGGAAATGTAAGTGAGTTGGTATCTCACATTAATTATATCAGCTTATAATATCACATGAATTATCTTCATTCCGCAAAATGTGTAACCTAGTCGTACAGTGTGAAGTCTGCATAACTTACGCAAAGAGCGTGCGGGCATTATAAAATAATAATTTATTAAATTATAAACTAATGCAATGCAATCTCATGCATAAATAAAACTTTATGTAAAATAACTGATATTCATGGGTTTTAAGAAAAAGAAGAGTACTCCCAGTGAAACGATGCTAAAATTATATTAATACGAAAGGAAAAAAGTTTCATATACAAACGGAATTAAAAAGGACCTCAAAAAATTTACCGCTATAATAAGTTTTCCGTTGAATAAAGCTGTATTTTGAGCCAGGGTATATTACAGTTTAAGAAAAGTATCCTCTTAATAAAAGATTCATTTGCTCTATCAACACAACAGTAACCGTATATTAATTTAAGCATTTTTTAAAAAATAAAGGTACATTTTAAACGAAATAATATGGACAGAAACCAAAAATTATTTCTACTAAAGACGAATCTCAGTTAAGTAAATGTTTCATTTAAGGATGCATATAACTGAAATTAATTTTAAGCTTTTATTTATTTGGAGGTCTTTAGCAATCTAGTTCCAATTTCAGTTGCTGATTAGATTTCATGTTAAGCTTTCAAGTGCAAGAGATATCTAGCATGTACAGTAAAACCTGTCTAGACGGACCTTCTATAATAAGCGCATGTGTAACATAAATGCGTATAGGTCCTTTTCTTTTCTTTCTCTTCTTTTTAATAATCTTCTTTAAAAAAAAAAAAAAACTTTACCTGACACACCGGAAAAATGTTTCGATCCTCTTCAGTGTTGGTAAACATAGGTTTTACTGGATTGATTTGGTTTAATTATTTGTTTGTTTATCCAATTCTGAATATCAGTTATAATTTTGAGGAAGAGTAACAGGAAAATCATACCGTGTCTCACAAAACAAAATGCATTTAAAAAACTTTTCTGTTTTTATTATTTTTTACACTCGTCAGAAAACTGGCAGAAAAAAGCGCTGATAATAGGGAACTCTAAATTATATCAAACGCAACAACTACTTAAGACAGAAAATAATCAATTAAATTACCTTTTCTATATTAATTATTTAATTAGTTTGGTATGAAGAACATATCCGATTCTGAATCATTTAATACATTGAAAGAAAACTAAAAAATTGTTTAAAAAAATCCTGTTTCATAAATATTTTGTTACGAATTTACAACAAATTTATATAAATGTTGATTAAAGCAGCTATTTGTATTATGAGTTAATATCACAAGTTTTAACTCTAGCGAGTGAAATTTTTACAGATTGCAAAAAGATTCGTAAATAGTACGATGTTGCAACAATATTTTTATGACTTCATACTTTTAATATCCAAATTTATTTAAATTTTGTACGGATATAAATATCTTTGCTATTTTCTATTTTAAGTAGGTAGTTTTACGAATTCAATCTATATCTGTCTACCCATATTTTCTCCAATCTCTGTAAATTTGATGACTCCCGCGAAATTTAATTTATTATTGAATTTAGCATGTGATCTGTCATAACTAATGTGAATTTTATTATAACTAATTTTAAGAACATAAAATAATTTCAAATAATTTCTATGCATTACAGTCTTGCAAGTCGAAATAGTAATCGTGTCTTCTTGACACTATATTCTGTTGTTGCAAGTAGAACGAAATGAATTCTCATTATATTGAATTAAAAACACGAAGTACACCCTGGAAAATATCGAAAAAAAAATATGCATTCATATATATATATATATATATATTTACGGTCAAATAAAGGAATTCAGATACATAAGGGTGTTGTGATATAACTGTTTTTATTTGTTATGTATTTTAATGCCGCACTCAAAGAAAAAAGATACATATATATGTGCGTGTGCGCGCAAATTACGCTACTAAAATGCCCTTTTAATCGTTTCGAAAATCGTTTCAAGCGACGTTCTAATTTTGCGAAAATCGTTTCAAACTGAGTGAATTTTTGTTCACGCATTATGTAGTAACGACTAAAGCGAATGACATGAAATTTGGTCACATGATAGATGGTTGCTCAACATAAACTATAGGTGTCCAATTTTTTAAACATTTTTATTAGATTTTGAGATTTTGTGAAAATTCGCCCAAAATGCGGTTATATTTCTTCAAGCATCGTGTAATAAAGACTAATATGAAATTTGGTGATATGATAGGTAGTTGCTAATCTTAATTTATAGGTGTTGAACTTTAAAAATATTTTGATTACATTTTGAGATTTTGTGGAAATCGTTTTAAAAGGCTGAAATTTTTGTTCCAGCATCACGAAATGAAACGAAATTTGGTGACATGATAGGTTGTCACTTAACTTAAATTTTAGGCTTTCGATTTTTCAAAAATGTTGATTAGATTTTGAGATTTTGCGAAAATTATTTCAATATGCGTAAATATTCGTTCGCGCATCAAATACGACTAAGTGGATGAAATGATATTACTTAGTTATTCTCTAACCTGCAATATTTTAACAATACATAAAAATTATTACTTCGTTTTCTTTACTTTTGGCAGTATACTACACCCATTCTGTGTACTCCTACAATGCTGACGAAAGTTCTTGCTTTTTGGAAATTCGCATTCAGTACAACCCGTCAACGACGGGTACTTCAGCTAGTATATATAAATATTTATTCATAAACTTAATATTTCCTTAAAAGTGGGGAAATTATAAATTTGACACACGACTAATTTTTGAAGAGAAAACTATCCCTACAAAAATGATTGAAAGAGACGATGACATTTTAAAAATTGTCAAAAATTTCGCATGAGGAACTTTGTTAAAAACTTGCCTATTTGTTCGTATATCCCAACAACTTCTCGAACGTTTTCGCTGGTTTTTTACATTTCGTGCATCTTCCTGGAATGGTGTTCATGAAACAGATCCAACCGAAGCACTCGCAAAAGTCCGTCAAAGGAAAATTCTTCGGAAAATAAAAGCTAGACGATCAGGAAAACATCCTGCGTTCTCCCACACATTTACGTTCTTGTGCATTTGTTTAGCAATAAATAAAAGAAAAAACAAACTGAGATGTCGGGCTTACCTGGTTCTTCGCTCTGACGCAACCTTCCCACCAAAATGCAGCAGACCGAGAGCACTGACGTGATGAGTATCAGGCATCTCAAAACAATGGAAACCATCTTCGATTGCTCCAGTAAATGGTTACGAGATGTGGAGGTGTATAAAAGGGTGCTTGTGTGGGATTGTGCTTCGGTGAGACCTCTGGAACTCACACGCGTTCCTCCATAGTTGTGTTGTTTTTTTGACTCTTTCTGGAAACTAGAGAGGGAAGGGTGAAAGAGGGAGGTGAATCACGTGACGAAAACTGCTCTGACTGACCCTGGGTAAGAGTGGATTGGCTAGGTGGGAAAAGGAACGTCTTAAAAAATCTACCTGGAAGCGAAACATGAGGATAAAGAGCATTTAACGTTTTGAGGCGCAACCCATTCCCAATGCTGAAAAAAGGGCAGCCGTTTCCATCGCTCGACTTAACTACCAGCAAGATGGCGGACGATCGAAAAGTTCATCGCGTGCCACAGATCTAGAGACCCTTTTTTTTGACGCAGCTGGCTGGGCACAGGCAGCTGTCGTCAAAAAAGGGTCTCTAGATCTGTGGAACGCGATGAACGTTTCGATCGTCCGCCATCTTGCTGGTAGTTAAGTCGAGCGATGGCAACGGCTGCCCTTTTTTCAGCATTGGGCAATCTTTCCAGCTGGTCTCGCCTTCTTCCATTTTTCAGCAGATGTCAGTGCTGTTAAAAAGAATCGTGACCATTTTTTCTACGGGAAATGACGTGCTAAAAAGTAAAGGATTCTCGTGGAGCTATGTTTCCCGCAACTATTTTTACAGAAGTCCAATCTATTCTTCGTGACTAGCTACGGTCAAAACGTCAAGAGTTTGGTGTCCTCACGGTGAGGACACCGCACGTTAAAGGGTTAACCGAAAACTACCTTGCGATTTTAAAAAACGTCGCGCTTTGTCCATTACTCATTCTTTGCCCATCTGAAGCATATCGACGAACGAGCCATAATTCCACATAGAATTCTAAATTTTCGTGGATATTTGTCAACCTGCTTCTTTGCGCAAAACACAGGGGGGGGGGGGGATGCTGGAGATGAGTTCGGGCTCATTTTCTATAGCCTAACCCCTCATGCGAAACAATTCCCAATTAGTAAAATGTGCCCCATACACTAAAAAGGTGACATATAAAATTTGAGAACTATACATTCAAAAGTGTCAGAGATTTGAAGATAAATATAACGCTGACTTAAACCATATTTCAATGGCTCTCGAAGGGGAAATGCGATCACGTCGAATGATCGCATTTCCAGATTCCTACAGAAATTACAAAAGAAAATCGCTTTTCCACTCTAGGAATAAACGTTTACATACAAAATCATGCGTAGTCCCCGATCATCTTTCTTTAACCCTTTAACGCGCAGTGATCCCGCTCTGGGAATACCAAACTCTGACGTTTTGACTGTTGCCAGTCACGAAGGATAGATTTGATTTCTATAAAAATAGTTGCGGGTGACAGAGCTCCACGAGAATCCTTTACTTTTTAGCACGTCATTTCCCTTAGAAAAAAATGGTCACGATTATTTTTAACAGCACTGACATCTGCTGAAAAATGGAAAAATGCGAGAACAGCTGGATAGATTGCCCAATGCTGAAAAAAGGGCAGCCGTTGCCATCGCTCGACTTAACCCAGACAGCACATAAGCTTAAATGAAACTTGACATTTCTTTGAATTTGACGTATTAATACAAGCTTGACAGTTCAATTCGTTTTAAGCTTGCAGCAAGCTTGGAGATTACAAAAAGAAAATGAGTCAGCAAATATTTTCCCGCCAAATTTAAGTCATTTGAACTGTCAAGCTTGACTACAACTGGATGACTGCTTGATTTGGAAAGCCACATTCACATAACAAATAATTTATCTATATTTCCAAATATTCAAATTCTTCAAAATAAAATACAATATATACTACAAAATGGATTTCAAAATCAGTCGTTTGTCTCGATTTGGGCCACTATATCACAACATGAGTGTTGCGATAGTGAAAGTATTAAAACGTGTGCTGCTTTTAAGTTTATAGTATGTTTATTTCCCTATTAGTAGAGTGTATCAATCACACATAACATTATTTAATTTTGATGCATCCCATGGAAAAATAAAAGAAACAGGAGCCCTACCACGATAGTCTCGGGAAATAATCGGTAGCGGATAGTTCCCGCTATCGGATAATGAAATCATCGGATAAATAGCCGCGACCCCCAGTTTTGCCCTACCACCATGGTCACGTCTAAAGGAAGCGAGAATTTTTTTGACTGTTCCGGGAGTATCGTAAACGACAGAAATCAACCAATCAAAGTAGAGCATTCTTTCCGATATCCGATCCACGTGAGCGCGTGGATCGGCGCTTGAAATGCATGTTAAAAAAATACACCAAAACAATTATACTTTGAAACCAATTTCTGAACAATATACAGCCCAAAGATGGAATATTAATTACATACAATTTGACAGACAAAATTTTAGGATGTTACACCTTGAAACACAGATGCTGTTATTTGTAACTATTTAAAGAAGAAAGATTATATAAAAGAAGGTTTGCTAGCTCAGTGATAGTATAAAAATTATTCATCCTAAAGTATCTTCTATGGAGACATTAATTTGTTAAAGGTGATATAACATTTTTTTCTTTTTCATGGCATATAAAATGAACTGTGTAATAATAATAAGTGTTGCTTTAAATTAGTAATTTAAGCATATTTTCCTTAACAGTGCATGTTTAATAAATGGAAACTAAGTGAATAACCATACATTTAAAAAGTGATAATAAAAAATTTAACATCATCATTTCAAAATTTTATTTCTGTGTTGAGGGCTGTCATTCTTGTTGTTTTAGCCTCGAGAAAAGGCTTAAGTTCTTCAATCAGCCGAAGTGCGGATTGTTTGTTTAAGCGGAAATTTCTAATGAAATCTTCCTCGCTTAAATCAAATGATTTACATCTAGGAATCGAAATTCGATTGCTAGGAACCCTTCTTGCATCGTCTTGTTGTGCAAGCGCTAAAACCAATAATCGTGACATTTTTTTTAAAGTTAAAACGATCAAACAAAACAAAAATACCACGAGCTGCAATCCGAGATGAAGATAGTCGATAGCGGGAAACGGTCCTCACACTTGTTGATAGTGTCGTAAAACAACAGCGGATTTCTCGACAGTATTTACGGTATCGTAAACATTACGACATTTTCGTGGTGGCACTTTTAAGTGCTCTGTCGAAATGTGACGTCATATGTGCGAGAAGGTTGATTTATCCGCTACCGATTATTTCCCGAGACTATCGTGGTAGGGCTCCAGATCGGCTTCGGCCAATACTGATCAATTTCGCCAAAAAACGACGTGACAACCGTAACAGTCACTTCAAACTTTAGTCATTTCATCTAGAGTCAGATTGGCATGGTGGTTAGGACTCTGGCTTCCCTCACCTTAGGCCTCGAGATCGATCGCCGACGCTAGACGGAAACAGATTAAAATAACTTCAGGTGAAGAGGGAAAAATGCGTTGAAAAATAAAATATGAGGGGCGAGTTCGCCGACCGGCGCTCCATGTATTTAGGGAAATTTTTTAAGTTTGAATTCAGCTTGCTATGTCAAGCTTAATGCAAGTTGGGCAAGTGTAAACTTGAACACTTGATTCAAACTTGCATGAAGCTTACACGCTTGAAATTTTCAAGCTTAATTCAAGTTTATTGACTTGATAAATCAAGCTTGCTTCAAGTTTGATGGAAATTTGCTGTGCTGTCTGGGAACTACCAGCAAGATGGCGGACGATCGAAACGTTCATCGCGTGCCACAGATCTAGAGACCCTTTTTTTGACGCAGCTGTCGTCAACAAAGGGGCCTCTAGATCTGTGGCACGCGATGAACGTTTCGATCGTCCGCCATCTTGCTGGTAGTTAAGTCGAGCGATGGCAACGGCTACCCTTTTTTCAGCATTGGGAAAGGGTTGCGCCTCAAAGGGTTAAAGATATTTCTGCGACTTCGTATGATGAAAGGCTCGAATTTCGGTAATTAATTATCGTAGAACCTTCAGAATTGAGATTTGGTATTATCCTATTCTGTAAATCATTTATACAAAAGTTGAGGGAAATCTGAAATGGCGTAGTGAGCTTTTTCCAATTTTGTGTTTTATTTGACGTGGAATGACCCTTGAGTTTTTGTATAGAGTTAAAATACCTTGTGCAGCGGGATGTTTGCACCTTGTAATTTGTAAAATTGTGGTGGGAAATCTCCCGGAAAAAGCCGGAGACTTGGCAGCTCTGGAAATGATTAATTTAAGCTGGGTAAAAACACATATCGGAATTTTAGAGATCGAATTCCCAGACTCCTTATCCAAACAGGCAGCTTTGAATCACGTAAACTCTTCGTTTTGTCCACTTAAAGACATTCACATTCCACCACTTTTTCTCAAATGTCACTTAAAACAGCACGTAATCACAAAATGGCAAGAAAGACGGGACTTAGAACACACAGGAGCAGACACAAAACTTTTTCTTTTCCGAAAAGACCTCTACATATTTTTCATAGGACGTGGGCCATCTATGGAATAGTTATTCGAAGTAGAAAAATTGCCATCATCCTTATGTATTTGCAGTGAATCTCTTTTCACTACATTCTAGATCACCCGTTAGCCCCTATCTTTAAAATAAAGAAATCTCTCTCACAGATTCTCTCTTCACCTGTGGACAAACTACATCATGGATCATCTTCAGGTACTTTCGAAAATAATTAACTGTTTGACCTATCTTGAAAACAATCAACACTTTGACTTTTTCACTAATTCAAAATATGTTCTTTCTTCGGGATCGGACTCAGACCCTGAATTATAATAATGATTATTTTTTTTCTCTAATCAGTATTTAAAATTTTTTAATGTAAACTGGTGCACATGATAAAGTTTTGAGCAAAATAAATACTTAGGGATATTAATAATCTGAGCTTGGACATAACAACAACGAAAAACCTAAGAAGGTCTGTAGTCTAAGTCCACGAAATGTAACTCTTGGCATTATTTATCTTTCTTGTTTTAAGTATAAGATTATTTTACTCTCCAACGTAATAACAATAATAATGATAAAAGGTTATTTTTTTCTAGTTTTAAGAGTTTCATGAATAAATAATGAATAATTTAGACCGGGATGTGAATAAGTAATTTGGACCGTGGTAAGCTTTCACAAGTTTAGAGTTTCAAAATGATTCTGCCACTTTCAAGCATCAATGCAATTGCTCTGTACTGAAAACATTGAAATATCTGCCACCATTTCTATGGAAGCGATTTCCGTTTATTTTTCGATAATTAAAGCGTGTCACCACCTTTTTATGACAATCTACAGGATCTTCTAAAAAGGTGGTAACAGGCTTTAATCTTTACTTTTAGAGATAAGTGTGCAATGTAAATTGAAGAAGATGTTCAAGTTAAGAAACAAGAAAAAGATTACGCGAAAAAAAAAAAAAAAAATTCCCCGGTCAATTTTCAAAAAGTTACACTTTTTAATTCGCATGCCATCCTCGTATAAAAACTGTCAGTTAGTAAAATGTATCCAATATACACCAATGAGGTGATGTACTAAATTTGAGAATTATATCCGAAAAAGTGACAGAAGTATGAATATTTTGATTATATCATGATTCAGCTAAAAATTGCAATGAAAAAAATTGGAAACTCTACCACCCCAAAATTTTGAGCTGCAATTGCAGATGAAAACTGTATGGACGTTTCAGCATCTGGCATTGAAAATATTCACTAACGTTTCCCATCTGTTGGAAAAAGTACTCAAAAATGTTTCACTATAGAACTTTTCAGCATTTAACAGAAAAGCATTTCTGCTCATTTCGGAAAGATGTTCAGAAACCTTCCTGTCCTGTAAGATATGTTCCCATAAAAATTACGGAAGTCAATTTTTGATTTTGCCGTAAAATATTTAGAACTAATATTTTACTGACACCTAGATGGAGATAATGTAACTCTTATTTTAATGCTCCGATTAATAGTTCATTTAACCTTCGATGGTTTCGAGATGGAAACCCTCGGATGGAAGATGAATGTCTAAACCAAGATACGGAACAAAACTTCATTCAATTTACTGAAATGTTGGAGTGATCGATAAAGCGACTCACTGAAATGTTAATGGCGTCATCTATGAAGGGAAAAACGAAACAAATCTATAGCGTAAAAAGATTGAAATGCGCATTTGCAAGAACGTCCGAGATAAAGATTTTCTTGTCGGCGTGAATATTGTGCGAAATGCGAGTTTTGTTGCCGAATTAGCGACTCCAGAATGAAGCATCACTAGTTTATGATATACTTTCGGACAGCTTTTTGCAATAATATGTATCATTTCTGAATTTTTTAAGAGTGTGACATTTCTGTTTCTTTGTTTTACTTTCATCATTACTGAAACTATTTATATCCAAGAATTCATTCCTTCACACTCACTAGGGATGAACTGCTAATGCGGTCACGAAGCATTTTTTAAAATAGCAAATCTACAACTAATCTTTCGAAACCGCTAAAAAACGGTTTGAATTTTCCCTTTTTAAATAATGTCACATCTTTTCCTCTACTACCCCATATAAACAAATAATATAATCCAAGAAGTGTTTAATACAAACTGCATTGTACAAATTCATCGATTGCCCCAATTACTAAAAATTTCTGGAGAAATCGACAAAATAACGGTATATTATTAATATTACAAATACATTTTCTCGTGGATAAATATAAATAGACTAATTACATGTGTTACAGACACTAATTTTAATTAATTAAAAGGAAACTTTAGTATGTAACTTTGAAACGATGTGGGGTTTCCCAACGGTATTTATTTGTCTTTGTTGAAGAAGACAAAAATCATTCATGAATTGAATGAGCTGACGAATCATTACAAATGCAAATATTAAAAAATCTGATGTGTCCAACACATGACTTCCTTGCACGTCTATTAATTCAAAAATGTTTTTTACGCACTTCCTCTAAACTTATTTGTTTGAAAGAGATAAAATATCAATAATAGTAAGGTATAGCGATTTCTAGCCAAATATTTCGATATCGCCAAGTTGAGTTCAATTTGAAAGATTTCCTTCTGACACTTTATTTGGCGATATTTCACCAAAAGCCGACAAACTTGAGATAGTTTGCGAGATTTTAGGGATAGCCAAAGTAGTCATTGATCAGCACTGACTTTCAATGAATTGAATGCATCCATACACCTTAATGTATTTAAAGTCATTTGGCTCACCCTGTAAATAAATTCCTAGTCGATTGCTGTCAAAAAAGATATTGAAAACAGTTAGATATTATAATATAGTTCTAAATACAAAAGTTCAAAATTCTACGGGTTAAAGTTTTAGAGTTATACAAAATACGAAATAATTTTTGGCGCCAAATTTGGCGATATTTCGGCAAAACTCGTCAATGTCGACGACATTTGGCGAGATTTTAAGCATGGACCAACAATGACAGATTTTCGCCAAATTTGGCGATATTTCGCCAAAACTCACTAAGAACGATGACAAATGGCGATACTTTGGGCATGGACCAAATGACTGACTATCGCCAAATTTGGCGACATTTCGGCAAAACTCGCCAAGGTCGAGGACAGACGGCGAGATTTTGGGCATGTACCAAACAATGACTGACTAAAATTGTATTATATTGAAGATTTCCATAGACATTAAAGTACTGAAATTCTTTTTGGTGGTCCTGTAAAGAAACTCCAGTAGATTGGAACCAAAAATCGAGATGCACAACTAGATGTTACAACAATCTTACATATGAAATTTCATAATAGTTTGAGAGATTTGAGAGTTAAATATGCACACACGTACACCAAAAGTCGCCAAGCTTGGCGACTTTTGGCATAGTTCTTGAGGGAGGCACGTGACCGTGGTCGGACCATTACCTAACTTATGTGGTAGGACGGTATTGTGCTTGAAATGGATGAATGCCCCTAAAATTGCCCTTGACCGTAATGTATTGGAAATCTTTTGAGTGTTCCTGTAGCAGAACTGTAAATGATAAAGACACTTTTTTTAATGGAGAAATTCATTTTCTAACTCTTTACAGCATATATCACTCCTGAGTCGTTTGAAATAGTCCAAAAACTCTAAAAAACGCTTTGATGAATGTCGGCCCATAGAGCGTAATGTATTTGGAATCTTTTAGGCGGTTCTGTAGATAAACTGTCCAGTCGAATGGAACCGAAAGGGGAGGTGCTCAACTAGATGTTACAACAATCCTAAATATAAAGTTTCAACATTCTACGCCTAATAGTTTTTGAGATATGCGAGTTTAATGAATTTCGGCCCATTGAGCGTAATGTATTTCGAATGTTTTGGGCGGTCCTGTAGATAAACTATCCAGTCGAATGGAACCAATAGGGGAGGTGCACAACAAGATGTTATAGCTATCCAAAATTTGAAGTTTCGACATTCCACGCCTAATAGTTTTTGAGTTAGGCGAGTTTAATGAATTTCGGCCTATAGAGCGTAATGTATTTCGAATCTTTTGGGCGGTCCTGTACATAAACTATACATTCGATTGCCACCAAAAGGGGAGGTGCACAACTAGATCATAGAACAATCCTAAATATCAAATCTCAACATTCTACGACCAATAGTTTTTGAGATATGTGAGTTACATACATACGTACGTACGTACAGACGGCATGGAAAAACTGGCCACAGTAGAATGTATTTCGAATCTTTTGGGGCGTCCTGTAGATAAACTATCCAGTCGAATGGAACCAAAAGGGGGGTGGTGCGTAACTAGATGTTACAACTATCCAAAATATGAAGTTTCGACATTCTACGCCTAATAGTTTTTGAGAAATGCGAGTTTAATGAATTTCGGCCCATAGAGCGTAATGTATTTCGAATCTTTTGGGCGGTCCTGTGCATAAACTATCCATTCGATTGCGACAAAAAGGGGAGGTGCACAACTAGATCATAGACGAATCCTAAATATCAAATCTCAACATTCTACGACCAATAGTTTTTGAGATATGCGAGTTACATACATACGTACGTACGTACGTACAGACGGCATGGAAAAACTGACCACAATAGACTCGCCGCTGGTCAAAATGAGTTGCAGACGCGTTAATATGATCGTGCATGCTAGCCTACGATGAGATGCATCGAAAAAATTCTTAAAATTAAATTTAGAGGTAGTCAAAATCGGTTTTTTTGTCGAAATTTGGCCCCCAAAATTTTTCGGGATCACATTACTTCCTTATACTACGTACAAGGAAGTAAAAAGTAATTATATCAAACAGGCATTTAACGAAATGAGCTATTAACTTTTTTAAAGAAAAGGTCTGATGATGGTTTTTCCCTTGCAGTTACCATAATAGCCGGTATAATGTTTTCTGGGCTTCTGCATACAATGCATCTAAGGCTTCAAATTTCAGTTTTAGACCTCCTGCCGAAAAGAAAACTAGAAGGACGTTCATTTGATACACGTATGTCACATTAATATTGCACAATAGCAACCACTTTGAAATGAATGAAAAAAGGCTATTACGTAGTCGAAAATGTTTAAACCATGTTGCATGGATAGACTTACTTGAAGGTTCCAGTTAACAATATCATTAATAATGAAACTGCTTTGAGAACAATGTTATTCACTGCTGTCTTAATGAATTTTAGTCTCTGAAGCAGATTAAAATATTTTACTTCGTGCCGTAAGTCATAAAATGATTATTCCAGCATTTATTTGGTCACAGAAAAGATTTTCTTGACTATCCCTTTGGCGATAATGAGTTCCAGTGATTCCCCCACTATGTGTGTGGACTCACATAATAAACATCCCTATTTCATTTAAAGTTATTGACTTACACTTATTTTTATTTTTACTTCAGTAACAGTGTAAGTTTATTTGCTTGATTAAGAAGGTTTGGCAAAACAAAATTACCAATCTTCAGTAAGTGATATTTTAAAGCGCGTTGTAAGTACATTGATCAAAACTGTTTAAACATGCACGCTATCACAATAACAACCCGCTATAGAGTAATGGGCAGTGTTTACCCTTTAACGCGTAGTGTTGCCGCTCTGGCAACGCCAAACTCTGACGTTTTGACTGTTGCCAGTCACCAGACTGTTGCCAGTCACGATTATTTTTAACAGCACTGACATCTGCCGAAATATGGAAGAATGAGAGAAAAGCTTGATAGATTGTCCAATGCTGAAAAAAGGGCAGCCGTTGCCATCGCTCGACTTAACTACCAGCAAGATGACGGACGATCAAAACGTTCATCGCGTGCCACAGATCTAGAGACCCTTTTTTTGACGACAGCTGGCTGTGCCCCTTTTTTCAGCATTGGGAAAGGGTTGCGCCTCAAAGGGTTAACCGTCTTGTTGAAGAGTAGAATGAAAGCTTTTTAAAAAGTAAAAATCATGACTCTGTCCCTCTAATTCTTCGTAGGTACACGAGTCTTCTGTTTAGTGTCGATAAATCTAGATTGTCTAAGCTAGGAGTTCTAGATTCTTTCAGATCTTGTAAGAATATGGAAAATGTCAGAGCGATGCCATTTACGTCATCAGAAACATAAATTAACCGACGGCTGCGATCAACAGATTTCGTTTGAAGAAAATCGCTGCCATTGCCGACATAAAGAAGACCCTCCTCCAGATTGAGCTTAGTGAACGCGAGATAGGATATTTCTCAGATTTCTATGATGGAATAAGAACGATCCATCCAGACAGAATTTTCCAACACCGGCGTGTCGTGTTTGGTCTTTCGTGTAGCTCATCCACGATTTAGTACCATTTGAAAAAACGCCCCTGAAAATCTCAAAGATAGCTCTAAGAAGTTGTCTGAATCCTTTTGTGTAGACAATCGTGTCACTAGTTCAGATAATGAAAACGAGCTTAAGAAATCTATTGAAAAGTCAAAACTTCTCCTTAACTCTGCCAAATTTGAATTACGCGGATGGGAGCACAGTTTTAGCTATCAAACGAAGAGTGTTTGTTATCAATTGAAAAGAAAGAAGTGCTTGTATTGGGCCTAACGTGGAAACTCAATGATGATTCTTTAGTCTTCGAGTTGAAAGAAATCCTACGACGACTCTAAAGTGACAAGAGGAAAGATTTTGTCGAGCTTTCATAAAATTTTCGACCCAATCGGTTTTGCATGTCCGGTTGGAACAAGTTGGTCCGGTAAAATCCTGCTTCAAGAGTGTTGGAACTAGCTGGGGACAGTGAATTACCGGCTTCCATAACGAAAAGGTTTAAAAAATGGAGAAAGTTATTTTAAAGATGTTAAAATTCCAAGGTGTCTCAAGATTAGTAATTTCACCCTGCATGTATTCTGTTTATATTAGTTTTCGAGAATGGAATATAATAATTTATTTTATTCGAAGAGCGTTAAATGGATCAGAACTGCCAAGTGATAATGAATAAATAGTATGCACGTAGCAAGAGCCTTATTATCGCATGGGCAAATCGGGACTTTGCCCAGGGCCCTCAGTTTAAAATGTTGTTCTGAAATATTCTTTTTTATTGAAAATTTTCTGAAAAATAAGACAAAATTCATACATGGGGGGGGGGCAAATTCATTGTCCGGGGCCTCTGTTGGTCATAATCAGACCCTGGTACATAGCTTGCATTTTTTAAAACAATCAGTAGATCTAAAACACAATCCTTTAGAAGCACCATTTGACGCGCGATTAGCCCGCTTTCCATATTTTTTATAACTTTAAAATTTTGAAGACTCAGTACTCATAGTATAACATAATGTTTTCGCTTCATAACATTAAAAGATTTATAAACTTACTTTATTTTTCATTAAATTCTATTCAAATAGCTTACTGAAATATCAAAACATTGGGTTCTTCGGGCACTACACGATATTTTTGGATTTAACTGTAATTTTTGTGTCCTCTTTATGACAGTCCCGAACTTTTTCTATTACGTTTTAAAGCAGGTACGTTTTAAAGCATGGACAAACTGGCCCTGACACAGGGCCTCGTCCTTTTCTTGATAAGATCATGTTCCAAATTATTTTTATCATCAACAAGGTTATTTCCGGACATCAAAAAACTGAGAATTTCAAACTATATGGCAACTGGCAGCAGTGGCAAAACTGCGTTATTATGCCTGTCCGTCGATTATTATGTCTAGGGATAGGCTACCTCACTAGCATTTATTTTATTACACACTTTATGGGTTGTTTTTGTTCAATTTTACATGTATATACACTAAATTCGATAAAAGATTCTTTGGTAGGCCTACTTTTGCTGAGGGGCCTAGGGCCTCAAGAAGTCTAGAATATTTTTCAGATTTATACCACTATTTAGTCTAGAGTTAAAACCGAGAAGCTTTCTTTATGTACCAATAAACTAGTATCTTTATTATGTTTCCCTTTCTTTACTAACGAATAATTTGCAAAATAATGTCATTTTTCTTTATTATGGTGGGAAATAAATAAGTTACCCTTTGCGTGCCGAAGAAACGTTACTTCAATGAGCAGTAAACAAAAAAATCGCTGGTGGAGCAAACATTGCCAGCTTAATGAGATTGATGAAAGAACTTTTGAATGATATACAGGGAAATTTCTTAATATATCATAACAATGTGATTTAAATATCTATAGCAATTAATTCTAGAGAACTTTCCTCAGAAACTTAAATTCATCTCTTTTAAAATAAACAAACCAAGGTTATTCAAAACCTGACTGATCAGTTTAAAGTTAAGGGAAACGAAATAACTCAAAACTGAAAAATACATCATTCCTTTTGTTATGACAGAATAATCTTTCGTTCATTTTACTTTTTCTTTTGGGAAAATTCCTTCGCAGTTCCGACGCCAATTTTTGAGCGGGTGAAACGGACAACACCTGATATTGAGCAATAATTGTCTTCTTGCGACTTCTTTTTTTTTCTTTGACGGATAGAACTTTTTTCTTTTAACAATGTTGGGACAGGCTGCCCTTGTAGTCTTTGAACTTGCTGTGTACTGCGGATGTCTTTTGCGCTCCAGCAAGCTTCTTAAGAACTGCAATTATTTGACTCCGTGACAAAAAGCATCCGGAACTCCTCCCTCTTGGAAAATCCCGCCAGCCTTGAATCACAACACCTTTCGCACCGGTGCCAGCGAAAATGGCGCAAGGGATACCTTTTTTAATTAAGGTCCGAAGGGGAAGTCATTAATAACGGTGCATTATGATGCACGGATCCCTGGTGTGAGACAATGGAATGACTTACAAAAGGCGTGTTTGTTGATACAGAGAGTTTCGTACTTTCTTAAAAATGTAATCCGTTGATGACAGTTAGTTTTTCATTTAGTTTATACGTCCAGTAATTATGTTTAACACGAAATCTGAAGTTGAGTAGGGTGCTATTGTTCTCAAGGTCCACGCAGGGACCGATCTACACACTTGGGGTCCCAGGGCACAGATACTTTTGGGGGCCCCTCCACAAACATTTTCCGCAGACTATTAATTAATTAAGTTAAAACCAATTATCATTCCTAATTTAACCATACGTAAACATTTACAATTCAGTAAAATGTCACGACAGATACCACTTATATGAATTTTTAGATTTTAAAATGTTTTTATGGGTATTTACAGCCGTCACACACCTTTGAAAAGATAAAAGAAGGAGCATCCTGAGGTGTCCGAACGAATTTGCGAATATTGAATTTATCGAATGTCGAATCGAATGCATAATTTTTAGCGTTGCAAGTTACATTCAATTAAAAATTTTGAATATTTGTGATGAAATGAAGTAATCAGAAATTTTTTCTCTTGAGAGATAATTTTAGTAGCTATTATGATTACATAAAAGGAAGTTTTGGGGGCCCCTAAAAATCGGGGGCCTAGGGCACGTGCCCCGAATGCCACCGCCGTAAATCAGTCCCTGGGTCCACGAGAGCGAAAACTAAAAGTCATCAGCCAAATGAATTGGATTTGTTTAAATTACAGAACAGTTTTTTAGAGCTTTGTTACTGACTATTTTTTAATGTAAAAAAATAATAAAATTAAAACAGAATGCCGCTTTTACGATTTCAAAATCGAAATCATTTTCTAAAATTTGAGTCAAATTCTTTGCCAGTTCCAGAATCTAGCTGATACACAAGATCCCCCTTTTAAAGATTCCAATTTATAAATATATTGCTTTGATGTCTCGTTTGTTACTTAATTATGCAGGGCAATGATTGTGCGGTTGGTAAAGCATTACACTGTTTAACCCTTTAACGCGGAGTGATCCCGCTCTGGGAACACCAAACTCTGATGTTTTGACTGTTGCCAGTCACGATGAATAGATTTGATTTCTATAAAAATATTTGCGGGTGACATGGCTCCACGAGAATCCTTTCCTTTTTAGCACGTCATTTCCCGTAAAAAAAAAAAAAAAAAAAAATTGTCACGATTATTTTTAACAGCACTGACATCTGCTGAAAAATGGGGTGCGAGGAACAGCTGGATAGATTGCCCAATGCTGAAAAAAGGGCAGCCCTTGCCATCGCTCGACTTAACTACTAGCAAGATGGCTGACGATCGAAACGTTCATCGCGTGCCACAGATCTAGAGATCCTTTTTTCAGCATTGGGAAAGGGTTGCGCCTCAAAGGGTTAAGATCTAATACCCCATTGAAAGCTGTGATTTCACTGTGCAGTTGTGCAAGTAGAACAGGCAGGGCAGTAGTCGCAATAGGATTGGAGCGATCGAATTCTTTTTTAAGAATAAAAAGAAGTTCTAGTTTAAAAAGTTACCGATGGATTATCGTATATGCAAATCAAGCTGTGAATAAAACGACTCAATAAAGTTTTCATTCGACGACGCCCGTATCCTTCCGTTACCATGCCAAGTTTTGTTTGTTGAAACGATGTCCACACAGCCAAGACGAAGCTGAAAAGTCCCATTTTGAGAAAACTCTTATCATTCATAACATCCATAGTTATTAATATTTTTTGTCTTGATTTTTCTCCACACATCTAGCAGCTGACAAGATGCATAATTTGCCTTATCCGAAATTTCGATATTTCATCTGCCAACATTTTAAAACATTCATTGATCTTTTTAGAAAGTGATTGTATCAACCTTTCAAGTATATTAGGCAAGTTGGGGTGTATAGGCTGATTATTTTACCAACTATGCGAAAAATTCCAGAGCTGGGGCTCGAACCCAGGACTACCGCTTAACGTGCGGGTGCTCTACCACTGAGCTACTCTGGGACGATTCCCAGATGAAATTTCTCGCTTTTGAACCGTTGGCATTTATCATCTTCCTCTGCAAACCACAGATGGAACAGATGAAACAATTAATTCGCGACAACTCCATTACGCCGCGGAAGTTATATATATATATATATATATATTTTGCCTAATATACTTGAAAGGTTGATACAACCACTTTCTAAAAATATATATAACTTCCGCGGCGTAATGGAGTTGTCGCTTATTAATTGTTTCATCTGTTCCATCTGTGTTTGCACAGGAAGATGATAAATGCTAACGGTTCAAAAGCGAGAAATTTCATCTGGGAATCGTCCCAGAGTAAGCTCAGTGGTAGAGCACGCGCACGTTAAGCGGTGGTCCTGGGTTCGAGCCCCAGCTCTGGAATTTTTCGCATAGTTGGTAAAATAATCAGCCTATACACTCCAACTTGCCTAACATTCATTGATCGTTTTCGAAACCGGTTTTAACCCTTTAAGGCGCAGTGATCCCGCTCTGGAAACACCCAACTCTAACGTTTTGACTGTTGCCAGTCACGAAGAATAGATTGGATTTCTATAAAAAATAGTTTGAGGGTGACATAGGTCCACGAGAATTCTTTACTTTTTAGCCCGTCATTTCCCGTTAAAGAATGGTCACGATTATTTTTAACAGCACTGACATATGCTGAAAAATGGAAGAACGCGAGAACAGCTGGATAGATTGTCCAATGCTGGAAAAAGGGGCATCCGTTGCCATCGCTCGACTTAACTACCAGCAAGATGTCACAGCCAGCTTCGTCAAAAAAGGGTCTCTAGATCTGTTGCACGAGATGAACGTTTCGATCGTCCGCCATCTTGCTGGTAGTTAAGTCGAGCGTTGGCAACGGATGCCCTTTTTCCAGCATTGGGAAAGGGTTGCCCCTCAAAGGGTTAAAGATTCAACCCAACATTTTAAATACTTGCAGAAAAAAAAATCACAGTTTTGGAAAAGGTAAATTACGCATATTGTCCCTTGCTAGATGATGGAGAAAAACCGATTCGAAATGCAGTAATATACCTTGACTTACGCAAACATTGAGTTAGGCGATTTTCAAATTTTCAATTCTTTTCGATTCGTCTTCTGTTTACTTCAAAAATAACTCTGGTTGAAAATTTAATTAGCATATTTTTTATACATAATGTATTTTTTAAGTTTTCATTAACCACTTAACAGTTTTACCCGACTCCCGGTCGGGTCACAGGAAAGTTGACTTAACTGATTTGCCCGTGTGCCGGTCGGACAGTTCATTTTTCACGCTTAGCTGCTGATTTCCCCGACTTTTTCACTTTCCGTAGTTTGTAATGTTTTTAACAGATTGCTCCAGTAGTCCTATAAAGATTTTTTAGAGGAAAACACGTGCGCAGCTGTTTCCGAACAGGTTTATTGTTTTCTGACTGCGCGGGAAAATGGAAAATTTGTTCCCACACATTCAGTCTGTCTTGCTTCACGAGTAATATTTCTTTCCAATTTGGTGATAAAATAAAATAATGATGAGATGAGCGACAGTGAGCAGCTTATAACCGAATATAACTCTGATTTCGAATCCGATGGTGAATCGGAAATTTCTCTAAATGAATCTGGAAGTTCTAAAAGTTTGTTGTCGGAATTCTCCAGCGACGAGGAAGCGGAAAGTTTGGATCTAACTACTGTTCGGAAATTTTGTGAAATTGATGCTAATAATCCATCTTCTCCATTCCTGTAGAGCGTTCTTACAGTTCAGTTAGCTTTTCGGGGGAAAGCCAACTTTAAAGTAAAAATAGTGTATTTTTTGTAATAATTAAAAATCATTATAAATAATTAAATTCAATACCTGTAAAAAGTTATGATTGCTGATATGAATTTATGTAATCAATTAGAATGCAAAATTGTTTATCAAAATATGCTTATATTTGGACACAATATGACAAGAAAAAGAAACTGTTAAGTGGTTAAAAATCTTTTTGCCAAATTATTGTTTTCATTAGTATCCTGCCCTAATTAAAAATAATTTGTTATTTATATTCGAAATTATATTCTGACTTACGCGAATTCAACTCACCACGATTAACGCTCGGTTCCACCTATCGTGTAAATTTGGGGGTATTATTGTATAAATAACTGTCCTTGACATGATTGAAAGAGTTTTTCTAAAACACAGGACTTCACAGCTTCGTCTTCACTGTATGGATATCAACTCCATTTTTATTTATTTATTCATTTATTTTTTACTAGAACAGTAAATCAGTAAACCGCTCGTTGCAAAAATTTCGAAGGATGGAGGCAAAACGAAAAAAAAAAAGAGCTTGTTTCGTGTTCTGGTGATATTATCAGTCTTGTCAGAATACTTTTGAATAGAAACTTTTGAGGCAGCAGTTCGTTTGAAGGATTGTCTTCGAATTGGAAGGGCACATCACAGCCGCATAAAACGTGTCATTAAAACTATAGCGCTATAGCTGTAGAGATTCACTGGAAATAGCAGTGCTTGCGAAGCTGGAAAGGTATTAGAGGTACCTGAATCATCGGTTTGATTTATCCTTGGTCATAGGAGACCGTTGTTTGCATAAATCTGCTTCATGTAATGGGCGTCAGCGCCATCTATTGGTAACGTTTTGAACAACATTTTTGCCACACACACACACACACACAGAGAGAGAGAGAGAGAGAGAGAGAGAGAGAAGCTAAATAGATAAAGAAAAAAAATGTCAAGTACGTAAACGCAATGGAAACAAATCTCAAGAGTGTTGTGTACCGTGCTCCAAAGTTGTGCTGAAAAATGTGCAGGTTATTTTATTTTAATTTTAATGTATGTAATTTGAATTATTTTATATAATAAATGTAATTCAAACGCAAAGCTTTACATATTAACAATTTATCTACACTTATAATTAGAAAACGAAAACGACATAACGCATATGTATGCACGTAAATTATATATTTTTGGCATTTTTGCTAATATATGACTTTTAAAAGTCTTTGTTATATCAGTAATTTCATCGAGTGTTCAAAATGAATGCCAAAATCAAGTGATAAGAAATTACGTTTGATAGGGAAAAAACACTTTTCAAAACACTAAAACGCTATATCTTTAGTACAGTTTTTATTTCATTTAACTAATTTATTCTTTGTAACATTCAGTTATATTTATGGAATTCAATTATATTGGCAAATGTAGTTTTTTAAACTGGTCACATGCAAACTTTCTAGCATTTCTAAAATGTTAATATTTCCTCGTTATCATTAAATGGTGTACTCAATTGATAAATGAACAAATCAAGTAAAATTAAACATGTTAAGTTGACTATATATAAAAGTGTCAATATTTAATTAGCTATGTTTGAAAAGCAGCTCCATATAAGACTTAACGGACTGTTGTCAAAAGTCCGTTTTAAATAATGATCAAGTACCGCGTCATTCGATGCCAATGAACAACCAAAATCCAAATTTGACAACTACCACTTGGATTTTGAGGAAATTTAATTCACTTGTTCTCCTAATGGTTTTACGTAATCTCCCCTTATACCAGTTAGGGGCATAAATGTACTTGACCATAGAATTAAAAAAAGATTCTATCTTTCCAAATATTGAAATTCTTCAAAATAAAATATACAAATATACTACAAAATTGATTTCTAAATCAGTCGTTTGTCTCGATTTTGGCCAATATTGCCCAACGTGAGTGTTGCGATATTGAAAGTTTTAAAACGTGTGCTGCTTTTAAGTTTATATTACGCTTATTTTCCTATTAGTAGAGTCTATAAATCACACATAACATTACTTTAATTTTGATTCATCACGTGGAAAAATAAAAGCAGATTTGCATCGGCCAATACCAATCTCGAAAAAAAAAAAAAAAAACGGCGTGACAACCATAACAATCACTTCAAACTTTAGTCTTGTCTTCACGAGTGAGATTGGCATAGTGGTTAGGACGCTGGCTTCCCAACCCTGAGATCGATCCCAGCGGCGGACGCTAGATGGAAGCAGTTTAAAATGACTTGAGGTTTTAGCCTAGAGGGGAAAATGCGTGGAAAAAGAAAATATATGTGGCGAATTCGCCGACCGTATTAAGAATCTTTTTTTTTTTTTGGAAATTTTTTAAAGTTTGAATTAAGCTTGCTATGTCAAGCTTGATTCAAGCTTACTATGTCAAGCTTAATGAGTGTTGGGCAAGTGTAAACTTGAACACTTGATTCAAGCTTGCATTAAGCTTACACGCTTTGAAATTTTCAAGCTTAATTCAAGTTTATTGACTTAATAAATCAAGCTTACTGCAAGTTTGGTGCAAATTTGCTGCGCTGTCTAGGGAGCAGAGAAAAAATTCGAAATACCTAAAAATTCCGAACAATTTATATTCTCGCAGAAAAAAGTTATAAATAAAAAAATTCTAGGAATCAACAAAAAAGTCGCATTATCCAAGTTTCACGGAAGAATAGTAATCACGTTTCGGGTGGTACAAAGGGTCCACCCTTCTTTTCAGGTGCGTGGTGAAAGAGGGTCGACCTTTTGTACCATCCGAAACGTGCATACTGTTTATATGATTTTTGTTTAAGTGAGTTTATAATAACATTCTGTATGCATATAAGCATTTAACGGCGTTTCCATGCTTAACCTTTTCGCTATCATTATTGAAAAGGAGAGTACTATCCTGGGACCTTAGTCGGGGGACTTTTTAAGGGTTTCTAATGGGTATTCACGTTACATCTGGAGAAAACCGACCAAAACTTCAGACTATTAGATCGACAACTTCGCGAATTTACCCGAAACCGGAAACTTCACACTTCAATATTCATTTTCAAATATTCAGACTCTTTTGTTTACATATATTTGATAAATTTTCAGACCCTTATTATTGCATGGGCAAATCGGGACTTTGCCCAGGGCCCCCAGTTTCAAATGTTGTTCTGAAATATTCTTTTATCTGTCAAAATTTTATGAAAAAGAAAACAAATTTTATAGATGGGGACCCCCAAATACATCAATGCCCGGGGCCCCTGTTGGTCATAATCGGGCCCTGTAAATTTTTATAAGCTACGTTCGGGCTAAATGAATAGTGTGTAATTAAAATTCAAATTCCTTACAAACATAAAATAAGAAGCACTTCACTTTCCAGAACAATTGAGAAAAACGAAAATCACAGCTTCACAGCAAAAGGAAAACTATTTTAATATAATAAAATTTAATATAACAGCTATTACGGCAAATTTTAAGCTGAATAATTACAATATATATGTATACACACACACACACACACACACACACACATATATATATATATATAATGCACTTAACATGTGAAATACGAAGTTAATATGGTGCGGGGGGGGGGATAGGACCGCTCCAGTTAGATGCTTTGACAATTGGCGAGTTTGGCGCATTTTCGAGTGAATTAAGTTAGTAACCATTCTTCTCTTTTTGTCTTTAATTTCGGTCGCATATTTTGCATACATTGAGCAACGAGAGAGTTATAATTGATGAATTACGAATCAAGCACACTTTTTAGGATACAAATTTTTTCCGGTTTCTCATTGTAGTAAAACTTTCGAAAAAGTTTAATTAAGTAAGTGTTTGATGAAGCTGTTCAAGACAACTAGTTTGGTTTCGTCGTTTGGAGCAATATAAGAATAAAGTTGCTTCAACGTTGAAATCCTGTTAGTTTATGATGCAACATTGATGGATTTTACAAGTATTAAAGGTAAATTTTTACTTTCACTATTTTTAATATACATTCTCGCATAGCTTACTTTAGTGTATGAAAGTATTTTTCTCCATAAAATTTGAGCAATTTTATTATACAACAGGTATAGATGAAGTAATTTCTATTTAGAATAGCTAACCTAAGAAAAATGATTTGATTTAATAACATGTATAATACAGCAAAATGTTACCTTAAAATCATGTGCGTGTGTGCAACTATAGTGCAACTTAATTTTTTATTACTTCCTGTTGTTGCAGTTTATGAAATTGCAGTTCATGAAAACTGCACAGAATTCACTAATGGTGGGTGAGCATAATTTGCAAACGATGGACTAACCGATTTTGCTGCTGTTTTTACTTCCTTGTACGTAGTATAAGGAAGTAATGTGATCCCGAAAAATTTTGGGGGCCAAATTTCGACAAAAAAACCGATTTTGACTACCTCTAAATTGAATTTTAAAAATTTTTTCGATGCATCTCATCGTAGGCTAGCATGCACGATCCTATTAACGCGTCTGCAACTCATTTTGACCAGCGGCCAGTTTATTGTGGTCAGTTTTTCCATGCCGTCTGTACGTACGTACGTACGTAGGTACGTACGTAAGTACGTACGTACGAATGTATGTAACTCGCATATCTCAAAAACTATGGGTCGTAGAATGTTGAGATTTGATATTTAGGATTGTTCTATGATCTAGTTGTGCACCTCCCCTTTTGGTCGCAATCGAATGAATAGTTTATGTACAGGACCGCCCAAAAGATTCGAAATACATTACGCTCTATGGGCCGAAAATCATTAAACTCGCATATCTCAAAAACTATTAGGCGTAGAATGTCGAAACTTCATATTTTGGATAGTTGTAACATCTAGTTGTGCACCTCCCTTTTTGGTTCCATTCGATTGGATAGTTTATCTACAGGACCGCCCAAAACATTCGAAATACATTATGCTCAATGGGCCGAAATTCATTAAACTCGCATATCTCAAAAACTATTAGGCGTAGAATGTTAAAACTTTATATTTAGGATTGTTGTAACATCTAGTTGTGCACCTCCCCTTTCGGTTCCATTCGACTGGATAGTTTATCTACAGAACCGCCTAAAAGATTGGAAATACATTACGCTCTATGGGCCGAAATTCATCAAAGCGTGTTTTAGAGGTATTGGGCTATTTCAAACGACTCAGAAGTGATATATGCTGTAAAGAGTTAGAAAATGAATTTCTCCATTAAAAAAAGTGTCGTTATCATTTACAGTTCTGCTACAGGAACACTCAAAAGATTTCCAATACATTACGGTCAATGGCAATTTTAGGAGATTCATCCATTTCAAGCACAATACCGTCCTACCACATAAGTTAGGTAATGGTCCGACCACGGTCACGTGCCTCTCTCAAGTACTATGCCAAAAGTCGCCAAGCTTGGCGACTTTTTTGTGTACGTGTGTGCATATTTAACTCTCAAATCTCAAAAACTATTATGAAATTTCATATATAAGATTGTTGTAACATCTACATCTAGTTGTGCATCTCGATTTTTGGTTAAAATCTACTGGAGAGTTTATTTACAGGACCACCGAAAAGAATTTCAGTACTTTAATGTCTATGGACATCTTCAATATAATGCAATTGTAGACAGTCATTGTTTGGTACATGCCCAAAATCTCGCCGTCTGTCCTCGACCTTGGCGAGTTTTGCCGAAATGTCGCCAAATTTGGCGATAGTCAGTCATTTGGTCCATGCCCAAAGTATCGCCATTTGTCATCGTTCTTGGCGAGTTTTGGCGAAATATCGCCAAATTTGGCGATAATCTGTCATTGTTGGTACATGCTTAATATCTCGCCAAATGTCGTCGACATTGACGAGTTTCGCCGAAATATCGCCAAATTTGGCGCCAAAAATTATTTCGTATTTTGTATAACTCTAAAACTTAACCCGTAGAATTTTGAACTTTTGTATTTAGAACTATATTATAATATCTAACGGTTTTCAAAATCTTTTTTGACAGCAATCGGACTGGAATTTATTTACACTGTGAGCCAAATGACTTTAAATACATTAAGGTGTATGGATGCATTCAATTCATTGAAAGTCTGTGGTCAATGACTACTTTGGCTATCCCCAAAATCTCGCAAACTATTTCAAGTTTGTCGGCTTTTGGTGAAATATCGCCAAATAAAGTGTCACAAAGAAATCTTTCAAATTGAACTCAGCTTGGCGATATCGAAATGTTTGGCTAGAAATCGCTATATCTTACTATTATTGATATTTTATATCTTTCAAACAATTAAGTTTAGAGGAAGTGCGTAAAAAAAATTTTTATTTAATAGACGTGCAAGGAAGTCATGTGTTGACACATCAGATTTTTTGTTTTTTGTGTTTAATTGTGTAGTTTTAATCGCTCTCATCCAGAGTTATTCCCATGTGCGCTATATAAGTACAGTAGACTCTCGATTAACCGAGATCGGATTATCTGGGTTGCGGCTTAACCGGAACTATCTTAATTTATTATGTTGATGACGCACGGAAATTTGTGCAGACCACCGCGGTTGAAAAATCATAGCGGTTGATTTTATCAAATGAAGAAATTAAATTCTTACAGTTCACGACGATAATACTGAACTGTGAAGAAAAATCTTCTACGATTTGAGAAAGTGGGACTGTTTTGAAAGCTGAAGTGCAACAATGGATTAATGTAACAATTTTTACTTCCTTGTACGTAGTAATGTGATCCAGAAAAATTTTGGGGGCCAAATTTCGACGAAAAAACCGAGTTTGACTACCTCTAAATTTAATTTTTAGAATTTTTTTCGATGCATCTCATTGTAAGCTAGCATGCACAATCATATAAACGCATCTGCAACTCATTTTGACCAGCGGCGAGTCTATGGTGGCCAGTTTTTCCATGCCGTCTGTACGTACGTACGTACATATGTATGTAACTCGCATATCTCAAAAACTATTGGTCGTAGAATGTTGAGATTTGATATTTAGGATTCGTCTATGATCTAGTTGTGCACCTCCCCTTTTGGTCGCAATCGAATGGATAGTTTATGCACAGGACCGCCTAAAAGATTCGAAATACATTACGCTCTATGGGCCGAAATTCATTAAACTCGCATATCTCAAAACTATTAGGCGTAGAATGTCGAAACTTCATATTTTGGATAGTTGTAACATCTAGTTATGCACCACCCCCCTTTTGGTTCCATTCGACTGGATAGTTTATCTACAGGACGTCCCAAAAGATTCGAAATACATTACGCTCTATGGAGCAAAATTCATTAAACTCGCATATCTCAAAAACTATTGGTCGTAGAATGTTGAAACTTTATTTAGGATTGCTGTAACATCTATTTGGCACCCCCTTTCGGTTCCATTCGACTCTATAGTTTATCTACAGGACCGCCCAAAAGATTCGAAATACATTACGCTCTATGGGCCGAAATTCATGAAACTCGCACATCTCAAAAACTATTAGGCGTAGAATGTCGAAACATCATATTTAGAATAGTTGTAACATCTAGTTGTGCACCTCCCCTTTTGGTTCCATTCGATTGGATAGTTTATCTACAGGACCGCCAAAAGATTCGAATGCATTACGCTCTATGGCCGAAAATCATTAACTCGCAGATCTCAAAACTATTAGGCGTAGAATGTCGAAACATCATATTTAGAATAGTTGTAACATCTAGTGTGCACCTCCCTTTGGTTCCATTCGATTGATAGTTTATTTACAGGACCGCCCAAAACATTCGAAATACATTACTCTCAATGGGCTGAAATTCATTAAACTCGCATATCTCAAAAACTATTAGGCGTAGAATGTTGAACTTCATATTTAGGATTGTTGTAACATCTACTTGTGCCGCTCCCCTTTCGGTTCGATTCGACAGCATATTTTATCTACAGGGCGGCTCAAAAGATTCTAAATACATTACGTTCTATGCGCCGAAATTCATTACAGCGTATTTTAGTGGTATTGGGCTATTTCAAACGACTCAGATGTGATATATGCTGTTAAGAGTTACAAAATGAATTTCTCCATTAAAAAAAGTGTCTTTATCATTTATAGTTCTGCTACAGGAACACTCAAAAGATTTCCAATACATTACGGTCAATGGCAATTTTAGGGGCATTCATCCATTCAAGCACAATACCGTCCTACCACATAAGTTAAGTAATGATCCAACCACGGTCACGTGTCTCCCTCAAGAACTACGCCAAAAGTCGCCACGCTTGGCGACTTTTGGTGTACGTGCGTGCGTATTTAAGTCTCAAATCTCAAAAAATATTATGAAATTTCATATATAAGATTGTTGTAACAGCTAGTTGTGCATCTCGATTTTTGGTTCCAATCTACTGTAGAATTTATTTACAGGACCACCGAAAAGAATTTCAGTACTTTAATGTCTATGGACATCTTCAATATAATACAACTGTAGACAGTCATTGTTTGGTCCATGCCCAAAATCTCGCCGTCTGTCGTCGACCTTGGCGAGTTTTGCCGAAATATCGCCAAATTTGGCGATAGTAAGTCATTTGGTCCATGTCGGAAGTATCTCCATTTGTCATCGTTCTCGGCGAGTTTTGGCGAAATATCGCCAAATTTGGCGATAATCTGTCATTGTTTGGTCCATGCTTAAAATCTCGCCATATGTCGTCGACATTGACGAGTTTCGCCGAGATATCGCTAAATTTGGCGCCAAAAATTATTTCGTATTTTGTATAATTCTAAAACTTTAACCCGTAGAATTTTGAACTTTTGTATTTAGAACTATTGTAATATCTAACTGTTTTCAATATGTTTTTTGACAGCAATCGACGGAGAATTTATTTACAGGGTGAGCCAAATGACTTTAAATACATTGAGGTGTATGGATGCATTCAATTCATTGAAAGTCTGTGGTCAATGACTACTTTGGCTATCCCCAAAATCTCGCAAACTATCTCAAGCTTGTCGGCTTTTGGTGACATATCGCCAAATAAAGTGTCCGAAGGAAATCTTTCAAACTGAGCGATATCGATCTTGGCGATATCGAAATATTTGGCTAAAAATCGCTAAACCTTACTACTACTGATATTTTATATCTTTCAAACAAATAAGTTTAGAGGATGTGCGTCAAAAATATTTTTGATTTAATAGACGTGCAAGGAAGTCATGTGGTGTACACATCAGATTTCTTTTTCAAGAGATGGGGACTGATTAAAAAAATGGCTTGAATATAAATTGATTGGATAGAGACTAATGAAAGCTTATTTTACCTAAACGAAACGTACAGTAAATCCAAATGCTACCCTTGAGCAATATCTTTTTTTAGGGGGGAGGGAGTTGATGAATAATCCCCCTAACCGCTCCCCTGGATACGATACTGGCTCGTATTTTAATTACGGCAGCATTACTGTAAATAGGCACTAAGCCGGCACAGTGCCATTATATTACAGTCACTGTTAAGCTATCAGGCCAGTGCCTTTATTTTCAATAATCACCGGCACCCTGCCGTTTCATTTTAGGCATTTTACGCTTAATGGTCCAGTGCCTTTATTGTAAATAATGGCCGGCGCATGCAGTAGCGCCAGCACAGTGCCATTGCCTTCCCGGGATTCTGGCAAGGTGCTTCTCGAGCGACCACTTTTGGTACGATTCAGTTACTTTTTGCAGTGCCGTGCCGGTGCTGGACGTACAGGCATAATGGCACTGGCAAGGTACTCCGCCAGCAGGTGTGTGTTTGGTGGGTTTATATTTAGAAGTCGAGCAGGCGTATTCGGATTTCGTAATATTGACAAAAATGCGCAAAGATGCGTAATTAATAATAAAGTTTCATTATATATTTTTTATATCTATGAAAAAAGAAAATATACAATAAGAAAAACAAATGAAATAGAGGAAAAATGTGAAATACAAATCAAATGCAGAAAAATATGCAAAACACATGAAATACACACAATATATATAGAATCACTCATTCCTTAGGTCTGAAATTAATTTTTAAGGGAACTTTTATTGCAATCTCGATACTTTTTTCGATGTTCCTGAATCACTTGAAGAAGACACTGCTTCTGCTCTTAGCGATAGTTTTTACCAAATGCTTGGGTAAAAGTCTCGCCACGCCCCGCATTGTCGTTCACAACTCTCGGTTTCTTTGCTATTTCGAGGCCACGCTCGTAGTAAAGTTCCCAATGCCCAGGATCAATTTGCAGGAACTTCTTGTCGGTACATATTAGGCTAAAAAATATGTCTGTGTTTTTCATAACTGGATAATGTCTTAGTTATCAATTCGTCAATTGCTTTTTCAGTCTTGCACGTTCCAGTGGTTCATCATTCCAATCTTGCTCACGAGGGGCTTTTACTATCTTTCGCTTTTACTTTATTGAAATAACAGAAATCAAAGAATAGTGCTGCGAGATGTGTTCGCTGTGATGCTGAATATGTCGTGACAGTTTGTTGTCATCCTTAGCTGATATTTCGGGGTTTTCCTATTTGCATAGTGCAAGACGCAGAAGAAGCTTCAGATCATTTCCCGATGCCAGCACAGGAAGGGGTGCTGTAAAACAAGCTCTCACATATTCCTTCATAATAAAGATACAGATGTCACTAATATCTTTGTTTTCTCGAGCTGCAAATTTGAACTGGTCACGAAATATCCACTACTTGAAGCTATGGAGGATCTTCGGCATCCTTCTGCCTTGATCGATAGCTCCTGGAGCATGAAAGAGTACACCACAAATAAGTGTTCCTCTCAGAAGAATTATAGCAAGATGCATAATCTCCCTATAATCTTCTCTTGCAGGGTCATCAGAAGTTGGCTTTTTAGAAAATTAACTCACCGATTTCATGTCGCTCTGAATGGCTGCCATCCCCTCAGACTTTCTCACACCAGGTTCAAAATTAGAGGGATCTTTTTTTGACCGTAACTGCTGAAATCGCTTAACCCTTTAACGCGCGGTGTCCTCGCCGTGAGGACACCAAACTCTTGACGTTTTGACTGTTGCCAGTCAAGAAGAATAGATTTGATTTCTATAAAAATAGTTGCGGGTGACATAGATCCACAAGAATCCTTTACTTTTTAACACGTCATTTCCCGTAAAAAAATGGTCACGGTTATTTTTAACAGCACTGACATCTGCTGAAAAATGGAAGAATGCGAGAACATCTGGATAGATTGCCCAATGCTGAAAAAAAGGCAGCCGTTGCCATCGCTCGACTTAACTGCCAGCAAGATGGCGGACGATCGAAACGTTCATCGCGTGCCACAGATCTAGAGACCCTTTTTTTGACGATAGCTGGCTGTGCGATCGTCCGCCATCTTGCTGGTGGTTAAGTCGAGCGATGGCAACGGCTGCCCTTTTTTCAGCATTGGGAAAGGGTTGCGCCTCAAAGGGTTAAAAGGCAGTACAGTAGATCCATTGGATGTTGATGGTCCCATGCATTGCATGAATACGGGAGAATGCACAATTTCTAGAATGTGGTTCCAGAAAACAAAATACAGAAGTTGTTGTCTAGCTTTTGTTCCGATGTCAAATATGTTCCAGTATTACTGGCCGTCGCATCGATGCACATACCCCAACTAAGCTCAGTAAGTTCACAGTTTTCTACCCCTTCTGCAATGATATTTTTGTTTTCTAATGGACGGCCTTTGCCTTGATGGCTTTGGCTACTAATAAGGCCGGAATTGTTGGTCTCTTTATTATGGGACACTTACAGGGGCGTAGCCAAGGGGTGGTGTAGGGGGTCATAACCTTCAAACAGGAATATTTTGCGATACAAAATGTATATTCTTCACTCCCTTATCACACACATGTATGCATATATGTGAGTTGCAGTAGTTGTAACCCCCCCCCCCATGAAAAATTTCTGGCTACGCCCCTGGGCACCTAGTAGGTGGACCAACGTCGCCCCCTATGAAAGGACAGACAATGACAACTACGCCCAGTCGGAGATCGAACCCCGGACGCCAGAAGTTTCACCCGAAACCGTAGTACGGTGCTTTACCCACCATACAATTCGGTCGGCTTCTGCAATGATATTTGCCATACAATCCCTGTCCCTTGCTGTAATTTAGGAACACCCAACAGTTGATCTTCAATGTTTCGTCACGATGCTATTACTGGTAGGTCATCCTCCTTGCTTTTCCGGATAAATTTTGAATTAGTTTTCCGTACCAGTGCACTATCAAGGGGGCAACAGACATATATTGAAAGGATTTTTGTACGTTAATCCTTTCAATATATGGCTGTAATAACGGCTAGTTCGGGGCGGATACTTTGCCTCTGAGTAGGGATTAAGTGTAAAATCTTCCACTTTTTGACCCATATTTTCTACTTTAGCAGCTACTATAAAATTGGATTTTCTGTCACTTGGCACACCTAGAATGGAAGCTAGTTTTGCTGTGATAGCTACGGGCATACTTATTCTGGTGTTCGCCACTGGACTGTGAGTAAGATTGCGCTCACAAAGCATGGTTAAAAAGAAGACCAAGACAAGCGGGGAAATCTTGTTTCTTTAACTGATCTGCCACTGCTTACCTTGTAGAATCATTAAACATTTGAAATTATACCATTTAGAATGCTGCATTATTTCGGGTTATGGTATCTATATATAATATTAAAGTGCTAAGGCTGCTCAGGACAGATTCTTGAAGTCGTTTCTGATGCAGTTTGACCATACGCTTTGACCGTAATACTCTCCTCGACCAATCAGTAACCAGAATAAAAGCCTGTCTTCACACATAAGTACGGCATTTCATAAAGTATTACGTCATTTGCACGTCAAATTAAAAAGCATTAAAAACGATTAAGTCAAAATGTATTTCTTAAGTTTATAAATTTAAAAATTGCTGCACGCTTAAAAAAGAGCGGGAAAAAATGATACATTGCGGAGCGATCCGTTTCCATGGAAACCTACCGGTATTTCCGCGAAAGTGCTCTTTATGTAGTCTTTTTTCTGAGAACTCCTCTCCTCGCTTCCTCTTTTTTCCGAGAATTTCCCTGCTCGCTTATTGTTATATTCCGCTCCGGTCTTGTGATCGAAAAACGCTCCGAAAGGAGAAGCTCACTTTTGAAAACTGCCCCAAAAATCACTCCGACTGATCGAATTTCGCTCGTTTGATTTAAGCGTGTGATACGATCGCGTGGATAAGAGGAGTTTAAGATTTCTTTTTCTGATCGCTTATATTCGTAACGTTATTTGTTAACTAAAATATCGTGTGCCTGTGAAATCAGAGCAGGAATGAAAGTTTTTACACGCAAAAGAATAAGGATTTGGAAATTTCCCAGACTAAAATGTATAACCTTTTAATTTGGCGAAAAATAAAATGGCTGATATGCCGATATTTTGAGGATATAGCGGCTTGCGCAGTTTTAAGCTTGGCTCAATTTACCGAGAGAGCGTGAGGAAATAGTATAATTAAAAACAAGTTTGGGTTTTATTAGGATACATTTAGGCGTGAAATTTTAATTTTCCGTGCTGAAATAATGCAGTAATTAAGGCGATTTTACGCGATCTATCTTCATAATTTTCAACAAAGTAAGTAAATTGATTTAAGCTAGGGGAAATCCACAAAATTTAAGGTCATTGAAATTCTCGCATTTTGTACAGCTGCGGAAAAAAAAGTCCCACTTGTACTTTTTTCGTCCATCGTTCGTCGTACAGCCAAGTTACAGATACCAATCGTTTACGATTGAAGTACACTATAATTTGATATTCATAAAAATTGCATAAGGGGCCATCTACATATTAAAATTCGCACCAACTTTTGTTTTCTCAATAGCAACCCCTAGATTTCACTTCATATTTAAAAAATTTAGCTCATTGTAAGCCCGGATACCAATTTTCAATCAATTTGAACTGAAAATGGTTGAGTTATGAGATTCCAAAATCCCCCTCCCCATATGTTAATATATTTTTTCATACTTTAATTCATATCTCATATAATATGGATAATAAGTAGCTGATTTTTATACGTACTATTAGAACTAAACGACCCAAACATAATTGACTATTATTATGATTTTTTAATAAAATATTATATGAATTATGAATTATTAAATTAATATTCAAAAAAATTATGAATAGCGGCCTAGCCAAAGTTCGATGGAAATAGATGCAGAAAGTAATATTACATGGCTGTGCAAAATTTCAAATTTTTACGTTCAGTAGTTTAATTTATATTAAATAAAATGTGTTATTTTCATGAGTTAAGGGACCATATATAAATTTATTAAGTGATTTTTTTTATTGCATAAAATAAACGTAAATTAGATTTCTTTTGCGCAAAAACACAGTAAAAGATAGCGGTATTAAAAAAATCAAATTTTGAAGCAAATGAATTAGAGGTTTTTACAGTTTCATTGTGATTCTCTAAAGCGTCTGTTGCTGTGTCCGCTGTCCTATCCCCCGAATAAAATATTTTCCAGGTGTAGAATTAGAGTTATATGGAACGTATTACAGACCTTTCGGATTTTTTAAAATTGCGAACTTGCTTCACACCGTGTATGTCAGCGCTGCTTGCTGGTAACATATGGAACAACAACCTTTCTTGTCAATAAAAAATTCCTTTAACCCTGTAATCCTATTTGTGTTTTTTTAATGGATTTTTAACATTTTTACGGATTTTTTGCCAATCTTGCATTTAGGTGGAAGCTACATTATCTCATCGTACTGAAATATCGGTTTCTAAACACAAAATTCTGATATACCCTGAATCAGTTAAATTTATTATAAAATAAAATAGCAAAGCTTGAAAAAATGCTTGGGTTATAAAGAAGCTTAATCATTTATGGTTACATTCTGTTTCACAGCGTAGTGAAATAAATAAAAGATTAATTTAACTGTTCAAAGAAACAATCAAGAAAATACCCCCCGAGTCACTTTTTGTCCGAGTAAAATAACGTCAATAGATTATGCCGTCAATTGTATTTAAAAATTAGAAATTTAAAATATAACACATTACAAAAGCTAAGAAACACTTTTACGCAGAATGAACTGAAGCTTAAATTCCTCTTATTTCTGTGTTTTTAAAAGTTAGAATAAGTTGTTTTACCTTCTCTAAATTAAAATGAAAATCTCAGGAAACTGACTTTTACATAGCTTTAATTTTAACAACCAGAAATTTAAACTAGAATAATTTTATTAAAAAATTCTTCTTTTTTTTCTAGCAGGTCTGGAAGATCTTCCGAGGCAGTGATCAAGCACCCTGACCTTTCGGTCGGGAAGTTGTAAAGTAAATTGAAGTTTGTGTTAGGAGTTGAGCCTACGGAAAGCGTTAGGTCTGGAAATCGTGGGGATAGCCGCAGATAGATTCCCAAAAGGGTGTGGAAACTAAGCAAGCTCGCCAAGCATAAAATTCTGGTCGCAAGGCTATCACTAGAAGTGCTACATCGTTTTGTAGCAGTACGAGGCCGAACTACTTTGCTAAACACCCCACCCCACTCTTTACATTAAACTTCGGACTTTCGTGGTAATAAATTACTAATGTGTGTATTCTTCTCTACTTATAAAAAATGTCTCTGTGTTTGTGTGTGTGTGTTGGCGGCGTTACGGACAAACGGCTACACGTAGAAATACCAACTTTGGTACTGAAGAAGGTGGAAACATGAAGTTATGCACCTCAAAGCGATTTTTTCAAAATTCGAATCAGAATTTTTTTAATTTTATCTTTTACGCCATTTTTTTAATTTTTTTCTCACATAATTCGTAATAAAGCGGTAATTATGTTCGCAACAAAACGGCATCTACATCATCGGATAGAGGAGAAAATTTTCTTTTAAAACCAATTTTTTCTGAATATGTAACATAATTTTGCAGATTTTTAGGAATTTTTTGACTAAATATAACTTTTGACGAAAATTTTCGTAAAATATTTTAAAACGATCGCATCTTGAATTCTATCCCTAATAATTTTTTGATATTTTGGCAAATGATAAAACATCCATTTCGCTCTTTTTAAAATTAAAACGAAAAAATTATATAAATTAGGTGATTTTTTACGAATTTTGTTGTAACATAATGTTTAGAATTGAATAGCATCAACGCAGAGAGTTGACGCCATTGCATTATAAATAATTGCACCAGAGTTTACGTTGGGTTGCCACAGAAAGGATTAGAAAAAGGTTTTTCAACCTATCCATAGAAATTTTAAATGGGACACCGGATTTCAATTTGCAAATGACGTCAATTGCCTTAAGATACGTAAAAATTAAGCCGCAATTTTAACGCATTTATTCCCGCTCTTTTTCTTAAGAGAAGGAGACGATATTTTGGTTAAAACTTAGTATAAAATAAACTAAGAAATTCACGATCATTGTTATTACAAGGAGCCAAAGCCCCTAGACTCGCTAGGCTTGTTTTTCACATGAGGTATTCGGCACCTAATAAGGATTCTTTGTAAAAAAGGCATAATTGACAAAACCCAAAGATTGGATCTGATAGAATGTTACCGAGCTACACACATTCCTTGGTTCTGGCATGTTCCTTGGAACAACTTCACACTATTTTTAATTGTGAAAAAAAACTATGGAACGCCTTGCATAGTTGCCATCCATGGCGATTTTTCATAATTTGGGGACTTACGTATACGTATTGTTAATAATTATTTTCAAGAAACCAGTGCTTAATGTGTTTTCTTTGATAAAAGATTCAGAAAAGCTATTATATCTTGCTACTAATGGCAACTTTTCATTTCTTTGCGATATGCGTATGCTTATAACCGATAATCATTGTCCATGTAAATTGCCGTGAAAACAGTTATCCATATATTCATATACATAATATTTTACAGATTGGCTTATTTAGCACCGCAAAATATATCATCTCGCCGCGCGGGTAAATATCCAAGCTGTACTTTCTATAATGGCATAGTGAACGCCACCAAATATATCTACTGTGGCAAATACCCAAGCTGAACCTAACCGGCATTACTATAATATGCATATGAATTATTTTTCATTTTCTAATTGACGTAATTTGTAAGTCTGTGCACAAACTATCGGATCTACACATACCAAAATCTACGCAGGCCATGAGACGTGACCTGTAACACACATACCCAATTAGAGATCAATCGAATGCACCCTATAAACGCACTAGTGCACTTTCAGGAATTTCCGTCCCTAAGTCATAATGTAAAAGAATTCTTTTTCGTAGCCCTGTGAAAAAACTATAAGTCCTATAACACCAAAATCAATATCGGTCTTGCGAAGATGGTGTGTAATATATATACACCAAATTTGATCTCAATCGGCTGCTGAGTTTAGGAGCAATCGTGTTGACTCACTTATACACACACACACAGATACATTTCGTAAACATAGCTTAAATGAATTCAGAAGATCTCAAAACGTGTAAATATATCAAAATCTCAAATTCGAATTTTTCATTACTACAACAATTTCCCTACATGGTTAACGTGGCCATTTATTTTCTCCCTCAAAACAGGACGTCTACTACTTTTTGGTAATAATGTAGGGAGACTGAGTTTGCAGGTCTGGGTATCTTTTACTTGTTAAGAAAACGCGCAAAAAAAGTTGCGTTAATGCTAATCTCAAATTAAAATGAAAAAAAAAAATTGATAAAACACACAGGATACTATAAATAATAGTACAAGACGTTCGGGTGTTGCAAGGGGAAGGCCCTTCTTCGACTTCAACAACACCATCCACACAAGGCGGGAAAGTGAAAAATGTAAACAAAAGGAGACACAGAAGAAAGGAAGTTGTCATTCGGAAGGAAAAAAATTCTCAGAAAACCAGAGTGAAAAGGGAAAATAAAGGGGAGATCGGGGGAGGGGAAGGAATAAGCAAACGAGGAGCATGACGTTAAAAAAAGAAATAAAAATTAAATAAATTGAAATAGTTGACAAGAACATTAAAAGAACAAACACAAAAACAATACATCCCCCGGATTTTCTTTGCGTCTCGAAGGTGGAGGGAGGGAGGTCAGTTTTTTTTTATTTTTTTTTTTATTTTTTACACACATTGCCGTTGATGATTTTAGATTTTTAGAGGCCTTTATTGAAATCGGTAACGTGGGTTGTCCTCTATTTAAAAACGGGACATTGCATGGGACATTTTCTAAAAATAGGACATTGCGGTGTCGACGAAGCTGTGCTTGGCGACAACGGCACAAGCTACATAAAAACGGGACTTATAGTCACCTTATACATGGAATATATTCGGAAAGTAAAAAAATAAAAATAAAAATAAAAATAAAAAGAAAAAAGAAAAAAAAGAAAGGAAGAAAACCTGAAACACTTTCAGATTTTAAATCACTAAAGTGCTAGTAAAAGCGTATTATAATCCATGAGTCGTCACTATTTTTCTTCCTTATTCCATTAAGTTGGAAAGTGTATCGTTATCCATGAGTGTGTCGTATTTTTCTTCCACCACCTCAGAATTTTTCACACCAGGTTCAAAATTAGAGTGATCTATTGTTGACCATAACTGCCGAAATCATTTAAAAAGCACTACAGTAGGTCCATTGCATCTTGATGGCCCCATGCATTGCATGAATACGGGAGAATGCACAATTTCAAGAATGTGATGCCAGAAAACAAAATACAAAAGTTGTTTTCTAGCTTTTGTTCCGTTGTCAAATATGTTCCAGTATTACTGGCCGTCGCATCGATGCACATACCCCATATAAGCTCAGTAAGTTCACAGTTTTCTAGCCCTTCTGCAATGATATTTTTGTTTTCTAATGGCGGCCTCTGCCTTGATGACTTTGGCCACTACTAAGACCGGTATTGTTGGTCTCTTTATTATGGGGGCAACTAGTGAGTGGAACAACGTCGCCCCCTATGAAGGAACGGACAATGACAACCACGCCTAGTTGAGGATCGAACCCCGACCGCCGTGAGTTGAACCCGAAACCGTAGGACGGTGGTTTACCCCCCATACAATCCGGTCCGCTTTTGCAATGATATTTGCCATACAATTCCTGTCCGTTACTGTAATTTAGGAACACCCAACAGCTGATGTTCAATGTTTGGTACTGATGCTATTAGCGGTAGGTGATCCTCCTCGCTTTTCCAGATAAATTTTGAATTAGTTTTCCGAACCAGTACACTACCAAGGGGACAACAGACATATATTGAAAGGATTTTTGCACGGTAATCGTTTCTATAAATGACTGTAGTCCCCATCCTTTCAATATATGACTGTAGTAACGGCTAGTTCGGGGCGGATACTTTGCCTCTGAGTAGTGATTAAGTGTAAAATCTTCCACTTTTTGACCCATATTTTCTACTTTAGCAGCTACTATAAAAGTGGATTTTCTGTCACTTAGCACACGTAGAATGGAAGCTAGTTTTGCTGTGATAGCTACGGCATACTGAATCTGGTGTTCCCCACCGGACTGTGAGTAAGATTGCGCTCACAAAGCGCGATTACACAGAAAACCAGGACAAGCGGGAAAATCTTATTTCTTTAACTGATCTGCCATTGTTTACCTTGTAGAGTCATTAAACATTTGAAATTATACCCTTTAGAATGCCGAATTATTTCGGGTTATGGTATTATACACTATTCTTCATCTGTCTATTTTGCCAATTTTCAACAGAATTCGATTATGCTGCGCGACCTCTAAATATTAATCGTTTAAAGTGAAATTTTGCATATATCATATTTATGAATAGTGTAAAAAATTTGCAGGGTAAGAGCAAAGAAATTCGAAGAAAAACTCTTTTGTAGCACCTTAATATATATATATATAGCTTGTTAGCCTCTACAATTGTAAATAACAATATCTATTCCTCTACTAATTTGTCTACTGTAGTTTGTAACAAAAAAATTCTGGCTTTCTATAAGCTTCTCAACCTACATCATAATAATCTAAACTATCCTTATATTGTACTAATCCCTAAATTTCATAAATCGCCTTTAAAGTTTCGAACTGTTACAATAGGATGTAACACATATAGCAATGTAGCAAGTAAACTTCTATTAAAGATACTGTCTGTTATGCATGAGTATTATATAAAACGTAATGATTATTCTATCTCTATAGGAAATAGTTATGATCTACGCAATACAATATGTACTATTAGTAATATTACCTCTTTATATACCTATGATTTTAAAGATCTATTTAACAATATTCCTCTTGACGACCTTTACAATGTAATTAATGAATTATTTGAAACTTGTGTTAACCATATTCAGCTCCCTTCCCATGTTGATGTAACTTATTTCAGTTGTCTATCTAAATTTATTATCTATTATAATTTTATTCTACATAACAATAAAATATATCTACAAAATCATGGTATACCACAAGGTGGTTCAGCATCTAGTTACCTTGCAGATCTTTACTTATATTACTATGAAAAAGAATATACTAATACTCACATCATTCTTAAACGATATATAGATGATATCTTACTTGTAAACACTACTAATAATAATAACCTTATCTTCCCCATAAAATATCCATCTGCTCTGGAATTAATTAAAAATGATATGCTTAACAATTCTGTTAGTTTTCTAGATCTAAGTATCTCCATCAGTCCTAGAAATAGCCTTAGTTTCAATATATATGATAAGCGTAAAGATTTTAGCTTTAAAGTAAATAGCTTTACTCATTTTTCCTCCTGCTTACATAAATATGTATTTCGCAATATCATCTATAATCACTGCTGTAGAATCAAGTTTCTATGTTCTGATGATTTTAAAGTCTCCAATTTTAAATCTCTATTTCTGTCAGCTAGACAATACAACTATCCCACTAAGTTCCTAAAATCTATTATATACAATTCTTGATAATGATGTGTCTAATGTCTTTGTTAATTTACTGGAGGTTGGGTGGGGTTTTGGTTTTAAGGTTGTAATTGGATGGTTGGGTCGGGCGGAGGAAGTATTTCTCATTAAAAAAAAAAAAAAGTAATATGTTTAAAAACAGTTTGGATGTGTATATGCATGCATATATATATCTGAAAAAAAAAAAAAAAAAAAAAAAAAAAAAAAAAAAAAACGGGGTTCCTATATTGTGATTATTCTGTCCTAAACATTATTTTTTATTTTTTTCTTATTTACTAGATTAATCTTCTGTCATACAATAACTTATATTTTTTAAACAATATGTTATATTTAATTTTGCTATACTATTTATTTTATTCAATCATTTTAATTTATTATTATTCAATATATATTTATTATATTAATATACCTGGATATTCTTAAAATTTAATAATATTACCTTTTAGTATTTGGCAACTCCTATACTTTCTTCTTTCCACTTTTACACTTTTATTTAGTGGCAACACCATTTTTCACTTTTTACAATTCTTAACATTGGCAACACATATCATTTGTTCAAATGAAATGAACATGTGCTCAAGGTCTGGTATGTAAAATTATATTCCTATTTCTAATTTTTGTTATCTTTTTGATTTCTTCTTTCCTTTATATAGTAGGGTAGGGCCCAGATGTGTGGAGTTAATATCTCTTCTGATATGCCACACAACCGAAACCGTACTATTTGGTTTGCTGTAAATTATAATCCACTGTTTGTGGTCCCTGAAGATGGTGACAGTGGTTATAATTTCCGTTCCATTATATTATCACAATAATTCTTGCACTTTATTTGGATTCAAATTCTGGTTTCTAATTCCTGCTAATAGCTGTTTTTTTTTTTTTTTTTTTTTGCGAGATATCTGGTTTCTAATTCTTGATAATAGCTGTTACTTTTCTGCGAGATATGTCTTATTTGTAGTATGTTTTGTGTTTTACTTGTTAGTTATATTCTATTCTGTTTGTCATAGCTGCATTTGCGCGTTACAAATAGGATATCTTCTAAATAATTAATTATGGATGTTTGATTTGACTTTATATGCCATTTTTGCATTGCTAATAATTTTATATATATATATATATATATATATATATATATATATATATATATATATATATATATATATATATATATGTATGGTACTGACACCACTTAAATATCTACCTAACCTAAGTCTACCCTTACTGTATGTAATTTTAATTGTATAGTTACTATTTCTATAGTAATTACTTAATTATAATCAGTATTTTTATTTTGTTCAATTATTATATTTCATACTTTTAAAGTTAAAGGAGAATTAATTAATTTTCTTTTCATAAGAATGAGTATGATTTAAAATTCCCTCAAAAAAGTGTTAGTTCATTCTGAACGAATAGCTTTTTCGTATGTATTGAAATAAAAATTTCGCTCTGAATTCATACTCAATGAGGTCTGTTCCGTGTGTGAATAAAAAGTTTCTTCCATCCCATACGGCTTTTGTATTTTGAACACTGGAAAGCACGTAACTGATAAGAGAGCTCTAGCGTAAAAGGGGTGGGGGCAGAGCCCGATCAAGACAACTGTGGGCCCTGTGCAAAAGAATAAATTTGGGACCCTCGCCATAACCTCCTTCCTTCAAAAGAACCAATAATGATTGGTTTATTCTGAAAAGTTTTAAATGTCTCCCCCTCCCCCCCCCCCCCCCAGACACGATATTTTATTTTAAGTAATCTGACATAAAAGAATATATTTATGATGTCAATGAAACAGAGAACACCAGTGAATTGCTACTTCAAAAGGCTATATCAGAGTTGCCGAAATGTACAGAACTTAATTAGCCACTTTTTGTAAACAGTAATTTTTTTAAATAAAAAGTAATTCATACATTTAATTCAAAACTTTTTCTATTTTCTAACCTTAAAAATACTGTTTACAAAAAGTCGTTAGTTATATTCCGTACATGTTGGCAGCTATGCTGTATTAACTATAGAACATTTATACAAATGTAAATTTAAGCTATTTTCATTATTCATAGATTATAATTAATAAAAAATAATATGACATTGGAGTTTTTCTCCCTTGATATTTTATTGTAAAATTATAAAGCTCTAAAATATAAGATTTTTGGCCCCCTAAAATTTGTGGGCCCTGGGAAGTTGCCCTGTTTGCCCTGCCGGTAATATGGCAGTGGGTGGGGGTGCGGGGGAAGAGGCACAGTCTGTAAGCTGAGTTCTGTAATCCCATAATTTTGTTGCCGACCTAAAGAAGGAGAAAAAAACATCAATCTGTCCGTTCATTTCCATTATTCTCACCCCACTTTGGGGTTACCGCGGAGGCCGAGAAGTCACCCTACCAATACCGTAGCGAGGGAAAAATTTCGGCGAGGGGGTTACAAGTTTTATGTTTCAATGTTGCAGGTTTTTAATACCCTTTTATATATAGTAATATATGTTTTATGTTTCTGGAAGTTTCGGAGGGCAATTGTGTTATTATCAATTAATTATGATTGATAATTAAAGCATTAATAAAATATTGATCTATTAATTAATACGCGTCATTCACATTAATTAATCCCTTGTCCAATCGAGAACCCTCTATCAAAAATTTTTGAGAACTACATTTAAAATGAAGTGTTTTGAAGCCTTCTGGGGCGCAACTGCAGCTGCAAAAAATTTTGCAAGTGTCAAACTTCATTTAAGTGCCATCAATACAGCACTTTTTTATTTTCTTTCGTTTTTTCTGTTTGGGGGGCCTACCCGTCTGCAGACAGTCGGACACCCTGACCAGTCCAGGCCTGGAAGCATTAGTCCATGGAACGGGAATGCGCAACAAGTTTATACATCGTAATGCTATTGATCGCGAGGTTTGAACTGGAACCGCAGGCCATAAAATAATTTTAATTCCACTTAGAAAATATTCTGGTACTATTTTAGCATATCTTTTCAAAAAACTCAATTCCCAAATATACCTGCATCAGTGGTACGTCTCAGCAAGTAGAATTGAATCATTCGACTTTTTAAGATTTTGTAACTCCAAACATTATAGGCCTTTAGCCGAGGATAGGCCTAGGCTCAATTTTCGGAGGGGGTCTAATAGACTTTTTAGATTAGCTTAAATTGTTCAAATTGCAAACTGAATGTGGGAAATCCAATGTCGGAAGGGGGAGATGACCCTATGACCCACTCGCTGGTGATGCCTATGCAATTAGCAAAATATAATAGAGTTTTTACAAAAAAACCGTCTTCACAGAAAAGTGTGGTGGTTGTAAAGAGAAATTGTACAAAAGTGGTCATTATATATGGAATGGTGAGACATATTATTTGACAGAAGAACTTTATTCACACTCAAATTAAAAAAAATTAATAATTTATGGTCGAATTTCGACCACTGGCAGACAACTAGTATACATTATTACAGATATCAGAACTTTACAACAAACACATTGCATTAATACAAATAGTATTAGAGATATTGATACATAACATTGCATTAATAGTACAAACATTAGTACAAACAAAATAATTAGTAATAAAATAACATATCAAAACTAAACTGGTGTAGTGTAATGTATTTTAAGTTCCCTGTCCCAGTTTGTGTATGAACTTCGACTGATACTGAAGAAGATCGAAATCTTTTCGATCGAAACATGTGTTAGCTTGTTGTTTTTGCTACTGGGACGAACAAACGATTAATACAGATTAAAAATTAGTATTATAGACATATATATTATACATTTTGGCGCCCCTCTAAAGATGGCGCCCCGTGCGATCGCACCGTTCGCTCCACCCTAGGACCGGCCCTGTTTAAACGGCTCGAAAACTCAACACATTATAGTTTACATTCAAACAGTCAGAAAATACAACGTTGCCAGGACATAAGAGCGTCCCCTAGCAGTCATTTTACAGATCTAAGTTTTCGCCCGTTTTATTGCTGAAAAACACGACCTTTTCCTGGCCTTTTCTTGAGTATTGGGAAGGCAACGCCCATACTAGCAAACGCATGCACCGTTGTATAATCCTGGGCGTTGCTAATGGGAGGCAGAGGTGTGACAGCAGCCGCCCCCAAATATGAAGCAAGGATTCATTATCAATAACGTGCCTGAGTTGGGTGAAGTTGTTGAACACTTCTTCCTTACATGTTTCTTTTCTTGTAACTGAAGATACTTATTAAATAATGCAACAATACAATAAAAACATCGGGTTTCTAACTTTGGCACATTAACACTGGTCTTGGAAAACTAGAAAAGTACCCATTAGCAGAATAGATTATTTTCATTATCATTTTATGCATGGAAATGTCACCAATAATATCTCTTCATACATTTTGCAATGTTAGTACTTGGCATCGCTAACATGGCCAACATCGGCTTTTATGATGACACCCAAAATATGTAGGGTACTTATGCATTATACCGGCGGTCCGCCGAGACGAGCGATATTTTGCCAAGATAAATGCCGGACAAATTAAATTAGTGATGATTCCCAATACGATTGACAACTGTTTGCCGCACATGAAAAAATAATTTGATGGGAATGACCGTCAGGATAATATGTACGTACCATTTGTAGCAATCCTAACTTAGACAAATTTAATGACAAATACTGTTACAACAAAGAAACATGATTTTCGTTGAAATAAATTCAGTAATTTGGCCAAGACTGCTAGGTGTAAACAACAGTAAGGTATGGGGCGACAAAGCTGGCCGCATTGACGGTTAGTTCATAATATCCTTTGAAATATGCAAGCATTAAAATAAATTTCACAGTAAAATATATTTTAAACTTCAAATGATATATGTGACATTTACAAAGTACATTTAAGTACTATGATTAAGAGTTATCGGTAGTATTTCTTTGTCCATAGTCTTTATACGGGTCAGAATTTGGTTATTTTTTTATTTAATAACCTATGTTTTATATTTCCCTACTCTTTTATGCTACTGAAAGAACCGGGTGGGCAAAGTCAGTAAAAACTACAAAAATTCATTAAAAAATAATAAAGTAAAATGAAATGTGGCTTTAAAGCCAGTTACCTATGCGAGAACTCGAGGCCGAGGGTGGGATTACCTTCTTTCGGAACTTTCTAAGGGGTTGTAACCAGAGCCAGTGATAAGACTTTTTTTCGGGGGGGGGGGGGACATATGAATAAACTTTCAAGTCAAATATCGGTTTTTACTAACTTACCTATACTTTTAGGAACTATATGTAACATTTTACTTTTGGCTACTGGATTTGCGTAATTTTGCCATATATACCAGAAACAGAAAGTAAATTATCATTTTCGATAAAATTTTTTCACCAATTTTCCCATTTTTTCCTACCAATTTTGCAAGTGTTGGAGGGGGACTCAGCACTACCTTTCCATTTAGCAAGGGCCCTGGTCCTATCTCGTATTTACGCTAAGTTTCGGAGAAAACCACGGAAAACTCCGAATGACCAGGCAACGGCTTGTACCAGGCACCTTCCGTCTCCCAGGTGAGAGCGCAAATGCGCTCGGCCACTGGTGTGGTTATAAAAGAAGAAATAATGATAGAAAATTGCTGTTTGCACAAATATGATTAGAGTGTGATCGGACTGTTTTTAACGAAGAGAAAGGTTGTAGTAACAAATGCAGGGATGTTAACTACAACACTCGATTTGGGAGCACCCCGGGAGCAGAAAAAATTTCATTTGGGAGCACCTCGGGAGCAGAAAAATTCCATTTGGGAGCAGAAAAATTCTATTTGGGAGCAGAAAAATTCCATCTGGGAGCAGAAAAATTCCATTTGGGAGCAGAAAAATTCTATTTGGGAGCAGAAAAATTCCATTTGGGAGCAGCTCGGGAGCACAAAAAAATAGTTTCCGAGAGGAAAACTAAGATTCGAGATCAGAATTAACATGATTTTGGAGCATAAAATTGAAGATTTAGGAACACAATAAATGCATACAAGAAAAGCAAAGTTTGCAAGCAAACACCATTTTCTAAAAGCAAAACACTATTTGAAAGCACTTTAGGAAAGCTCTGGAAAAAAAAAGGGTGTATACAGGCTATGCTATCAGCAACTTGGTAAAAACAATACATGGATTTACATGGACGGAAGGAATTTTTTTTTTTGTGTGTGTGTGTGAAACTGCTCTTTTTAATGGTTTTCATATAAATGCTAAATGGAAAGAGTGGGAGGGAAGTATTTCTTATATGCAATGGTACTTTTAATGCATGTTCGAAGGTTGTAAAAATACTAATATTTAAATGGTAGAATTAACATCTCTGCCGTTTATATCATTCTAGAATTATGTATTCAAAATTTAGTCTATTTTAAAATAAAGATTTTAATTACGGATCTATAAATGAAATTCGTAACACATTCTGAAAAATTTGCGGACGCACTTTGGCTGAACACGGGCCCAGGGGCGTCGCCCCGTCTGCCCCCTCTCGTAGAGCCTGCACACACACAAAAAGAAAAACAGTGGTGTAGTTTTAAGAAAAAAGGTTTAGGAACACTCGCAACTGAAGACTCAAAAATCATGCGTCCATGATGAAAAGTGAAGAACGCTTACTTTTGCTGACATAAGCTCGAATGAAAAAGTAGTGAGACGGCATCTCCCCGCTCATGATCTTCACGGGCCGAAAATGTCTAGCCCGGCCCGGCATTTAATCAAAATAAAAAATTCAGACCCGGTCCAGCTCGTATATTAATCATGATTTAAGGAAGGGGGGGGGGGAATCACAAGCCAATCGTTTGGTCTTGTCCAAATTTTAGGAGAGCAAAAATTTCCGGAAAGGCTCGATTTTGCAAGCGCAGAGGACCGTCTTTAAGAGTATACGCTTGTTCCGGTCCATTCTAGAAAATGCTGAGGTCAGCCCGTGCCTTGAATGAATCGTGCTGCAAAAGCCTGGGCCCGCACAGATCTCTACCCCCCGCGACTACACCACTGGCAGCGGATTTCCGGATTATTTTGAAATGAAATATTCTATTAATTCAGACAGCCTAGATTCTGATTTCTAAACCGGTCATGCTTCCAATTTTCATTCTTGCTACGGGCCGGGTCATAAACCGTGATTTTTTAGGGGCTGGGACGTCACCGTAATATACTGTTTTCTTTACGGACCGGTCTGGTTTAGATCAGGGGCGGCCCTGCGGTACATGACACCCACTCCACCCTGCAAACGTAGAAAAAGACGTCCCTTTTACTTTTTTCAAAATTGCTTTTATGATTTTAAGTTGGAAATCGTGCCCCTTCATAAACAAAAAACGGTGCCCGTTGCGATGATTACTTGTTTGCCTATCTGGCCGGCCCTGATTGAGGTGACTAACAAAGCCCGACTGGTCCGATCCGGGGCGGGTAGAATGGCTTCGGAATGCAGCTTTCGTACGCAGTTTAAATCTTGCTTTATTGCTAACTAGCTTTCCATACACGCTTTAAAAGATAAATGAGCGTGGCAAAAATTTAACAAAGAGTCAAAATGACGTATTCGGCGCAGACCGGCGCAAAAATCGGCTAAAAGCGCAGTTCGGCACAATATTTGTGTTTCGGAGCACCCTGAAAGAGTCAAAATGACGTATTCGGCGCCGACCGGCGCAAAAAACGGCTAAAAGCGCAGTTCGGCGCAAGAATTTGTGTTTCGGCGCAGCTCGGCGCAATCGGCGCAGAATTAACATCACTGCAAATGTTACGCATAGGTGGCGCTGACATGCACAATGTGAAGCAAATTTCCAATAAAAAAGCCCGAAATCTCTGTAATCTTTCCCATGCAAACTGCAATTTTGTATCGTTATTTGTTCTTTTTTAATGAATTTTTAAACTTTGATGCACCATTATACGTTAAAGCTCGTGAAAACTTCAAAAGTTCATTAAAAAGGAACAAATCATGATGCAAAATTGCAGTTATATGGAACGTATTACAGACCTTTCGGATTTTTTAAAATTGCGAACTTGCTTCACACAGTGTATGTCAGCGCTGCTTGCTGGTAACATATGGAACAACAACCTTTCTTGTCAATAAAAAATTCCTTTAACCCTGTAATCCTATTTGTGTTTTTTGAATGGATTTTTAACATTTTTACGGATTTTTTGCCAATCTTGCATTTAGGTGGAAGCTACATTATCTCATCGTACTGAAATATCGGTTTCTAAACACAAAATTCTGATATACCCTGAATCAGTTAAATTTATTATAAAATAAAATAGCAAAGCTTGAAAAAAATGCTTGGGTTATAAAGAAGCTTAATCATTTATGGTTACATTCTGTTTCACAGCGTAGTGAAATAAATAAAAGATTAATTTAACTGTTCAAAGAAAACAATCAAGAAAATACCCCCGAGTCACTTTTTGTCCGAGTAAAATAACGTCAATAGATTATGCCGTCAATTGTATTTAAAAATTAGAAATTTAAAATATAACACATTACAAAAGCTAAGAAACAGTTTTACGCAGAATGAACTGAAGCT